>VYZV01001458.1:0-10170 GCA_013401275.1 Pandion haliaetus | reverse complement strand
TCTTTCTCCTGACCATTAAATTTGAATTATTTCCCGTGGACCAGTTAGGTTTAAACAGGGGTGGTAAAATGGCCATTTCTCTGCAAGAAGAGGTCTGCCAGTGATAAGGATAGTCTGAGACTGAGGAGAACACCAAGACCTTATTTCCTACTCCCTGATGTCTCCTGGCATTATCAGGCAGGCTATTATTATATAAAAGAGGGCATTGCTTGTGTTAGAGGCAGTGCTTCTTAACAAGTATTCACAGCCAACATGAAAGGAACATTTAGTATCATGGAAGTGATGGCCAGCTTTTGGAAATGAAGGCCATAAAACCCCTTGAGACATTGAGAGTTTGTTACCAAGCCTCCCTAAAGCTGCATCAACAGTTCCACTGAGTCCTGTTTGAGCATGATACTCAGTTATTAAGCCTCAGCTTCTTGTTCCTTGCTACTAGAAGTCTAGTGGGCAAGGCTAGTACCATCTGAAAAACTTAAAATGAAAAGACCTTTTGCAAAAGGCAAATGATGAATTTATAATTGGAAATATAGGGACCAAAAATTGTAGTTGAAAATCTGTATTAACTCATCGAGAGATAAGATATAAGCAGTTGAGTCTGTGTCCAATCAAAATGATTATAAACTATCTGAATTTTAAATTTCCTTGTTTTCTTGGGAGGGTTTAATGGGAATTTTTAATAGAAAACTATTCTTTTGGATATTCACTTGGGATAGTGATAATCAAGAAAATCACTTTTTTTTTTTTTAACAATTCTTATATTTGAAATTGCTTCAATGCATTGAATGGTTTATTCTATATAGCTTACTTGCTTAGTTTAATTGTAAAAAGGAGTAAATATTTTAGTTGGGCTGGAACTGTCAAACAGAAATGAAAGATGGAAAAGATGTATTAGATTACCTTGAGGCCAAATTAACAGCTGCTGGAAGGTGGTATAATTCCACTGACATCAATTCTCATTCTTTTCACTTGGAGCTGTAGACACTCAGCACCCTTGAAATCCCTGACACTATGGATTCAGATTGTTCCTTTTATTTCAACAGTTTTTAGTGCATAGTCCCCTACACTTTGGCTCATTGATATGCTGATATATTGACTAACGCAAGAATATGCATTTTCTTGTTGCTGTACTACTGTACCTTTTAACCTCTAGCAAATATATCAGATTTAGTCTTTCACAACGAAATGAAAGTAGAATGATACTTGCACATTTTATATCAGAAAGGGAGGCATCACAACAGCAGAGGCTGCTAATGCATTTACAAAGGTGTAAATTACCAACATGGCTTCAATTCTGGCCTATTTTGATTAAGAGTGAATTAAGTGAAAATGTGGCACAAAATAAAAATGCTTTGCAGTGACAGTCAATGAGTAATGATTTTTTTTCATTAGTCAAATCCTTTGGGATGCATTGCCACCAAGGTATACTTTGAAGAATGTCGTAAGAAGAAAATTTAAGAATAAGTGTTGACAAATTTTTATCTACTATACATGGAAATTATAACTTAAATATAATTTATAAATTATAAATGGATATGTTTACCACTTCTTTGCAATTGTTCAACTTTTTTCCTTTCTCTGCATTGTCATCTAATGAATTTATGAAAGGGTGTAAAGTCAGAACAGCATATGGTAGAATTAAGCTTTCAGAAAGAGATATTTTGGAAAACGTTAAATATATTTTAAATAAATACCAACCGGGTTAGGGTTCTGGGTTAGAGTTACTGCTGCAGCATGATAGCACAACAGTAACTTAGACAGTGAGATGGAGAAATCACTTACACATGTATCTACAGCGAGTTCCAAGGAAAAATATGGTTACTATAGCAACTGCCACATTACACTCATGCAGTCTCTGGAATAGATTAAATTGCTGAAAACCTCCAAGTTTTCATTTGACTCTGTTCAGAACTGCAGTTAAATGTGCTGAAGTTACTTAATCAAAGGCATGCCGGTATGCATATTCTTACATATTACTGACTGAAATCTTGGTTTGCTTGTTACTTTAGCTTAGTTTTTCTGTAACATATACTAATTCAGAATAACTTTGTCATATTCATTGACTG
Organism: Pandion haliaetus; assembly: GCA_013401275.1. Classification (NCBI taxonomy): domain Eukaryota; kingdom Metazoa; phylum Chordata; class Aves; order Accipitriformes; family Pandionidae; genus Pandion; species Pandion haliaetus. Next base: position 8,107 of record VYZV01001458.1, on the reverse strand, counting down.
TTTAGGTGGAATCCATTTGGCCATATGTACATGTTAAGGTAGACACTGAATGTATGAAATGTACTATAGAAAATTTCCCACCTTGTATTCTTATAAACATTACATATAGCCAAGGGGTTTAGAAAAATCAAGGTTTTCTTTCCTTTCTATAGGAAGTCTGTTTGAAGACCATACTAAAATTTTCTAAAAAAATATTAATCATTATATCACTATGGCAGCAGAAAGCAAGTTGTGTTTTGTTTTCTGTAGAAATTCCACTCTGTGGGCTTGATAGAGTTGGTCAACAACTGCAGGTAAAGTCATCTAACATTCATCCATTATTTGAACACAATTTCATGCTTTATGCTATAAGTCCTACAATGCAGTGATTCTGAGGAGTGATAATTTATTCATTCCTCTTGTGTTTAAATACTTCAAAAGTTTAACTACCTAAAAAGGAGGGAAATTTTGCTGCAGATATTTTTTGGATGCTATTCATGCAGAACAAAATACAAAATAAACATAGGATGCAGCTGTAGAAAACAAAACTTCTCTTTGAACAGCTGAGATTCCAGACCATCTCATGCTGTGATAAGAAAACTATAGATAATTTTGAATTTTAGGTCTTTTGGACCTCCCTGAGCTGTGACTTCCCACAGACAAAGTAGGTATTGTAGTAGGCGTATCTAGAAGAATTTAAAACTGAGATCCTGGGATTACGTGCATTTGTATGTTGTATTAAGTGGTTTTGTTGTCATCCTTGAACTTTTCCTCTATTCTAGGGAGTTAATTTTTAGCAATGATTCTGATCATTTACTGCTGATTCTTGTCACTGCTTAATGAACAATTTTTGTTTCCTCCTGCTGACTCTGTTCTGGGCTTGCCCCACTGGGGCAGTTTGCAAAGCACTTTGCAGAGTCAGGGCTCTTGCTTGCTTTGGTGCGGCTTTTGCTCTAATGTGACATGAAAAACTCTGCCTACTTTTGACATCTTCTTATTTCTCCCTCTGGGTTACATTTCCCAAAGTCTTGAGTATGTGGCAGCCCCTTTTGAAAGCAAATGGGTGGAGTCCTTCTAAACGTCTGATTGTTTCACTTGACCTCCTAAGTGCCATGAGCTTATTAGAACTGAGCTTCTATTCCCCTTTCGTTTCTGAAGTTAACTCTTTCTTTAGAGTTCAGTTTCCATTCTTACATGTTTCCCCTGACAAATCCTGACAGAGCTGAGGCTGCACTTTGTTCAGCCGTTCTATCTTTATTGGATCTTCTTTAGCCAGTGCTTCTTACTGATTTGATTTGGTTTATCTGTTTGGTGAGTATTTGATGACATGGCTGTGTGGTGCTCTCTTTTCTGCTTATTACTTAAAGTTTTAGACTAAATTAGTGCTTTCTTCTACCCCTCAAGGTAATTTATATTTTTCTGAGAGTACACAGCAGTCTGGTGCTGGAACATTAGCAAGTCTTTTGTAACGGGTGACAGTTATTTCATTTCCTTTCTATACCTAAAATAATAACTCTTACAGCTTATTTGAATATGTCATTTGGTATTTTACATAGAAATGCTTCATTATTTTCTTTGTAACATCCTTACTTGTAGATTTAACAGCACCAGGTTATCTAGGATTGCAGTTATTGGCTCTGTGTGTTTATGAAATACATTACCATAAATATTCATGATTTTTTGTGTATATTTGATACCAGTTTGCAATGTTAATCCTGCCTCAGGACCAACTTCCATCATGACAAGTACAAGAAATGTATTCTTCTTGCCTACTTTGTGAGCTTCATAAATTAAAACCTTTGAAATACACACGATGTAATTTGCCTTGCTTTGTCCGCTATGGTATTTCTCTCAATACCTTGTCATTGAGATTCCATAGGAGCTACATTTTCCCCTGTCAGATAACCTTGGTTCTGTCTTCTTTGTCTCAAACTGTCACTTTATTCTTTTGTTACCCACTTCATTGTGTCATCTTGGAAAGCAGGCTCCGTGCTGCCACTTCCCTGGTAAAACACATCCTTGTGTTGTGTTGAAGATGGTTAGACTCAGGCTGTGATTGTTTGAAGGTGGGACACGGTTCTTGTTCAGAGTGCAAGGAAAGATAAAAGAGGAAAATGGCCTCTAGACACAAGGAGGCTATCTTCAGCTCTTTTCACTGTAGATACAGCTGAAAGCAAAGCATCTATAAAACTGCAGTGCAGTGTGGGGAAAAAAAAAAGTTACTGAAACCATTTCACTATTCCATGTATGCTTAATTCACTTTAAAAAAAAATATTTTTATTTTATTCAAGCTGCTCACTCTTAGTCAATATTAAAATCTGTTTCTGGCTGTAGTAATAATTTTATATATTCTGTTAGAATGTGTGAAGTAAACCGCATCCAGGTTAATTTTTGGAGGATGACTTTCTGAGTAGACATAGGGATACAATAGAGAATTACAAACAATTAGCTGAACATTTCTGCTCAATCTTCTTGATTATAGGTATCAGACATATTTTTATCTGTATTTCCAGTAAATTCACTTTTTGGTCAGTTCTCATACCCAGATAACTTTGAAATTAAGGATAATTTTTAATGCATAAAATACTTGCAGAAAAATGCCTACTTACTACTTTTGTATTGATGGTAAGTCTCAGTACAAAATGAGAACATTTTACCACTAAGTCTTTCCTACAATTCTGTATAGCTCAGGTTTCCTTCACTATTAGCAAGATTTACACTTGTCAGGACCTGTCAAATATTTAATGAGCTCCTTTCCTAGTGTCTTAGTTACAGTAAAAATTCAGCTCATTGTTTATCCTGCAGGTCTCTCATTCTCTCATCCCTGTTGATAAAATTATCTCCAAGTGTTGGTTGCTACCATTTTTTTCACTTCTGAGTACTTCCATAGATGCAAAATTTGAGAAAACAATCAGATGTTCCAAGTGACTTCAGAAAGAGTCCGAGGTATAAATGGGACAAACCAACTGTTGGTTTTTTTTCATAGCATATTGGGTTTACATGGCAAGGTTTGGTACTGGGAAGGGGATGGGGTTGGGGGTGAGTGCTGCAGGGATGTCCTCTGTCAGAATAGTCTGGGGCTGCCCCTGTGTTGGACAGAGTCAGTTTCAGCTGGCTCCAAAGCAGACCCACCACTGGGCAAAGCTGATCCCGCCAGCAAAGCTGCTGGTGCCTCTGGGAAAACTTACTTAAGAAAGGGTAAAAAGTGCTGCACAGCAGCTGTGAGAGTGAGAAGTGAAGCATGAAAAAAATGTGAAACAACCCTGCAGACACCAAGGTCAGTAAAGAAGGAGGGGGAGGAGGTGCTCCAGGTGCTGGAGCAGAGATTCCCCTACATCCTGTGGAGCAGACCATGGTGAGGCAGGTTATCCCCCTGCAGCCCATGGAGGACCCCAGGCTGGAACAGGTGGATATGTCCTGAAGGAAGCTGCAGCCTGTGGAAAACCAACGCTGGACCAGGTTTTCTGGCAGGAACTGTGGCCCATGGGGAACCCACGCTGGAGCAGTCCGCTCCTGAAGGACTTGTGCCCTGTGGAAAGAATCCACGCTGGAGCAGTTCTTGAAGAACTTCAGCCTGTAGGAAGGACGCACACTGAAGCAGTTTGTGGAGGACTGTATCCTGTAGGAAGGACACCACACTGGAGCAGGGGAACAGCATGGGGAGGAAGGAGCAGCAGAGAGGAAGCGTTATGGACTGACCACAACCCCCATTCCCCACCCCACTCTGCCACTTAGAGAGAGAGAAGAGAGAGAAGAATGAGGAATGAAGGAGTGAAGTTGAGCCTGGGAAGAAGGGGGTGTGAGAGCAAGGTGTATTTAGTTTTGTCTTTTTCTCACCATCTGTTATGTGTTTGTGTGGCGCGTTTTTTTTGGTAGCGGAGGAGGGAGCCGCAGGGGTGGCTCCTGTGAGAAGCTGCTGGAAGCTCCTCCAGCTCCAGGTGGGATCCACCTCTGGCGCAGGCCGACCCAATCAGTGACAGTGGTAGCGCCTTGGGAGGACATATTTAAGAAGGGAAACCTGCAGTGAGTGGGGGAATTGGAATGCGAGAGGAACACCTCCGCAGATACCGAGGTCAGTAAAGAAGGAGGGGGAGGAGGGGCGCCTGAGGAGGCTGATGGCCCTGCAGCCCATAGTGAGAAGGCAGGCTGTCCCCCTGCAGCCCATGGGGGTGAACGGTGGAGCAGAGGCTCCCCAAGATGGCCGTGACTCCATGGGAATGCCCGCGCTGGAGCAGTGTGTGACTGGAGAGCAGCCCGCGGAAGGGACCCATGCCAGGGAAGTTCGGGAAGAACTGAAGAGCAGCCCGTGGAAAGGACCCGCGCCAGGGAAGTTTGTGAGGAACTGCAGCAGTGGAAAAGGACCCACACTGGAGAAGTTGGTGAAGGACTGTCTCCCGTGGGAGGGACCCCACGGTGGAGCAGGGGACGAGTGAGGAATCTTCCCCCTGAGGAAAGGAGCGGCAGAGACAAGGTGAGGTGAGCTGACCCCCAACCCCCATCCCCTGTTCCCCTGTGCTGCTGGGGGGAGGAGGGAGAGAGAACCGGGAATGGAGTTTAGCCGGGAAGGAGGGAGGGGTGGGGGGAAGGTGTTCTAAGATTTGGTTTTCCTTCGTAATATCTTTGATTTGATTTGATTTGTAGTAAATTGAACTGATTTTGTTTCTTCCCCAAGTTGAGCCTGTCTTTTGCCCGTGACCATAAGTGGGGAGTGATCCCTCCCAGTCCTTGTCTCGACCCACGAGCCTGCCTTTGTATTTTCTCCTCATCCCACCATGGCCAGGGGAGGGGGTGGGGAGTGAGCGAGCAGCTGCGTGGTGCTTTGTTACCGGCTGGGCTGAAATCACGACATCATCCTACTCTATTTTTAACTGGCAATAAATGAAATTAATCTTCTACAACTAGAGTCTGTTTTGCCTGTAGTGGTAATTGGTGAGAGATCTCCTTGTCCTTATCAACCCATGAGGTTTTCCATCTTATTTTATCTCCTTGTCTTGCTAAGGAAGGGGAGCGGAGAGTGGTTTGGTGGGCATCTGACAGCCAGCCAAGGTTAACACACTGCACACAGTTTGCTTGTAGTGCTGTAAGAAGTAGAAACTGTCTTTGGTTGATGGATTTCTCTTGTGTAGAAACATAGTTGTGTTTTCTATAGTTTCAGTGTCTATTGCTACACCATTTGCAATGGCCCTGTGATATGACGACACCAGAATCTACGTATACAGCTTCCCAAATCCAGCTTTCAGTAAATTGGGGGACTGATTCCAAATGAATTTCATGTAACTGAGAAGACAGTCCACCCTGATGTGTTCAAAAGGAATTTGAAGGACACAGAAAGGGAGTAACTTTCTTACATATTCTAGACGGAAATTTTTAGGACAGAATGCGTAAGTGGAAAAAAATAAATGCTTATATAGGGATGTCCACTTTAATTACTTCCTTCTAGCTAATGATTTGTTCTCTCCTTTGATGATCTGTTTATCAGAAAATTGCAATCTCTTCTTCCACTGATGTTCTAGATATTAAAGTATAACATTGCAAAATCACCTATGGCAAACAAAATTAGCACAAGGTACGTGAGGTTTAGGAAAAAGGAGAAAAGAAAGAAAAATGAAAATATGATGGGGTGAGGTAAGAAGAAAAAGAACAAAGATAATAAGTACTTTAACATGAAAAGGACAGAGAGCAAGAAGAAAAGGAAGAAAAATATTCTGAAGTAATAAACAGTAGTTATTCACTTAATGAAACACTTAAATGTACGTCTGGGTGTGCATGTAGGTATGTGTCTAGGGGACTCCCAAAGCACGTCTCAGCTATTTATTTAGAGAAGACTATAGCAATATACTTCAGCCATCAACAAAGGTCCTAGCAAGATGCCACAAATGTATATTTTCTCTGCAGTTTGTGGTTTCTTGGTACCTCTGGTACATCAGATCTCACTTAAAAGTACGTGTTAAAATTAGTGAATTTTTATAGGAGCTGTTGCAGGGTTATTCAAACTGTACAGGAAAAAAGTAGTACAAAGGGCAGAGAGGTAGAGAGATTTCTGTTTTGGAAGGGATTAGGGAAAGGCAAACATCTGTAGTGCACTTGACTGAGGAAAGCCTTCATGCAGCACTGAGTGCCAAAAGCAATGAGGGAAGATCTCAGTGAAATTTAAAAAGGCATTCACTCAGAGTAAAAGCCTAGAGAGATATTAGCAAGCAATAGCAAAGTGCATAGCTGCCTTAAAAGCTATATGGGGACCTTGCATATGACACAGTTTAGGATTGCTTTTTGGAATTGTATTCTAACTTTTTTGGTGTAGGACATAACGTATGTACTGTGTGATAACTGCAAGCTCCTACTGCTCTTTCCTAATTCACACAGCGATCTCTTGCAACCCCATTGTATCTTCCCATTGGCTTGGGTTTTTAAACACAAAGATGAACACCTGTTCTGCCAGTATGAGCTGCTTATGTCCTATGAGCTCATACTGAGCTTTAATCAGCTCTGACTTGGAAAATCATTCAGGCTGCAGTTTTTACTTCACCTTTATGCTTATTGAAAAGACTAAATAGTTCATCTCAGAATCAGGGAAGGAACTTGAAAATGCTGGACTGTCTTGCTGACAGCATTGCTATCCTATAATCATTTAATGTCTTCGTAAGTATCAGTGTGACTATACAGGAATAACTTCAACTGACCATGCTTTTTGAGTAAGAAGAAATAGCAGGTTTTCACCTGCTGTTTAATTTTTTTGATGTGTACAGATCAGATGAGTATTAGGGTGTCCTAATTAACCACACAGGGAGAAAGGGGGGAGATAGTAGTTCCTTACATCACCCAGACTCCTAAGTAGAAAGACATGCCCTCCCCCCATTTTCATAACTCTGTAAATNNNNTGATAGTAACCAGTTTCCCTTACTGAAGCCACTAAATTGATATAATCATACATTGGACCCAAATCATCCCTAGTATAACTCTGTTGCCATTCACTGGGTCATGTAAGTAAGCTGTTGTGGTGTTTTATGTGTGTATGTCTACCATGGGGTATAAACCACAGGTTTGTTCTGTTCATAATGCATAACACTTTTAGCATGGATTGTTTATATTTTGTTCCTGTATGGTTTTTATAATGGTAGGCATTTCAATAAAGCCTTTCATAGGCAAAATACTATAAGATGTATTTGCAATTAGATAATATATGATATATTATATCATAATACATTTCAAAGTGAAAAAAAAAAAAGAAAAAAGTAGACTTTCTTTCTTGACAAAGGTGCATGGTTTGGCAGGAGTAAATTTTTCCCTTCTCAATATCCCTTTCTGTGGATTACTTTTAGCTTTTTATTAATTTTCATATTTTTAGGAACTATACTAGTTCTATTTGTATTAATACCAACTTCTATGGTAGTCTACAGATATTTATGGGCAAAAGAGCTGTATGTGAAATGTGTTACACAGAAGATAGGTACATATAAGAGTTTAAAACCTCAAAAAATCAAACCAAATTTCACCAGAAACATAATTCACATGTAAAATATTTTGGGTTTTTTTGTGAGATTTTTGGGTCAGGGTTACAACTTGTCTTGTTTTAGAGCTTTTCAAGATGGTACTGCAAGAATTATTTTATAGTAGAAATGCAAGCATTTTACTCTCTTTTCCATAACAGTGCCCGAACTGTTTTTATCCAAGTTGGTTTTGCTTCTGCATTTTAGCATTGTGTAGAAATCATGGATGCAGTCCTGGTCTGACTGAAGGCCATGGTTTATCATTGATTAGTTTTAGTGGAATAAGGATTAAGTATTAAGGTTTCTTACTATATTGAAACTTCTGAAAACTATGTGTAAAGAAAAAATAGACTTTTGAATCGAGCAATCCTAACAGCTTAATGCTATTTTCACTTGCATTCATGAAAAGCAGGTCATAAAATTAGAGGAGGGAATGATGGAAAGAAAAATGAGGAAAGTTATGTTTGAGGGTAAATGCAATTAGCTTGAGCATTATAATTTGAGAAGAAACTAAACGATGTCATAATTATACCCAGCCAAAACATTTCAGGAGAATGGTTTTTAAAACCACAAAGCATATTGATTTAGTATCTTAATGCAGTTGATAAATAGCTTCAGAAAAAATAAGAGCAAACAACACA
>VYZV01001455.1:115412-162546 GCA_013401275.1 Pandion haliaetus | reverse complement strand
CTTGCATTTTTATTTTCTTTACATTAATTGGTTTGATTACATCCTTTCAAAATTCAGCTATTAACCATTTTGAAGTGACATATGACTGCAGTGATTTTCTGATATTGATATTAGTCTGTTCTACAGTGAAGGGTGATTAATCACCCTACCCAAGCAGTCTTCCAGCATGGCTTCCAAAGGGGCCAGTTTTGTCCCCTTTGCTGAATGTAGACTGTGAAATTATCCTAGGAGTTAAAGTAACAAGGATTCTATAGGGTATCAGAAGTATTTTCCCAGTGGATTTATGTCATTGCTAATTTTTTTAATGCTCACAGTATTTCTATTGGGTATAGTAATTTTGTCTGATAAGAATGGTGTGTAATAGAAAGCCTAATCTTGAATTAGTGTAGTTTGGACTAATGTTTGGAAAATCTTGCAAATACTTTGGGAGCTCTAATTTAATGATGGGGATATCTGTCTTACAAAGCTAAATAGTATTTCTAAACCAAGGCCTATTTTAAATTGAACTGGCCACAGACTCTTCCATTCCTCTCTGAAATTCAAACCCTCATGTTGGCAGGGGCCTGTAAGGATGCAGGTGTCCAGGACACAGATATAATTTGATAGTCTGCCTTATCTATGCCTGACAATAAATAATGGGGTATTGCCGCTGAGAACCAGAGTAGTCTGTTGGCCTTGATTCAAAATATTTGCCAGTGCTTCAAAAAGAAACATCAAATGTTGTCAATTAGCATCTTACCAGTAATGTGGGTTTACCTGCATTGCCCTGAAATGTAATCCTGTTAATAAGATAGATAAGGGATGGGCTGCCTTTTGTCAAACACCCGTGAATGGAACCATAAAAACAATTGTCTCCCTCTGAATATGTCCTTTGGAAACACTTTTTCTTCCCAGTGATACTGACATGTATGCATTTATGTGTGGGTGCTGGTTCTTATGCTGTACTTCTAATGGAAGTGGTGCAGCTATATGCTTTTTTTCACCCCTTCAGTTCTAATAGAGCTGCCACCTCTTTGTATTTGTCCTGGGAGATGGCATATTTGTGTGGTGACATTATATTACTGCATTATGACATGATGTTATTAACTCACTGGTGCAATGTCATTATGTACTGAAGCAAAAGCATGCCAAGAAAACAATTTCATCACATGGCTCAGTCTTGCAACGCAAAGTCATATGAAGGGGCCTGTGGTAAATACGGGCCTTTTGCCCAGGCAGCTAGTTTGCCTTGCAAGCTACAGAGCAAATTGACGTTAATCAATAACATGCAGTGAAATCCTGAACAAATTGTAACCCCAATGTGTTTGATCCTTTTCTTATCATTTCTGTAATATATTATGTGATGATGCCAAGAGACCTCCAATCTCGGACACTGAGCAGCTTGAATTGTTACTTTTAATTATTACTAATTGATTTTTCCCTGTCTTATATGTGTGTGCATGTGTGTGTGTGTGTGTGTATGTTTGTTTGTTTTGTTTTTCCAACCAAAACACAGTCACTTTCCAAAGAGGAGATGGAGGACTAATGAGCAATGGAAGGTATGTTTCTTTGTATAAAGGTCTTTCTGTAGTATTTATTTTTAAAATTGGGGATCTGAAAAATGCTATAGGTGATGCACTTGGGTAATAACTGATCATTGGGAAGACTGACACCGCTAGGAGAAGTTAAGTAGCTTACCACAAGGTTTAATGACCTATCTGTTGTGCACTTTGGAGGAATCAAGCCCAGATGTTTCATATCTCCCAGATGCCCTGGAAGAAATGAGTAGTAAATATCACAAGGAATGTGTTCATTTGTTACTGGGATGTTTATTGCATTAATTAGACATTAGCAAATGAAGTTGCTGTTGTTTAAGAGTCCTTATTGGCTCCCCCTAAATTGCTGTGAGTGAACAATTACACTTAATCGATCACGAAATAAATGATTCATGGATGATGAATAGGCTGTAGATTGATAGGACTGGATTCCACAACTTTGGCTACTCAATTGAAATTGATAAAAGCTGATAACGGGCCCATATATCCTCATCTATTTTCCCTTTGCCAATATGGAGATTGTAATTAGGCCCTGGTAATAACTTCCAATCTCCCGTTTAATCAATATTTTAGCAAAAAGAGATTAGGCCTAATGAGAGCTGTAGATGTGGCAAGAAAGCGGCTGGGTCTTCTTATTGCCGTTTCCATAGAAACCAATGTTTCTCTTAGGGATTGTGCCAGGCGGGGGTCTATAACGTACAGTGATCGGAGATGTTGCTCCAACTTCATGAGTGCATTAATAACCTAGAAAAGCTGCAGAACTGTAGATGGTTTTTTGTTTTCGTTTGGGGGAAAAGGGTGTCTGCAGGAAATGATTTGTTTTCCCTGTTAAACAGAAGTACAAACAATCCACCTGCCTTACTAAATTTCTGGCTGTTTATCCTGGGGTGAGACAGACACAGTGCCTTATGGCCCGAGTGTACCTTCTCTTTCAACATACTCGCTGCTTAATACTGCTCTCAATGTTGGGAATTACAGGGATAGAAAAGCCATGCAGTAGTGGCAGATAAAGATAGCTGTGGACTTTCCATTAATCCTACTCAAACCTGTTTGCCTTTAAACCATCCAAGAGTACTCAAAGAAAGAGTTACCAGCCTGTAGATGACAGGCGTGCATTTGGGATGCAAGGGAAGGAAGAAATAGTGGCCCAAAGTCCTGGAAATGGCTGATAGGGAGCAATCAGTTTGAGTGATGGCTCCCTTGAGGTGGTAATTTATCATGCAGCCCTGGTGTAGGATCCTGAGATGGTGCTGCCTAACCCCTGTTTCACACAGACAACTGAGTTCATTTGGATTCTGGCAGAATCACAACGGATGCCTAGTCCCACTTCTACTGACAAAGTTGATTTGTATATAACCTTAATTAACTGCTCAAGGTCTTCAAATCATCAAAGGCTGCACAATTTTAATTTGAAATAAATTAAAGTCTCCTAAACTGTTTGTTACCCATGGTGTTAGGAGAATAGTGATACGTTCTCTTCAATCATTAGTTGTCTCACAGATATTTTAATTTTGTAAATATATATATATATTTGTATGTATATCTTTTTCTTATTCTGCTTCAGTCGACCAGGTCTGTTGAATGCAAGTGACCCCAGTTATCCTTGGCTTGCCGACTCTTGGCCTGCCACAAGTCTGCCAGTAAACAACAGCACTAGTGGCCCCAATGATCTTGGCAATTTCGGTCGTGGAGGTAGGTTTCATTTTTTAAGTCACTGTATAGTATACAATAGGCTTCTGTTAGTTAACATCTATGATAAACACTATGTAATATTTTTATCATTATAGTTCATTCTATGCTTGACTCAAGATTTGATTTTAAAATTACTTTAAAATGTTTATTTTGATTTGTCTTTTCTACTTCTTTAAAATGTAGGTCTAGTTTGTAATTTACCCCATAGTGGTGAGACAGGGTCTGCTTCATCTCAAGGGAAATGTGTCTGTTGCTCAAACTCATTCCCTTTTGTGTGGAGATAAGCAATCTGCTGTGCAGGGCCATGTAGCCAGGGATAGAGGACATTTATAAAAGCAGAGAAGAACCTGGGGGATGCAGGAAGAATGTTTCTTTAGCAGAAGACGGACAGAAGAACATTGTTGCTGTCACGTTACCCATCCCCTTCCTGCTGAGGGACTGCTCTCAGTCTCAACCATAATCCATGAAAAAGACTTCAAAGGTCTTCAGAAACTTTCCTTCTTATTGGAGGAAAGAATACATAAAAGGGAACTATTCAGATTTTTTTAGGGTTTTATTTCTATTTTGAATTGAAGGAGGCCCTTTGTGAAGATGAGGTAATGATTCATAATTATGGTGATGAATCTTTAGAGGGGTTATTTTCTTTCAAACATTTTACTCAGATGGGAATTTCAAGATGTATTATTGGGATTTTTGAGTCACAGTAATATTCGCATCTGTCTGTTACTTCCTTGGTTTCTGTGATAACACAGCTAGTTCTGCATAGTTGTGTTCAGAACAAGACTTCCTAATGTAAATGAGTATATAAATATTTTTAAGACATAAATACGTAAACAAAAATCAAGACTATATATCAAAAATACATAAAAATGCAAAAATTCTATAAAACCATCAAACTAATACATGTGAAAAGAATTCAGTTTTGAACTATACCAGAATCTGCTTCTGAAAACCATCCCTCATCTTGGTTATATGTTCCCATGCAAAACTTCTGGCCTGTCATTTGACTACTGTGACTTCAAATTACAACAACACACTCTAGATTTATTTTCCATATAAAAATGTTGTAAAGCTCTTGTCTTACCAAAATACTATAAAGTAAGCATTGGAACGGGCTGCCCAGGGAAGTGGTTGTGTCATCATCCCTGGAGGTATTCAAAAAGCATGTAGACAAAGCACCTCATGGCATGGTTTAGTGGGCATGGTTGATGGTTGGACTCGGTGATCTTAAAGGTCTTTTCCAACCTAAATGATTCTATGATTCTAAGCAAAACTTCTGATGATATTTAGAAGGCAACTGAATACCTGCCAGCTCCTTTGTTGTGAATATCTTGAATTTAAAACCCTTCAGTACTTTTCCATCTTTTCTTAAGCTCATATAATACAGAAAAATTACCATTTTCTCTTAGCATTTGGCTCTATATGACTGAAATTGGAAGTATGTTTTAAAGCCTTTGGCTTCAATGTGGATGAGGCATAGGTCCAAATTTGTCCAAGAGATGCAACATTTATATTTTGAATTTCAGCAGCTTAATTCCACCCATGATCTTTACAGTTGAGCTCACGCTTTTATTCTGGCTGTTTTGGGACACTTATCTCTATTTGTTTCAACAGTTGAGTTTGGATGCTTCTGCATTAAGGAAGTCAGATGTCTTTTAATGTAAATTAACTGTATAGATACAACTTGGGCCTCTTACTTTTTAAAAGGTCTGTGAAAACATAAAAGGTCTGCAAGAATCTTGAAAACACTAAGGTGGGAATTAATCACTCTGGAAACTCAGAAGCTGAGGCAGGCAGTTCTAACATTGCCTTTAAGAGTGAAATCCAGATTATGTCCTAGATAGGCATTTGAGAGCAAAGCTGTGAGTGGGAAGCACAGGTTAGGTTTGGAGGCACGTAAGGTCAAAAAATGGCCCAAGGCAGCAAGAAAGAGGTTCCCTCAGGAAGTACTTCAGCACTATTTCATTTATCTCAAGAGTTACAAAACATGTTGGATTTCAGAGGGGTTTTGGGAAAGTGTCCAGTAGGAAATGTGTGTTCATCTTTGGTCTGAAATGCATAGTGTGGGGTTTTTCTGCTATGACAACTTGGTGGGAAAATCACACTTGATTTTTACTAGGTGATTATGGCATTTGGGAAAATGGCACTTTAATAGCTCTTTGAGGGCTTAGTGTATACATCTTATTGAGGGCAAAAAAGTAATCTGTGGTTGTACTGAAAATTCCCAGAATGTCTGGAGAACCTCAGCTTATTAGTAAGAATGACTGAAAATTCTTGGCTCGTAGGAAGCTATGCAACTTTCCTTTAAAGTGTGTGCAAATGTATAGTTCTCCATTTTAAAATGGCTGTATAGAGATGACAGCTCTTCAGTTGCCAGGAACGTGCTCTAAAAGATAGATGTATGTCTGAGTACTAGAAAGATGAGCATTTTGCTAGTTTTTACTTGTGAGTCTGCAAATCCAACACAGACAGGTTGAGCTGGACTCTACTTCATTTTATTCATCAGCAACAGAATTTATTTACTAGACTTCAGTCCATTATACTTTGATGAAACTGATTGTGGAAAGGAAAAATCTTCATATTGTGGATGAAATGAAAGAAAGATAGGAATGCACTTGTCTCTCACATCCCATGCTGTATTTGCACATAGATGCTTTTATGATTGTGTACTGCCCCTAGAAAGCACATTGGATGTGTGCAGATAGATAGTAATAACCTGATTTCGAAATATGACCTGTAGTTTGCATTAATTGTAATTTTTTTTTTTTGCACTTACAATTTGTCTGCAGATATAAGTTAATACAATTAAGGCATTTTAAATACTTGATTGTGCCCATTTCCCTGTTGTTGTCGTCTGCAAAAACAGATCATACTGATAGACCCAAATTTAATCTCTGTTTCTGCAGTCTCTCTACTGAGCGCTTGTTATTGCCATGTTTATTGTTAATATTATGTTGTTGCCCTGAGACTGCAGATGTTATTAGGGTCCATATTACAATGTTCACTGTTACACACATGAATGCAGTAGAAAATAGTTCTGTGGTCTAAATGTTCATCCCAGGGGAAAAAAAGAACAAAACAAAGCAGTGGGACGAGGCCATGGTATCATATCTCATTGCTGGAAAAGTCTTGAGACAGTGAGGGAACAACTGTATTCCCTGAGGTTGCACAAAACCCATGTCTGAGTCTGGAACTGAGCCTAAACCCTTGTCTAGGTATAAGAATGATCTTTTCTCTCTGGGGCTTAACGTATATAAAAATGTCTGTGATAACTAGGATGGGATCTGTCCATCTTCACTGTAGGTGTGTGCATTATCTCAAGTCCAATTTAACAGTTGGAATCCATATCTGCCATCCAGCTATGTAAAGCAAATGGCATATAAATGATGCATTTTTCTAACAAGTAAGTTCCAGAATGGATTGAAATTTTCAGACTCTAAATAAATTGTAAAAATAGTACCATTTGATATATTGACCTCTGAGAGAGGTGGAAAAGGTTTATCTGTTGAGCTGTGGTTCTCCTTGGGACATCATGCCAGTCATCATTAGATTCTTCACACTTCAGTAGTCTCAGCTTCTAAATCTATAGTATTCTACCAGCAAAGGTCACTACAATGTTTAGTAAGGAGAGAGATTGCCAATCTAAGTGATTAAAGGTACAATTGCAGTGTGTGATAGGATTCAAAAGATGTAGAAAAGTCAACAGATATTTAGTTAAATATGCTGTACTGTTTTTCAGGTAAATGTACTGGAGTATTTGGACAAGTTGTTCTCCATTATCAACACTGCTTTGCCATTTTAAGAGACTGATCACTTAAATTCCTTCAGAATAACAGATTTTCTTTCATATATCAGGAACAACTTGGTTTTGTCAGGTATTTCTATTGTTGAAAAGGAGAAATGTACTAGCTAATGTCAAAAAGAAAATTAGATAAGCTGATGCATAAAACTTCAAGGAAGTCAAGGTGACGTCCTTAAAAAGTTACTTTGAGAGCTTTGGCATCCATTTAAGAGTTTTGCTACATATTTGCTGGGTAAGTTTCCTCTGTGATTTGTAGATTCACTCCTTTCATCATTTCCCTGAAGCCCAGACAGTTTCATTGGTTCTGACATAGAATGAACAATTGAAAACATTCTTCAGTAGAGAAATATTCCACACTTCACTTTCACAGTTGAAGGTATGGGGAAAAAAAAGATGGTTTTAGGCAGTGAGACGTGAAGGACAAGTGGTAGTCCTGTCACAGATGCTGATAGCTTGGCGATGGTTGTACATCATCTTCCCTTCGTTGGCTCATGGACCTGTCTCAGCTGAAATGCAAACGTGCAAAATGACACATTTATTTTTCATCTTAAACCTTGATACTTTCAGGCTTCCTGTGCATCAATGATTTGTTTCATTCCCCTATGTTCGCCACAGATGTGCTGCCACCAGTGCCAGGGCAAGGAGATAAAACTGCTACTATGCTTTCTGATGGAGCCATTTACAGCAGCATTGACTTCACCACGAAAACTAGTTACAACAGTTCCAGCCAAATAACGCAAGCTACGCCATATGCCACCACCCAGATACTGCATTCCAACAGCATCCATGAGTTGGCTGTTGACTTACCTGATCCTCAGTGGAAAAGCTCAATTCAGCAAAAAAATGACCTGATGGGTTTCGGTTACTCTCTCCCAGACCAAGGCAAAGGCAACAATGGTAATTACAGCTCTTATTTTCCAGAGCCCTTGGCTTTATCCTGTATCATCTGTGCATGAATTAGAAAAACCTTTTTGGTACGTAAGACACTTCACATCTGCCATAACTAATGCTTACATACCTTGCACGCGGGCTGAACCTCACACAATCACAAAATACACTGTTCTGTGCTTTTAATCCTCTTTGTCCTGTGCTAATCACCAAGCCATCTGCCTTCCATTAGGCTAGGATAGGTGTACATTAAAAAAAAAAAAATTAAAACTTGCTGCCCCACCACATCTGCTGTTGACTTGCTAACTGCATGTGTTGCATGTGCTTGTGCTCTCAACTAATCACACGATGCCACTGTGACCTTTGCCCTTTAACCCTTAGCCTTGCTTTACATTCCTGACTACCGCGTGGCTGAGGGATTGGCTAATAGATTGCCACACAACCAGTCACAGGATTTCAGCACCACCAGCTCCTACAACAGCTCCGAAAGGAGTGGCAGCCTCTCAGGTTGGTTCCACCGCCGTGGGTGGGTGAGGGATGGAGGGGTGTTAGTGAGCAGCTCACCAGGGAGGCGGATAACCTCCCAGGTGCACTTTGCGGATAGATATGAGGGTGCCTGCCCACTGGAATGTCAGCAAACAGCGTCGCACTGGCCTCTACTAAAAAAGAATGCCTTTTGCAAAACTTGTTCGGCGGTAATTGGAGAATCCTCCCAACCAGTGCTTGTCAGCGCAATTGCAAACCTTGCCTTGTCCCATCCTTTCCCTGACAGCACAGTTCATGGAGCAAATATGTTTCCACATCAATCCTTGGTTTATAGGTCTCCCCATACTGAACTTCACGAGGAAATTAATATTTTTGTTGCGTTGTTAAGAGATTCCCCACTCCCATGAGCTGTTTCTAAATGCTGTTTTTCAGTGAGGCAGCTCAGAAATAAATTTAGGGCCCTGCAAGATGACTGGGGTTTCAAAAATTGTTCCAAGTCTGCATACAAACAGAATGTAAATTTTATGTGTGTGCTGCATGTTATATTGGAAACATGATGCATTTTCATTGGATGAAAATGATTGTAGTACATGCTGTTGTGTATTATATTTAAACACACCTTTTTCTTGATTTCTTTAATTTTGCTTACTTGTTGCTTATGTTATGTATAACTATGTCATTTTTTTTAAAGACAAAAACTGAAAAGCCCGCAATTAAAATGAAAGTGCTATTTCACTTAAGTGAAATGTGGAAGAGCTGAAGGAACTTAAATTTCAAACTTGTACTATATCCATAGCCTTTTGAAGTTCCACTATAAGTTGGAACAATCATAACAGTAACAGATCAACCCTAGAAATGGCTTCTTTATGTCAATTTAAATGACTATTCAAACTGAATGTTGAGGTTAGAAGCCTATAATCATTGGCCCATAACTTAAACAGCCAAATGTGTTTGCATGTCGTGTTCTCGTGGGGAATATTAGCTGATTTGAGTGAGATCAAAAAATAGGCTTATGGCATTGACAGAGAGGTATCTGGGGGCTAAGTTCATATGATACTTCAAGAAAGGTTCTTGTTCCTTGTATGTGAGATGTATTGGCAAGTAGTTTAGGAAATCAGCTTGCTCCTCTGGCTGCATGAAAATGCAGAA
This sequence comes from Pandion haliaetus, assembly GCA_013401275.1. Classification (NCBI taxonomy): domain Eukaryota; kingdom Metazoa; phylum Chordata; class Aves; order Accipitriformes; family Pandionidae; genus Pandion; species Pandion haliaetus. Next base: position 152,994 of record VYZV01001455.1, on the reverse strand, counting down.
ATTGATATGCTGAGGTACAAATGTGCCAACTATCAGAGGGCAGTATCACATTTTAGATGTGTTGACAGCTACAGCTGCCTAAGAATTTTCTCAGAAAATGCAGTTTCATTGGAAAATGCCAGTTGACCAAAAGCTGGACTTGGAGCAAATATTTCAAGTGAAACATATTTTGTGTAGTGTTTATCAGTTTGAAGTAAATTTTCTGATGACACACAGAAACTTCAGGTTAGCCAGTCTTTCTATGGCCAGGACACTCCTGTTGTGATCAAAGCAGCTCACACCTGGATGCCCTAATGCTCAGATGAGTGTCAAACTATTGGACTGCAGAGTCAGTATTTTGCTCTCCCTTGCCCACTAATTATGTCTTTAATGCAGGCTAATTATGTCTTTACTACATGAGAAACTGGGGGAGACCTTCAAATAGTCTGATAATTAGAGCATCACTGGAGTCAGAGACCAGCTTTGATTACGTAGTCCCCATCAGGATGAGCACGGACTTGTTCTCTCACTTCCTCGGTTAGCACTTTAGGTGCTACTTATTATTCTGACTAAGTTTCTGTCTCTCTCAAATGAATATCACAAGAAATCCTATCCCACTGTGGAATGGAAAATAGCTAAAAACTCAACGGCTTTGTGAGGCATGGGAATTTTGTGGCTGTACTTTGCATAGTTCCCAGCTTATGTCAGTGCTATGGTCATCAGCCCAACTGGCAAATTCTTTTTCCAGGACCTGATTCATCTAGAGATTTAAACAATATAATTGAATTTCAGTGTGAGAAGACACTGAAACATCAAGCATCATTGCTATGGGGAGACAAGGCTTCGGTGCAACAGTTTTCAAACACACATCAGGCATTATGTATTGGTTGCCTGTTCCACTACTCTGACACTGGAGTAACTCTGTCCATGGGGACAGAAGAGAAATCTCCTGCCCAGCTGTACGATGTAGGCTGCTTTCCCTGCCAGTAATGACCTTGGAGTTCCTTTCTTTTATTTCTTCATCTGAACAGTTCCTCAGCTCTCTGTTTCACTCTAATAGCTCTGCTATCTTTGACCTTTCTCTCCAAAACCCCCCAAATCCAAATGACTCCGTACTAGCATCCCACACATCCAACCTCTATTTTACCAGTCTCCTAAGATTACTAAGATGCTACACTTCCAAAATCTTCCTCTCCACCTCAACTAATCTCTAAGCTTAAGTTCTTCTCTGCATTTCTCTTCTCTGAGTATTCCTAGTTTAAATCTCCCTGCAACACATACACACACACACACTCTCTTATGCATGTGCTTTCCTCCCAAAGCAGCCCCTCCTGCCTTAGCTCTTGTTGGCTCTTACTCCTGCTGACTTTTGAAAAATTCCCCCATGTCCCACAAATCAAAATTGACGTACTTCCTTTGTACTGTTGTGTCACACTACTTCTAACTCCGCTTTCCACCATACCTGTGCTTTGAAAGCTTTGTTTTCCTTCCAGAAGGCTCATGTATTTGTTCTTCCATTGCCACCATCATGGGGTTTCTTTTCTGTTGATCAAAATGTTCTTTCCCCTTTCAAGAAAGCTTCCCTCTCTGCCAGGCTACAAAAGGAGGGAAGAGTCTGTCTTGCATCCTAATAGATGGTACATCAGCTCAGTTTGCACATAGTGAATGACAGGATCTTGGCTGGACTATACTCCACGACAAGGAAGGAAGAGCTCTGGTCTGGAATTGAGTAGTGGAAAGCAAAGTCTCGTTAGCAATGTGCTGCCAGCCAGGCTGATTAGAAACCTTGCTGGACTTGTTGCCTGTCTCTAGCAACCACAACAGGAGGTGAAAAGAGAAGTCTTGGCTACTTCTGAATCACAGAATCACCTTTTTCTTCCCTCTCTATTCGTTCCTGCTTTGGTCCAACTGACATCTGGAGATAACAGAAGAAAGCCACTGTCTCTCAGACAAAAAGTCCCATGGCGCATGCTGGTCTCTGTTGCTAGAATTGCACCTCCTTCTGGATTTCTCTATGCCTAAAGCTAGAGCCATGGCAAAGAGGGTGGTGCCTGCCAGTGCACGCCGTGCCACCCTGCCTGACAAGTCAGTAGTGGCTTTTTCGTTTCATTGCTGTTGAGAACTTTTTGCATGGGGTTTTTTGGCTGATCCTTATAAATCAGAAAGAGACGTCAGTGGCTAAAATGGATTAGACTGTGCTTTCTGCAGCAGGCAAGGGATGAGTGACTGCCAGCTGGGTACCCCACTGAAAAAGCATATGACAAACCATTCTTCCACCCAACAATCGAGAGAGTTTGAAAGCCACAACAAAATGGCAATAAATAGATGGGTCTCCAAGCAGTCAAGGGATTTGAAATCTTGTGCCATTCTTCCTCTTAACGAATTCCTGACAAGAAAAAGGAGTCAGGACAAAATAAAAGAAGCAAAACAAGTGGGATGAGAGCTTTCTCTGTAAGATCACTTTCCCACAAATGGAAGTGTCTTAACTGGAGAAGTGGGTACAAGGACAGTAAGAGAAGAGAAGAGAAGAGAAGAGGGCTTAAGCAAAATGCATTGCTCACTTCATTTCTATCAGCCTCCTCCATTAGAGTTGTACATCAGAAATGGAACTCTTCTCTGTAGTGGCACAAGATATTTGAATCCTGTGAAGCAGACAGCCCTACAACATTGCAGATGACTTCCTGATGTTTTTAAAATGTAACTTAGTAAATTCCTATCAGTAAAACCCTGTTTCTTCTTGTTTTGACAGCTTACACTTGTCATTCTGGCTGAAAGATATTGAGTCTAATGACAACTTTTTTAGATTGTATCCTTAATCTCTCTGTTTTCCACAGAAAGAGATTATGCAAAAGAGTATTATAAGCACATTGGATTCTGACATTTGAAATAATTTGCTATGGTCCGTTATATTTTTGTCTAACAATGAATTCAAGAATTCATAAAGCAGATATGAATATATCAGTAAATATATTTCTGATACAGCAAAACACATCTTCCCTTGGTTGGGCAGTACTGTGGTGCAAATGTATGGAGTTTTATAAAGAAGTTATTTTCAGCAATTATTCAGAATACTTTTCCATTCCATTCTATTATTATTTATAACCTTGTAACAGCATTAGCACGTTGATGCTAATTCTGCTGAGATATTAATACATCTTCTTTTTTGGGGCATGCCATTTGCAATCAGAATTCTTTCAAAGGATTGTAAATAGCTAGCTTTTTTCCCCACGTTATATTTCTAACATTTTGTTTTTCTTTTTGGATTTTCAGGTGGAAAAGGAGGGAAAAAGAAGAAAAACAAAAATACTGCCAAGCCCCAGAAAAATAACGGTTCAAACTGGGCCAGTGTTCCCCTCCCACCCCCTCCTGTGCAGCCACTTCCAGGCACGGAGCTGGAACACTATGGGGTGGATCAGCAAGAAGCAGGGTAACTATTTTCTTTTTCTTTTGAAGAAAAATCTGTGGTTTGCAGAGATGAGTTTGTTGGGTTTTTTTAATTTTGCTAAATGACAATATTATTCTGTTTTGTTAAAAAAAAAAAAAAAAGAGATAGTGAGCCTTATCCTATAGACTTATTCAAGGCTATGGAGAAGGAATGTTTGAATAGCTTCTCTTGATAATGACTGAAGATGGAAATAAAAGTGACCTTGCTTCATAATCATGCAGGGCTTCTCTGCTTACTCATGCTGAGAAGCATCTCTCTTCGTATGTAGTTTAATTGAATTCTGTTGGGACTGCTTGCAGATGATGGGACTCCAAGTGAGTAAGGATGACATAATCTGGCTCCTTGTATTTTTTCACTGCTTTGACGTTTAAAAATATTAAAGCCAACAGAACAAAAAAACCCACAGTAAATTGGATTAATTTTAGAAGTTCAACCAGTGGATAATGATCTTCTCATTGGCTTTTAGAAGAAATTTCACAGTTGAGGAAGGCATGCTATTGATAGGCCCTTTTTATTTTTATTTAAGCAACTCTTGCGTTTCTGGAAACTTACACTTATTTTTCAATAGCTTAAACTTGTTCTCAAGGACACAAAATCACACAAAAAGCACTGAATGAGAGGAAAGACACATTTCCTGCACAGAGAACAATTATGGAATGCTTTTTATAAAGTGAAATTATATGAAATACCAGGTTATCAAACTCGGGAGGAAAATCAGAGTATATAGAAAAATAGTTTCCTGTGGTCAGTTTTGTTGCAGCCTTTGAGAATCATTGTTCTGTCAGGGGCAAATTTCTGCCTATTTAGATACATGGATTAATTAATATTTCCTAAGGATGAAACATATGATTTAAAAATCACTGTAATAGCTTTACTGAATAAAAATATTTCAAGTGTGATCTCTGTTGTAAGCATGAATTGATCATCACTACTTTTATAATGAAAATTAGAAGAACTAAATATTAATATTTAAGTTTATACCAAGTCCTTCAACTCCTAAAATGAATAGTAACTAACTGTGTAAGTCAGTGGAGTTTCTTTTAAAATGAAGGCATATACAAGGGAAAATGAATAACCTTCCTGATTTTAAGTGTTGTTTAAATCTCAAGGCAAAAAGTGCATATAATCATTATGTTCTGTATCCTGTTATAAAAACCTAAAATAAATTTAAGATGGTTTCGCCATATAGTATTTGTCTTTATCAGTTTATATCCTTAAAACACATGTGCAGCCATTTCTCTAAAATACTTATGCTATAGAAGGCAATCAACTTTGATTTTCTATCCTGACAATGAAATAGCGTAAAAGGTAAATGGAAATACCTTCTAGAGAAATTCCTTGTGACGCAAGGCTTGACTCCTCAGTTGCATAAAGTATCTGTTATTTAGCTGGAAGGAATGATGTTGATCACCAAGACAATACTGGTTCTTTAAGGATAAGGTAATCAGCAGCCTTCCAGGTTCCCAACAATTCAGACTTAGTTTTTCCTCTGATTATCTTTTGAATTACTGTTCTCTGGTTTTTATAATATCTCATTAATAGTGGTTGTAACAAGACCCTCTAATGTGCATTTTACCAAACACAAAAAAATTTTGAAGATTAGACTTACAGTATCAGTCTTGAGCTACAGTAATTTGCAACCAACTTCACCGGAATCAGTGAATGTGCAATGCCTATACTTCCTGAGGGTGTATTCAATTCTAACAGTCATTCTGTATTGAGGGGTTTATCTTGTTTCTGTCATTTTCAACATGCTAAAATGGAATGAATCACAGACTGCATTCCTTATGTTGCCTTTAATATTGACGTATCAGGTAAAAAAAAAAGAAAGCAATTTTTTAAAACTGTTTTTCTTGATTTGCTTTGATATATACTATGTATGACAAGTTCCATGTGTTTTAATTTTAGAATTAATTACATGCAGATGCAATTATGTTGTGAATTACAGTTGAAAAATGAACTTCCATTCAGAAAAACTGAAGATTTCATTAAAGTTCTTGCAAAGTGATGTGAAAGGTGAACATTTAGAGCAATAAAACAAGGAAGTTGGCATCTAAACAGAAACTTATATTTCTGTCTTCCCATAAATCTTGAATTCAAGTGTGAGTTTCATTGGCATGAATATCCCAAATAAACTAAACAATTTTGACACCTTTTTTTGCTTACTAGAAATTAACACTAGTGGCCTATTGTTTTATAAATTGTAAAAGAAAATCCACAATAGCAGCAAGTAAAAAAAAAAAAAAATTTGCCTAACTTAATCATAGGTGAGGAAGAAAAACAAAATACACTCTTAGTTGTCTCTACCGTCTTCTCCCCGGAGCTGAGGTTTGCATTCACCTCCATTTTTCCATGAACTGCGACACACATAAAGGGAGGTGAATATGTTAATCCAAGCAACCATTTTATATAATGTGGTAGCTTTTGGGATGTCTTAAATTCCTATTTGTCTGTTTATACTGTTGTTTTCCTAGCAAGCTCTTTCCTGTGAAACGTTCCCCTTTTTTGTGGTCTTCTACAAACTCTGTGCTTGTTCCTTGTTATCTTCCTTAATTTTCTTTTGTATATACTGCAGAGTCTTTGAAGTTTCTCTTTTCCTGTAGTAGCTCCCAATCAAGCATGTTCCCTTTCCTACCCTTTTCAGAGAAGATGCTTTTGCTTGGTTTTATCTAATAAACTTGACAGTAAGGAAATGCTTATTACTTATTCATTATCATCTACTTCTATTTTTTCATTAATAATATGCATGATCTTGAGCCAACCCCAGTAAAGGCAGTCTTCATATTGTTATCATTGGTTATTTTTATTTCTTACTATTGATTCCACCTTAAAATGCAATATTAGCTGCTGGATATCAATATATTTGATAGTAATTTTCTGTTTTAAGAAAAAGTAAAGAAGGTAATCCTTTTACATTAAAAAAATCCTTTCTGGCAAGGCCTAGAGGGGGAAGCTTGCTTTGTTGCAATGATGTGTGTAAAGGAACAGAATGTGCCCTTTCTCTATCACATCTATTTTTTATTTTGAAGAAAAAAAATCTATCAATGTAATGAACAACGCTTTTTCATAGCAAAAGATTGCTATAGAATAAAAGTGCTGAGAATAGAATAAAAATTGTTAGAAACATAGAGAGTCATGTTTGTTAACCAGAACTTATTTAGGGACTTAATTATCATGAAATTACAATCAGAGGTCCCTAGTGAAGTTAAGGTGCTTAGATTTTAATAAGAAGTACTTGAAAAATGTTGCGTGCATTTTCACCAAGTTGTATTTACTCAGAAAACCAGAAAGAACATGGATGTGATCAATATTCACTATGCAGGTTCCAGGAGTTTCAATAACTATCATTTATATGAGTTGTAGTTAGTATGTAGTCTGTTAGGTTTCCTAGCTTTTTCTTGCAGATTGGGGGTTTTTTTTGTAAAATGCAGGTTAAAACTGGTGGCTTTTCAGGCATCTTACTTTATGAAGTCAAAGGTTCTTGTACCTGAAATCTTGAATCTCAATGGCCTGAACCTCAGGTTTAGGCTCCTTTCTATTTCAAACAAAATCTAGGTAAAGATATGGTACTTGTGCAGAAACTTTTTACTAAGAAATCTTTTTCCTAAGAAATCTTTTTGCTATCAAGCTGAACATTTGGGGATTTGAAGCAAGTAGGGTCAAAAGGCAAGCACATCCAAAGCTCATTTATGCATTTCTGAAAAGTCACTAAGGAGTATCTTTCTGCCCTGTTCCTTTTAAAGAAGAAGCCATTATATCAAAGCATGAGGTTGAGAGAGTAAAAATAAGTGACTGAGCTGTTGCACGGTACATTTTTAGCAGCATGAGATAGGATGGTCCCTTCACCCTTGGGTGGCAATGTCGTGAGTGAATATTGCAAGGAAACACAAATTAGAGCTATTCGTATCTTAATTATCTCCTAAGGAATTGAATATGTATCATATAACATTTTCTTAAATCTCTGTGTTATCAAAATGGTAACGATCATTCACTCAAAAGCTCCTAAATGCCAAGTGTTAAGATGCAGCATTTATTTGCACCTCTGTACATAAATATATGTTTCTGTATCTACATATGCTTATATCTACATATAGATTTGAGGTGATACCAGCCTTAATCACACGATATGTCTTCCACAGCCTTTTGGATGATTAAGTCAGGTTGGTTTAGCTATCCTGAATCTGTACGTTTCAATACAGACTACAGATTTTTGAATAAGGAAAAAGTAGTTAAGTTTAGAAATCTTTGGGGTTTGCATAAAGTAAATGTTCTGTTCATAATACAGGTTTTGAAACTTCCCTGTCTCGGTGTTCCCAGCCTTTTTGTAACCCAGCTTCACACTTGAGAAAATTGGCAGTGATTAATTTTTTTCAGGGAAATTGGTAATTCCTTCCTTCCAAACTAGAAGCCTTAAAGCAGTGTTTTTAAACTGTTTTGAGAAATTAACTGTATAATGCAATGCATTGCCTACCTGCGTTGCAGAAAAAAGGGGTGTACCTTGTCAGCAGTCCTTGAAGGTGGAAACAAGATAAAGTGACTTAGATGATGCCTGGGGAATGGCCTTTAGAGTGTGAGATGGTTTGACAGTGAAGGAGCTGTGAGAGCTTTTGGTTGTCTGGTTGCCTTTTGAAAAGAGCTGTCTAACCTGAGGTATTTTGGAATATGCTGGGAGTTAAGAAACGTATGCAAATGCTCAAGGGACTGCAGACTGACTGGATGTTTTGAAGATGGGAAGGGTAGACAGTGTTGAGATTTGAGTGGTGTGATCATCAGCAGAGAAGTGCACAACTAAAGTTATGTTCAGATTAGGGAATTACTCTGGGGAGATAACGCACAGGGAATGACCACAGACACTAGGGCCTATTCATCTTGAGTGATGCTGGCGTCTCTAAGGGACAGGGTCGTGGGATGATATTGTAATACAGCACTGAATTGAAAGGTCCTGTCATGAGGACGGAGGCAGAAAAGGATTGAATTGCTGGCAAAGGTTGCATAATAGAGTAGAATATAAACCTTCTGTTTCTAGCCCTGATCAGATGTAGCATCACCTCTTACACCTTAGCATCACCTCTTACACCTTTAGTATAAGACTAAAAATTGAACTACAAAAACTTATCAGAACATCTCTTTTATGTGAAGAGAGAAGAATTCAGTATTGAAGCATATTGGTAGTTGTTAATCTTTTAATTTACTTTGGGCAGGTGTGTTGAAAATGTTCAGAACTATAGCACTGTCTAGGTAAGTCCCAGTAAAGATTGGTTCGGAGGTGGTGTGCTGGCAGAGCTGTCAGCGTGTGTGCTAATGTATCTTATCAGCTGGTGCTGTGACACAGCATATGCTTAGGGTCAGTGCTGCTGCGACATGAATGTATTACACATCATAGTAGGTACCTATATCCAGTGTGGAAAGACCAGAATTTATGTGGAAAGTGTAGCTTTTTATTTAAGCTACAAAATAAAATAAAATAGTAAATTTATAGACAAATAAAGGGGAGGATGGGAGTAAGGAAGCACATAGTGCAACTATGAAAAGCTCACTCTGCCTTTTAAGAATGCTGCTATTTTCATGTCTAGGTCAATCTTCATGCGTTCTCCTAGGCTAATGGTCCAGGAAGTGAGTTAGTTCATTTTTGTTGTTGATTGTGACGTAAGATTATCTAATCACCATTAACAAATTTTTTTGTTGCACATCTTGTTCAAGTTGCTTAGCTGTTGCGGGAAAAATTAAACAGACTCAGGAGAATTTAAGCAATTATGACCCTATTTTCAATAAATGTTAAAGTTCACACTGCGTGAGGGGGTTCAAACTGTAGCAGAAATCCTGTATACCTTCTACTGCACAGCAGAGAGGGGATTTGATAAATACTAAATACTTGATTTTTATTTTAGATATGACAGTGATGGTTGGTGTCCACCTTTGCCAGTTCAGACCTACCTACATCAGGGCATGGAGGATGAGCTTGAAGAAGATGATGATCGTGTTCCCACACCTCCTGTCCGAGGAGTAGCTTCATCACCTGCGATCTCCTTCGGGCAACAGTCAACTGCAACCCTTACGCCTTCTCCACGAGAGGAGATGCAGCCAATGCTTCAAGCCCACCTTGATGAATTAACTAGGGCTTACCAGTTTGATATAGCAAAGCAGACATGGTAAATGTTTGAAAGGGGCACCTGCGGTCTGAGAAATGAAAGCATAATAATAATTTATTCCTTGCTGGCATAAATACAGACTGTGTTCAACAATGTTTCAGTAATGTTTCCAGAGCAGTAAAATGGAAGAAGAGATAGAAAACTGTATCTACAGCATGAAGGCCTTAAACATTAGTAGGTGCTTTTTAAACCATAGAGCTTGGTAATATGTCAAATCTTGGCTAAAAACATGTACAAATAATATTCCTTTGGAATTTTACGTACATTCAGCTAAGTAGTTAACACCCACCTACTGACAACTTTTATACAGTTCAGTGTACTCTCTTTTCAGGCTAGCAAAGGATATGAATTTTTTAGGATTTTCAAAAATAATGAGGTTCTAAATTCCGTATTAAAAATAATGCTAGTCACTTGAAATAGCAATGTAGCAGCTTTTACCCTGTGTCACGTGAGAATGAAGCATTTGCATCTCTGACTGTAGTTTGAAATACCATGAATATTTCTGATTCATAGGGAAAACCCCAGAAATAGCAGAAAGGAAGTTGTTAGTATTTACAAAATGGATCTAGTGTTTTAGAGTGCTTTATGCCTATTTAAAGGAAGAGCAAGCAAATACCACAGTAACATTTCCCCTGCAAAACAAACAGAATCAATCTCTTCAGGGACTGAAAAGGAACTTGTCAACTGCACCAGGCTGGGGATATGGTGAAGGTCAGTTGCTTTCTGGATGTTCCCTAAGCGGCAGTTGTCCTTTTACAACTTTTCTATCCAGACAAAGCCTGCGAATCTCGGAGGAGAGGAGCAGGGCTAGTTACCGAATGGCGTGCTGCCAGCAGAGGAGCAGCCTTTCTTCGCTGGTAAATAAAGCCACAAAGTTATTCAGCTTGAGCTACCATAAATAGATCAGGCAGGTAGGCAGGTGGTGCCAAATCAAAGCCAGCTGTTTTCCCTGGACGCCATCAGAGCCTCGAGGCTTGCCTGCAATCTGCACTCAATCAACAGGGTACTTTGGTCCCGCTGCAGTGCCACGCTGCCAAGCACGGACCCCGGCCTGCCTGTGGGACAGACACAAATCCCAGGCAGCAGCTAGACCTGGCCTATTGAAGGTAGCTGACTTGTGAGCCAGCACACAGATGCATACCCTGTCTGCACAGTCAATCGCTGCTGAATTTTGCAGCTGTTACCCTTTCTACACCCTACAAAGTGTGGTTGCCAGTCTGGGAGCAGATAATGTAGTAGGACTCTGTAGCAAAGCCTCTTGCAGCTACAAGGTCTTGCTCCCTTTTTGGAGAAACAAAAATTGATTGGGAAATTTCATAATGTGCTCAGGAATATACAGATTTTAACATCACATTTGTGTAAGGTCACAGTAATTGAGCCTGAAACTGAAAAAAATATCGAGGAGATAACCTTTTTTCATACTAGGACCTTATAGCAGGTATTGGGGTAAATATTGAGAGTTGCAAATAGAAGTGATTTTTGCAGTAGTTTTGACATGGAATTGTTGAATGCTTTAATATTGTTTGGCTGGACATGTATCATGCTGTTCAGCAAATGCTGTTCAAAGTCAGTGGGAAGTCCTCCATTGTCTTAAGTGGGAAGGAAGATTTCGTAGTTTTCTTTTCACAAAGTTAATCTGTCCAGTGGGGGGGTGTGTGGGGGAACAAAACAACAAGTTGAGACGTGTCAGATAGGTCACTGTGGGAGTAACAGAAGAGAAATATAGAGACCAGCCAACTAGAAGTTTAAGAAAGAGCACATTAGAGATTACTGGAAAAATACATAATCATTATGGCCTTGATCCAGCAAATCACTTAAGTATATGCTTAACTACAAGTACATGAGAAATTGACTTCAATTGTTCTATCACATGCTTAACATTAAGCATATACTTAAGTATTTTGCTTGATTGGGAGCAAATCACACTGTTTATTGAGGGTTAGTTAGATGGTAGTGCTCTTTAGTGCAGTGGTTTGAACACTGCATAACTAAGAACCTGGTGTCCAGGCAGAAAAAGTATTCAAGAACTCATAATCAGAAGGGCATTGTATATCAGAAGGGAAGCATTTGCTCTGCAAATAAGCTTCAGAATAAGCAATAAATTAAAACCTACGCCAAGGTGGAGAGAGATTCCAGTGGTACATAACATTTACCATGACATTCACAGATCCCATAGATTTAAGTTATGGAAAAAAAAAAAAGCTCTTTAAATAAAGAGAATTACTGCACTTACTGAGTGTAAGCAATAATACAGCACAAAGTTTTCATCGAAAATATACTAGAGCTAGGAAACCAAACAGGTGACAGTTGTAATTTTTTCTGTTATGCTGATGTCCAAGCAAGAGACCAGCAGAATCCTGGATCCTGTCCAGAGTGCTGCTGATTTGAATCAGGTCACAGCATCTCATGTATAGCCACTCAAGGATTCCCACGTGCCTAAGTTAGCAATTTCAAGCATGGTACATGCTTTTACGCCAAGGCCAGTCATGCCTGGGTCCCCTGGCAGGGCTTGCTGTGTACCTGTAGTGCTGTGGAGAATGCTGCATTGAAAGCGGATGGTTGTTCTTTTCCTCTCTAGCCTCTCAGAGACCACACAAATGAAACTCCAAATCCCATGCTTGCCTTTGGCATTTAGCTATCCTGTGGGTGTTTTTTATCTTTGTTTTTCTTTTTTTAATTGTGATTGCTGCATGCAGTAATTTCACACATGTATGCCCTAATACTGCTGCAATTAAATCTATTAAACTACTTGGAATAAAGCAAAATAACAAGGCCTTGCTGATAATGGGTTCATTGGACTTGAAAATTTCTTCTGTTCTACTGGTCATTTCCTTCTCTTTAGGGTGACTTCTACTTAAGGGCACAGAGTCTGTTTAAGCAGAAGGAGGGAAATTTAATTTTGGCTCAATGTGTGATTTGCAAGGTGGAATATTGGATGAGACACTTATATGCTATGTTGGGATTCAGAATTGTGCTTTTCCATGGACGTCCTACGTGATTTACATAGCCTCTGTGTACATCGTTCTTCATCTGTAAAAGGACAATCTTGACCTTCCCCATGTTACAGGAGAAGTGTATTTAAGACTGGAAAGTGTGCAGGTACTCTGGTATTAGAAGCTACGGTGAATAACTGAGCTGTCTTGTCTTGAGTTTGACCTAACAAGCATGTTTTGTAGATCTACTTCAGGATTTATTGAAAGCTTTGTCTTCTATTGACCATGGGGTACAAAGTCTCATCCATTCTGATGATGTTTTCCTGTTTTTTTGTGTAGGCACATCCAAAGCAATACACAACCTCCTCAGGCTCCCATTCCGCCCCTAGGATATGTATCTGGAAACCTTATTTCAGATTTGGAAACAGATGTTCCAGATGATGATGATGATGAGGATGATATTGAAGAAGAAACTGTAGAAATCAGTAGGCCGCTAAGAGGTCTAGAGCATACTCCAGGTTCCAGTATGGACAATCTAGACAGCTCTGTGACAGGTAACCAAACACAGTTAACAGTGACACCAACTTGTTCCTAACAGTAAAATACAACATCAGTCAAACACTTTCTAAGTAAAAATTTATTCTACTCTATTTCTGTAACATTTAAAATATGTTAATATTAAACACTAAAGTTAAAGAAGGATTTGAAAATACTTTGCTTTGCTGCAAAATGATAAGAAAATTCATGAATTTTAAAAAGCTTTAGAGACTTGAAAGAAAACTCAATTATATCCTAGCTTTCATGAAAAGTTCAGTCTACTGGAGAAGCAAGCCAGTTACATAAAAAGGAGGGGGAAGACCTTGGTTTAGGAATATACATTTCATAAATCAGGAGCAGCATAAAAATGTTATCTTAAAGCCCTTTTAGATATTTTGCTGGGTAAATGCTTTCACAGATGAGCACAGGGAAGTTAAAAGACTTCAGAATAACTGTAGTTAGATCAGCACAACATTTCTCTGTAGAGTAAATAGATTTATGTAGGAAAATGTGTATTTTGAACCTACTTTGTATTGCTGAATTTAGTAATCATTCCCTTTCAGTGAAGATATTTAATTATTCTGACACTCCATCCTTCACTGCTTCTCACCCTTTGCATGCCTTGGAAAGTTACAACAGGGATCATCAAAGGAGACCTAGAAAGGCATGCTAAATTAATGCACAGAATTTGAATGTATAAAATTGCTGTTGATTAAATGTAGGCAGTGAAAGACTTTTTTTGAAAAACACAGATTTTATGTGGACATAATGTACTTTTTGTAAGCATCAGTGTGTTTCCCTTTAGGTTGAACTTGGGCCTCTATGAAATATACCGTATCCATAATGTACAGCTGTACTGGAGACCCAAATGTACATAGTGCCCATAGCTCATAAAAGCTAGTTGGTGCTTCTTCAGTCTTTGATCTCAGTGGAAGAGCACTGATTGTTAGTTGTACCTTAAGGGAGTCTTGCTCAGTACAATTTACTACCATAGCACCACTGAATAGATGAAATCCTTTGTTCTGGACCTTTGAAATTCCAAGGATTTTGCACCCTTACTTAAACATTGCTATTCTGAAAACACTGCAGGAATATGACAGTGATGGACCATCAATACCTATAATTTCCTTCCTTTTCCCTTGTTGAATTAGTGTGTAGTTTAATCCCACTTACCAGGTTTTCCTTCACCCTAGGGCCAGACTGCTTGCCAATCTATTAAGATTTAAGAATTGTATCTCTGCTGCTGTGATTTGAAATCCAGATCTAACTGAAGGCCATAGAGTTAAAGTTTAAATCCCTGAATTGAGAAGGTTAACTTATTAGTGCATGAGTATGTTAAGTCACTTTGCTTGAATTTCTAGTGTAATCTCCTTCAGGCTCTAATTCTGCATATTTTTGCATATCTCACTAATGGCTTAGAAGCCTTTCCATTAGGAATGCAGTAAGGGTTTTACACTGGCAATACAGAAATAAATAATAATAAAAAAAATCAGGTGGCTATATATTTTCCATTTGGTATGTATTAAAATGTCAATGTTGATATATCCATAAATCAGAAAATGAATGTTTTTCACATTTGCATTTTCACCTACTATTTTGGACCACCCTACCTAGTGCAAAGTAAGGAATAGCTGCATTTCTACTCCAATTCGTAGACGTCTGTGCTTATTACAATTTGTCCTTTTGTGAATAACATTTAAGCTTGTTCTAATAGTTATAAATTTTTTTTAATTATTGGAGTGTTAAATGTTTATTTATTGGAGAGTTAAAAACTTCCTGGTGTATTTTTTTGGAAGAAATTGGGCAGAATTTGGTAATGTAGACTGGGAGTGTACTTAACGTGGTCTAAATGCACTCCCACTCATTTCCACCACTATCTTGATGTAGCCTCATCCAGCTGAAAATTAAGGTTTTTCTTTTGCTTTTCTTGCTTAATTACTAGCTGGATCTGTTCCTTGATCTGGTTCACCACATGGCAAGGTGTTTGCCAGCACTGCAGGAAGTGAATGTGCAGCTGGAAGGGAAGCAAAATGACAGAATGCCCCTCTAGCATATAGCCAACACTTAGATTGACTTAAAACAATTACAGAATTATAGCCTTACAAAAATACAGCCAGAGTGTTAAGTCTAAATGATTTGTAAAATGGCAAACTCTCCAAATAGCAAAACTACTTCTGTTTTCCTTAGTTACTATATGGCAAAACCTCGATTTTCTGAGGGCTTGTTTTGGGCTTGTTTTTTTTCTAGGGTGGAAGGAAATTGGTTATTATCCTTGGGCAAATTGTTTCAAAAGAGAATTTTAATTTTTGTGTATCTGTTTCTGTTAACTCTTCCAGGCTGCATTTACTGGTGTTAAGGGGGGTATATAACAAATTGCATTCATTGTTTCTAAGCTGTTTCTCAGTCTTTAATTTGATTGCTCTCAGAATACTGTAGAAAACTAAATTCTTCTTTCTTGCACTGAGAATATATAAGGTACTTCTTTTCACAGGGCTTTTGGTGACTTAAACCAGCAGTTTCCTAAGAATTTATATACCACCTTTTCAGTTCTTTAAACGTTATATTAAAAAATCGAGGCAAATGAGAACAGCTGACCCAGATGAAACAATATTTCTGTTCGTTTTGAAGTGCACCCTGTGAATTCAGTGTTTGTGAGAAATCTAAATTGACATCCCTTGGTCCAGACTGCCTCCAAATAGAGTTGCTGTGTATGGTGAGCAGGGCAAGTATCCTCACCCTGTACTGTTAGCATGTCTCAGCAATGACTTCACGATACCCACTCTTGGAGTGAAATGGTACTTTGTTCTTTATGGCTGAGCTGAGACCGAGGTTTTCATCCAACGCCAAATGTGGGATTCTCTGAGGGGAAACACTGGCGCTGTATGAGCCAATCTCAAACTGCTAAATTCCTCTGAAACCACAGTGTTGCTCCTTTAAACTGTTTAAAAGTCAGGTTGTCTTCCAGGCCCTTGAATTTTAGTTACAGCTAACTGAAGATTCAGACAAGGATTTAATCTGTGCTATTAAGCTTTTCTCTTTGCAGGTGGCAGAGACATAATGTTGATGTGTATAATAAATTGAAAAGAAAGGAGGAGTGCACAGCAACAATATCTTAACATTTTCCAGATATTGCAAAGAGAACTCAAAGAGGGAGGTTTAGATTTGAACATTTGTGGAACTGAATATGAAATTAGCCAAAGTTTTGCTTCATTCCCAGCATGGTTTGTTAGGATACTGACTTACTGATTCTGATTCAAAAAAAAACAAAACTGAAAAGCAGCTGTAAATCTTCTGCTTACTTGACTACTTGACTGTTAATTCACAATTATTTAGGTTTATTTTTGCCTTCTGACACATTGAAATATGGGGGGGGTGGCTGGTTATGTTTAATGCTTGCCTTTATAATGAATTGCTGTGCAGAGTTATGGCATGAATGGTCATGAAGAGTCTGTTATATTATTCTACTTTAATAGACTTAATTAATTGCACACGATGACTGTATAAGAAATTAATTTGCTTCGCAGTGAAATCACTAAGAGCAACACTAGGTTTTGTCAGATCAAAGTGTTACAGTTTGGGGGTTTTCTCCTCCTTATCTTCTACTCTCCCAACACCACCAGTGAAGCTGGTAGTGAGAGCTATTATATCTTCAGCCCTGGTGCACTTTGACTGAGGGGAGAGATGCACACATTAACCAGCACAGAAATCAGAACAAGCCCTTTTCTACTTAACTGATACAAAGTGNACTGCAAATGGATAACTTTTTTTTTTTTTTCTATAGAATTACCTAGATTTGAAATTATAAAGATCTCCAGAGGTTGTATAGCTCAGCAAGGAAGAAAGTCCCTTATTTGGCATGTTTTGGTCATGATTAAAAAATCACTTATCACAGTCCATATGGTAAAAGTTGTTCATTCATTGTGTCTGAGCACAAATGGAATAATTCTTGAAAATTACACAAAATCATTTTCATAAGCCATATTTTACCATGGCAGAGTTCAATCTTTATATTGATTTGCTTAGGGTTACCTATTGCAAAAGATTCTATTTTATAAGCAGTTAGACTTTTTAATAGGAAGAATGTGTTTCATGGATTAAATATGTGCTCAGAAAATAGGAAACTGCTACTTTTTGTATCTCATAAAAATGGTAATGCAACAATTAGCAGGGTCATATTATAAAGCACAGACTTTACTCTAGCTTAATGGATCTAGGGATATGCATTCATCAGCAACGATGGATTTAGCATAAAACGACATGTAAATGAATTGATGACTGATCATAAATTAATTTTAGTGCTGAAGAAGTAATAGAGACACAGCAAGATGCCACTTTATCATAGTATTTTACTGCTCAGCAACGTTTGAGCAACTACTTAATGTTCTGTGTGCATTTCTTTTCTAACAGCTTGAATAAATTTGAGAATTTTTTGTGCCTTTCAGCAATATGGAAACCAAAATATCTAGAAAGATTGAAAATGCAAACAGAAATAAATTTGGCTAAGTGACATAAATTCATTTTTCATTAAATGTTTATGAAGGGCATTAATTATGGTTGGACCTGTGAAGTGCCAGATATGTATGTATAATTTTTACTTACTTTTGTTTAGTGTTTCCTGCCCCAAAATAAAAATTTCATAACTTAAGCATTTATTTCAGGTGTATACATTTAAATATTTGGGCATTTATGGTGAAGTATAATGTAAAGTGTAAGGCCAGGTCTAATTTTTGAAGTGTGACCATATTTATATTCTGCATATAGCCCCTTCTAGTATTCTTTCTTATTTTAATGGTAGAATGACTATTGCCCCTTTTATTCCATCACTTCCACCAAAATCAGTGGACGTTCTTTGTAGACATGACAGTAGTCAGATATATCCAAAAGAGGATAACATCTTTCTCCTGTACAAAGGCTAAAGGAATTCTATAACTGATTTCAGCTGAAGTAGCATCAGTCCCCAAGGACTTTATCCGTACTTCACAAACCTAAGCAGTCTAGCCCTGTTCCATCAAGAAAACCTGCAGAGGAGCAGGGGCTTAATATTAGCACGTGCTTAATGGTCTTGTGAAGGAAAGCATATAAACATACACATACAAGTCCCAGTGACATCAGTTGTTAACTTTAGGCATGCACATAGAGTTTGCTACATACAGAAAAATATTTAATGGAATTTTCAGAAGTTTTAGGCTTGTTGTGAGCAGCTTTTACTTCACAAGTGCATTAGATTTTTTAAAGTAAAGCAAGAGTACACTTTACTAAGAAAAATAGCATTTTTATTGCCTGCAAAATGCCACTAAAAGCAGTAGCATGCAGTCAACAAGAAGCTAGCACCTCTATTCCCCTCACCTCTCCCTGAGAGCAAAGAAGCTTTCTGTTTGCATTAGCACCAAGAGATATTTTATGGAGCAAGAAAACAGAGTTCAACTTTTCACAGAGTTGATTTTGTTCTGCATAAAGCATTTACTGCTGCTGTCAGCAAGAGTAAAATTTACAGTTGCCAGAAAGCCTAAAAACTCAAATGTGCTCTTGGAAAACACAGTGAGCTGCATGTAAAGGAGACACTAAAAGCCTGTTTCATTCCATTTCAAAAAGCGTGGTTGATCTGAAAGGGACATCAGCATCTCTTATTCTGCCTTTATTCAGAGAGAAACAAATGTGCATCTGATTTGGAAAACAAGAGGCCAGTGGGTGCCTTTAAACAAGCAGTCACCATGTGTGTTACGTTAACACAGCTGCGTAGTGGCCTAAGGTGCTGGGCTGGGCTCCAGCACTTCCATGCCTTCTGGGCAATGTCCACACCTCTAGAGGGCAAAGCAAGCTGGGGTTTTGCTGCTGCAAGTTTTGGTGGGGAAAAAATTGTTTATGCAGGGAAACTGAATAGCTCAGGAACCAGTAGAAATAATGTAGAGATTTCACTTTTAGCTACCTAGTCACATGCAGCTGTGGGTGCTGTATATGTCTCATGGTAGCTTGCTGACTTCAGAAGTTATAAAGAGTTTTGCCCCTGCTTCCAGCAACAGAAGTATCATTAAATCATTGAATCATAGAATGGTCTGAGTTGGAAGGGACCTTTAAAGATCACCTAATCCAACCCCCCTGCCATGGCCAGGGACATCTTTCACTAGACCAGGTTGCTAAAAGCCCCCCATCCAATCTCACTTTGAACACTTCCACTGGTGGAGCATGCACAACTTCTCTGGGCAACCTGCTCCAGTGCCTCACCACCCTCATTGTAAAAAACCTCTTTCTTATATCTGATTTAAACCTATCCTCTTCCAGTTTTAAACTGTTGCTCCTTGTCCTGTCACTACAGGCCTTGCTAAAAAGTCTTTCTCCATCTTTCTCTATAAGCCCCCTTTATATATTGAAAGGCAGTACTAAAGTCTCCCTGGAGCCTTCTCTTCTCCAGGCTGAACAACCCCTACTCTCTCAGTCTTTCTTCACAGGAGAGGTGATCCAGCCCCCTGATCATTTTTGTGGTCCTCCTCTGGACCAGCTCTAACAGGTCCATGACTTTCTTGTGCTGCGGACCCCAGAACTGGATGCAGTACTCCAGGTGGGGTCATTGTTTGCTTTAGTTGTCAGCTGTGTTGACGTCCCAGTAAAGCTCACGTCCCTGCTAGAATTGAGCTACACTTCCAGCCTGACAGGCGGCCCCTCCTAACACAGCTGCTGGAAGAGAGGGGAAGGGATCCCTGGGCAGAGTGCACTATTCCTAGCCTTGCTAATGCTTGCTGTCCATGGGAACGCAGAGGAGTTCAGGAACAGGGCTTTCCTCTAGGCTTAGCCTGAAAAATTGGCAGTCTGATAACAGCACTCTATTGATAATTAAAATTTAGCTATTTTTAGGAAAACCTTGTATCCTCTAGAACGATAGGTGTATACACACACATTGGAGAGAGCATTATGGCCTTTTGCAGATTTGTAGTGTATTTCATACTTGAAACTTAGATTTTTTTTTTTTGACTGGATGAACTTCAGTCCAGCCCTTCAAGAGTAGATGAAAAATAGCAACTGTTCCTAGACATACCCTGAAAGCATCCCACCCAAATTACCATGTGTATTGTATGTTGTGTAACAGCTGAGTGACTGGTTAGCAAACAGACAGAGCAATGTAAGCAATGGAAATTCAAACCTAAGTTCCTTTAAATCATCCATAGTCTGATGCCTATGATACTGAAAACCATACCTATTTTGTACAGTATATGTTTTTATATGTCTCTGTGTTGAATATATCATACAAAACCCTCAGGCCCTGAAACTAATGAGATACATGTTAAATTTTTAGCACCCAAGTATCATCCTTTGATATCTGTAGGCCTAGATATATTTTTATGTTTCAGCTTGTGCTTACATATTTCCCAGAATATGTCAATAAGGAATTGTTTGAAAATGTCCTTAGCTATAGCATCTCATTTTCTTACATCTTCATGAACTGTTTTATCTGCAGTATCTCTGTTCATACAACACCAATAACTGTTGCTAAGCCTTTTTACTTTCCATTCTCTATGATGTCCTATTGCACTTTGATTGTTAGTTCAGAAACTGTCTTCTCAGAGGAAATTCAGTTTTAGCCTTCCCTTGCTGTTATCTTGGCTTCCTTACATCTGTCTGCATCAGCTTGAGTCTGTTTGGAAAATAACAATTTTATGTGTGCTCTTGGCAAGCAGAATCAAACTCTGTCACTCTCTGTTGCACTTAACACGCTTTCTGCCTGTCTGACCTCCATAGACCTCTTCGGTTTCTTTTCTTATATCTTAGGAGTGCATGGACTTTTGTTATTACAGCATGCCACTTTGCTGACATTAAAAGGTTTGGTCACTGCAGCATTACAAAATAATCCATTGTTCTTGGGCTTTGTGGTGCGTTGTGCCACTGACTAAATTCCAGTATTCGTTTATTGTACTCATGACTTATTTTTGCAGGATATTTTTAATATTTGACACAACTGTTAGTTAATTAGCCTATCAATTTGGTACTAATAAGCAGGTCACTATTGATTTATCAGATTTTGAACACAATAATACTTTCTTGGACATGGATTTAAAAAAAGGCTTCGAAGAACATGACTTACACTGCTACACATCTTACGTACATTTACATAAATTCAGCTGTGCTAACTGAATAGTTAAGTCAGGGCCATGATGTATCTCTCCACATGTGTCTTCATATCTTTGAAAACCAGTTCTCTTCAGATTCTCATGGGTTCACTGGGCTTTTTTTTCAACATATGCATGCCACTGTTTTTAAAAAGCAGATTTCAGGTATTTCAAGATGGGTGCCTGTGCTATCTCAGAAAAATACACTGTGTCTACACAGCACTATGCAATGCCATGCAGCAGCTCAGGTCCCAAAAGCAGTCTGGTAGCTCTGCACCTCAGCTGGACTTGGTAACTAATTAGCATGGCTGCCCTGTTCCTGGAGCAAAGCTAGGTGTTTGGTGCTAGCTAAGTTTCCTTTGCCTCCTGCTCCACTGCACAGTGTAGAATTATCCTGTGACATTTACCCATGATGTTTAGAAGTACACAACATCATCAACTGCATCTGAAGCCACAAAAGA
This sequence comes from Pandion haliaetus, assembly GCA_013401275.1. Taxonomy (NCBI): domain Eukaryota; kingdom Metazoa; phylum Chordata; class Aves; order Accipitriformes; family Pandionidae; genus Pandion; species Pandion haliaetus. The sequence continues at coordinate 131,391 of VYZV01001455.1, read as the reverse complement.
AACAGAATTTCAGTACTTCAAAAAAAATCTGAACTGAACAATAGCTTTTGAAAATATATTGTACTGCCATGTTGGGTAGCTGATTGATGCTTCGTGCACTGGGAAAAATAAAAGAAACTATAAATGAAGAGCAAATAAGATTAATCCTTCCTTCACTATTTTACACTTTACATTTTAGTTATGTCAAGACTTCTGTATTTCTTTCATGTGCTTTTCCTGGTGTCTCGTTTTCTGACTGCATTTTTATGATGTTATTATCACTTTCCTCTCTTGCAGTGGTGGGAATCCATAGCTAGAAGGTACCATGAGGCCAGCATTGGCTTAGTGACTGACTCAGTATTAAATCTGAGCATATATTTGCTCTGCTCTTGAATGTTAATTATTTCTAACCTTTTAAAAAAGTAACTTTAATCCACTAGAATGAACTACTTTGGGTTAGCTTTCTTCAGGCCATTAAAATTGCTCATCTATTTTAATGTTTTGATTGAGGAAATGACATAATGCCAGTCTTGTTCAGGATAGCTCTTGAAGCCCATGTCTGACTTCAGCCATATCTACTGAGACTTACACTTGTGCTGTCCTAAATTAAGACTTCACTTTGCAAATATCAAACTAGATAGTGATTTATAATAAGTCAAGTAAAAAAAATCACATTCATTTAAATCCCAGGGGAAATCTATTAACTTTCAAAATAATTTATTATGGAGCCTTCACATTTGTAGAGAATATGTATCATTTTGTTTACAGGATCAAAGCAACATGGAGCAAGCTATGAATGAGATCCCATTTAGCTTTGATAGTGCCTTTTAATACCAAGCTCTGTCAGATAAACTTTGGGTTTCCTGTTGTGAAGGGACACATTAAGTGGGTCTTTAAGCTTTAGATGGGTACTGCTCTTTTGTACCAAGCTCTGTCAAATGAATTTTGTGTTTCCTGTTGAGAAAGGACATATTAAGTGGGTCTTTAAGCTTTAGATGATCAAAAAATATCTAATGTGCACAACTCACTAGACCCCTACATTTGTTTTTAGGTTCAATGGTAAATGGATGGGGTTCTGCGTCTGATGAGGACCGTAACTTTTCTAGTCATAGATCTAGTGTAGGTAGCTCCTCAGATGACTCGATCTTTACCAGCGGCAGTTTTGCACAAGCACTGGTTGCAGCAGCAGATAAAGCTGGTTTTAGGCTGGATGGAACCAGCCTGACAAGAACAGGTTTGTAGACTCAAAGTTGATGCTTTTCTGCATGAAGGGTGTCTCTGCCTGTTCTTCTCTTCTTTTCAGTGAACCTGCGTCTCACACTTGTCTAACATGCATGGAATAAGGTGGATGGAGATATTTTTATCAGTAAATTTTAAATTAAACCTTGCATTATGTTTCATTTTTAGTGATTTGAAGTAGTGAATAGTGCAAGCTTTTAATCTGCACCCTCAATCTGCTGCAGTTTCTCTCTGTGCTGACTCTGCTATAGATTTACTGACATATGCTATGTTTAGTATTTCAGTGAAGAGATCAGTAATTCTGCCATGCAGTCCTAGATGATTTCATTTTTTGCAAAATCTCCTCACAATCATTCACATTTCCAGTGATGAACATCATGTTTAAACTATTATCTCCATCCCTGCTCTTCTGTTGCATCTCTTCTTGCAAAAGTGTAATTTTCTGTGAATTTTTTCTAAGCATGGGGTGAATTGGTGTGCTTTTACTGTTAACAATACAAACTGTTTAAAAACGTTATTAATAGCTGATTTAAAATACTTAATAAGTTAATATACGTTGATAAAATTTAATTTTAATTATTGCCAACTGAATCTGCCAAGTTAAATGTAACAAAGGTAAAGTGACTATTGCTTTTGAAAACAGCCCATCTTCTAAAATGAGTTAATGAAAAGAAAACATAATTTAGTTCATATTTTTAAAGCTCCATATGTTTTATTTCTAGCAAAAAAAAAAAGATAAGTAAAAATGTTTTTTAAATATCTGGAAAAATGAATGTATTTGCATTTGCTTAATCTTATCAAAATAGCAAAAATAACTAATTATTTAAATCCACAAATCTAATAGCAAAGTCTGAACTTGGATCATATCTTTGTTATGCTTTCTCAGTGGATTCCTGCCCACAGGTTCCTATCATTTAAAATTTTTTACTATTAGTCTGGTATGAAGTCTATCCTTCAGTAAAATGTATGCATTTATGAGAAATGTCTCCACATGCTCAGGCTGAAAACTGCAGGCTTACTGCATGCAGTGACTTCATGGCAAACACTGCCTTTTAGGTATGTTAGGAATGAAGAAAAGAAGCGATGGCAAAGTCCTATGTTGCCAACAAACTACAGGGTGAACAGATACAGCTTTTCTCAGATTTCTGGGTTTTTTGGCATTGACTTTGGTCAGACATAATCATCCTTCAAAGATAGTTATGTCACCATTAAAAGTAGTTAAAACCCTCACTTTCTTCTTACACTAGTGGAAAATTGACTGAGTAAACCCATCTCATCATTTGAAAAAAACCAAAGTAAAACAAAACAAAAACTGATGTAGACCTTCACTCATATACTATGGGCACATTTGGCCAAACTATAATTTAAAATACATTGTTTTGCTTGAAGAGTCTCCTAAACAGTCTTGAATGAAAGGAGTAAATGCTTCCCAATCTGTTTTTTGGTGGTGTTCTTGGCCTCAGTAAAAGCTAATGCGAAGATTCACCCAAAGTTAATGTTGCTTGTATCAGACCATTGAGAAGTACAGTTTCTACCAGAAACACACACCTAACAAAAGTAAATACACATAAACACAGAGACACTTTTCAATAAATAAAATTTATTGTAGCTATGTAAATGGAAAGTACTAGGAAAGGATGAGAGCCCTCTTGTCAGTTATATTTTCCTAGCTTAATTAGGTCACAAATGCACTTAAACTGAATACTTGCATGTAATTCCTCAGACAGACTATTAGAGTTTAGGGTATGACAAAGTATTCAACGGTTGTGATAGAAACTTTATGATTATTACCTTCTTACTCTCTTAATGATCCAACAGGCAAAACAGAAACAAAATAAAACCCACATGTGAACAAACAGCCCTCCTCTTTTCCTTACAAAAACCTCAGCAAATGGAAATAACTCCCCAGTGCTTACTGCAGTTTCATTACGATATGATACCTCCCAGGGTAGTGTGGATCAATCAGACATGACTATTACAGACCTGCTGCACTGCAGCAAACCCCCCATCCAACTTGATAGCCTCATGTGGGTGTGTTTGATTGCCAAGCATAAGAGGCACTGGTAAGTGCAGGTGCAAGGTGTCTCTCCTGCCAGACACTTTGATTCCAGTTTCCAGAAGCCATTGTGTGATTTGCTGTGAAGTTCAGACAGTTTCCTTTTTAACACCTTTGGGAAATTAAATCAAGAATTAGTGGATTCATTCTTGCCTCCACTTACACACTAAATCTACTACAGAGAGTCTGATACTGCTCAGCAGTTCTTACTGGAAGGGCTGCATATAAATACAAGATGCTGTAATCAGTTATTAGGTGCATTGAAAAATGTGTTTTGGGAGCCTGCGCATCATTTGTGTTTGCCCCATGTCTGATTTAGGTCAGTGCTATTTATTTTCCCTGATTTTCATGGAGAGATAAAAGAGAGAATGTTTGGTGTCTATTTCTTTTTCAATCCAACATTCTGAATGAATAATCGCATTTCTTTAGTCAAGTGTGAAGAATCTTCGTCCGGTACTCACTAGTTGCACTTGCATGTTGCGAGTTTATTTTTGCAAAACATCAGTGCAATGTGCTGTGAGCTAGGATGGGATTTCAGGCTCATATCTGAATTTCTTTGCATTAGTGGTCTTTTTTTATTTTTAAATGAAATTTTAGTATTTTGTCTGTGTTCATCTGCTGTTTTATCCTTATCTATGAAACAAGGGCTTGATCACTTGTCTTTGTCTGGCTGCAGCTGTGCCAGCTATACAGGTTAATGTTTCCAGCCTTCCCTCAAATGCTTATTACTGCTTTCTCCCAGCTCCAGAATTAGCTGCTTGGGTGGGCGTTCTGTAACCCATTTCAGTTAAAATGAGCTGGGTTAGCAAAGGCATATCTTTCATACCGTTTAAGTTCAATTTGGCTTATTTTGGTAGAGGAGAGTTAAGGAATGTCCACATGAGGGATTCAAACGTGGTAACCTCCAATAGCTGGCAGTGACATGCAGCTGGGAGACAAGCCTGCCTAAGAGCACAGTCCTCTTCAGGGTGCACATCAGTCAGAAGGTAGAAGACCAAGCCCGAGACAGTGAGGAAATCTCTGAAGTCAAATTCCGAGACGTTATTCTAACATGTATGTATTAATGAGAAACGCCATGCTAGAGGGGTTATGGCTGCTTTTTTCACTTTGCCCCCTTTTCACTGAGAATATTTCTAATAGTGTAGCGGGTAGCATATTGCTCCTGATTAGGCTTATCTAGATCAGGTCATATATGATGGCATGTTGGAAGTAAGCACATCTGTTGAAAGGTTTTAGTAGAAAACATAACTCACAGCACTGTAGACCCTGGTCTAAATTAACCAGGGGATAAAAAAACTCCTTAATAGCTTGGGGTCAGTTGACTAGTAAAAAAACAAACAGCCATTTGCCACTTTCCATCAACTCTGACACCATTTGGGCCTACGGTAGCACTGAAAGAGCAGAAGGTCTGCCTGGCTTATACATTTTCCACTACAGTAAGAATTTTAAGTAAGAATTGTAAGTACCAGTAAGAATTGTAAGTACCATGTAAGAATTTTAAGTACCAGTTGTAAGTGAATTAAAATGCTAACATAAAATGTTAACATACGAAGATACTTGGCAAGAATGACATACAGATGAAAAAAAGGTCAAAGATGGTGATCTTTAGTTTTCATCAGTTATTATTAAACAATAAACCTAGTTAAGTTAACTGAATAAAAATATCAATGTAAGAGGAAGTTAATGTAGTAAATGAACTGTGCTCCTACGGTTCCTGCATGATGCTTTTAATGATCTGCTTCATACAACAGCATCAAAGATTTTACTTTTTTTTTAAGAGGAATTACATAGCTTGGTTAGTCTATACATATAAAAAAAATTCTGAGGAATAAATTCATTCCAAATACATTATTTTTTTTAACATATAAAAATACTGAAAACGAACAAGAAAATTTTAGCATTTAAATATACCCACATTTTTATTTCTTGAGAAAAGAGAGCCCTTAAGTATACAAACCTACACTGCTACATAGCTTGCAAAACCAGTTATGTTTATCTCACTGGAGTTACTCCAGATATACACTGCATATGGGAGCCTCTGAAATGAGAATCTGGCTCGGCAAACATGAAGGTGGAAGGCAGGAGGAGATAAATTTGATATGATTGCAGAACTGTTTTCCTTCCCTGCTCAAGGCTGAGGAGTTGTTATGACACATCTGTTCAGCACACAGAGCAGGTAGAAGTTACGTGGCATACAGTAGTTTTATCACAACAGATGGAATGATTTTAATTATAAAAGTTAAAGACAAAAGAATGCCAAGTTTCTCACTTCGCTTGTTGTGGTGTGTCTTAAAGCTGTTGTCATCAGTGGGTACCTCAAGGGGACACTTGCTTGCCTCTGAGAATTAAATCAGATTTAATATTTCAGAACAGACATTAATAGAACAGCCCATTTCAAGGCAATAACATTTTTTCATCTGGTTTCTCTTTTTGTTTAGGCAAAGCATATCCTTCCTCTCAGAGACCTCGGCCGAGCAGCCCTTTTTCTACTGACAGCAACACCAGTGCGGCTGTCAATCAGAATCAGAGGCCAAGGCCCACTAAAAAACACAAGGGAGGACGGTTGGACCAACCCCCCTTGCCTCATCGTAGAGAGGGAATAACAGACGGTAAGTGTTGTGGTGAAGTCCCAGATGATAACCTGCAACAAGCAAGTGTGCAGAGTGGGAGAACATAGAGCAATCTTTTAAGGAATATATGTTATGGTGAATTATTTGTTTGATGAAATGGGGTCCGCAGGTTGCCACATGAGCAATATTGCAATGCTAGCAGTGTGGAGCTTGGTTAAGTGAGTCTTCAAGGAGCCTTTCTTCATTTCAGCTCTGAACATGTTAGCATCTCTTAGGTTTTCTCAGATCTCAGTATAAATCTTACCCAAAAATGACTGCGTTGCATGTGAGTTGACATTAAAAAATGGCCTGTGGGTAATTTTACATTAAAGTAGCCACCACCAGCAGTAGCAGTATGGCATGCATTCCTGCCATACGAAGAAGTGTAGAGCCAGTCCCACAATGCTGTTTGGTTTGTGCTGGTTTTGTCAGCCACCCAACAGCTACAGCAGTATGTGCCACGCGTTTCTCATGATTCTGCTTCACGTCTTGTCCATGCTGCTTCATTCCTGACATCCACTGACCTCAGTGACTTTGTTTCCCTCTTTGACATCTCCACTTCTCTCTGACCACTGCTTCCCATCTGGAAATTTCAGGCATGTCTGTTCTGCTCTTCTAATGACTAAGATCAGCTCAGTCCTCCACCATCTTTGTCTACCCCCTTTTGATTTTGGTAAAAGATGCAGTTGCTGCCTGTTACTCTTTGAGGAGGACTGGATAGGAAGGTGGCTGGCTGGCTACCTCCCCCTCATGTCTTCTGATCTCCGGCCTGGCCCCTGTAGGTATTGAAGTGATCAGAGGGGAGAAGCAGGCTAATGGAAAAACAGCATTAAAGGAACCACAAAGGATATCGGTAATGCCATACAGATGGAGACATGATCACTTTCCTCATGCTGACTTCTCTTTCAGTGTTCAAAGCGGGGCAATTCTGAGAGCTAGGCTGTTCCACCTGCCTCAGTGGCTCTTGTAACACTATCTGGACCACGGGAGTAGGTGTGATGCCAGTGAGTCTATCTCCTAATCTTAAGTTCACATTGATAAATCTTCCAGTGTATGGGGAAGTTGTAAAAATAGAAAAAAACCCACCTGACTTTATATTTTAGTATAAATGTCCTCCTTATTCTAGTAAAAATTACTTGAGAATCATAGAATCACAGAGTATCTTGAGTTGGAAGGGATGCATAAGGATCATCAAGTCCAACTTCCTTCATTATCTTCTTTGGACATACCATTGGACATAATAAATAGATTTGATAGAGACTATATTTAGTTTGGTTTATTTATAATGTGCTATTTATTGCTTTAGGTACATGTATAAAATATATCAACAGCTTGCAAGTGGACTGTGGCCACTAAAACCACAAGAGCTCTCCTCTCAGTCATGTTATCAGGTGTACAGATACTATTTTGCAGTATGTTCTGACAGATTCCTTGTTTGTCAGACCACAAAGGTGGAGAACAGATTCCAGAAGTGAAAGTCTTCACCAAAGGCGTTAATTGTTACATCTCATGCTGTATGGCTCATCCTCACTACCATATTATTTGGTGAAACAGCTTAAAGTAGCTTAGACTCCACTCATACAGATCTGATTTGGTTTAAACATTAATGCCCTCCCATTCTAGATATATTCCAGAAGCCTCCCTGCTACACCGATCCATTAAATAGATGTACCGATCCATTAAATAGATGTGTCCCTGAGAATAGTAACTGGAAATTGTGGGTGTCACTTGTGGTGCTGGCAATACTCTTTCTGTGCATATGTAAAGTCAACCCTTCTGCATAGCATATCCTGAACTACGAGCCTTTTGGGCCACAAATTCTGTGTTCGTGTGAGTCTGTAGTGCACTCAGTATGGTGGAACCTTAATCCTTCTGCTTTTTGAGTACTGTTGCTATAGAAATGTTTAACAATAATGTGGGTACCAGAAAATTAATGGGAATCCAGTTCAGGTCATGACACAGATGGAAGGGTAATTCCTTGGGGAGTTACTCCATCATAAAATCTGGCATTGTTTTAAATTAGTGAAAGAGATCAGATTTTAAGATTTATTTAAAAAGAGGAATCTCTTATTGTCTTTTATTTATTCTTTATAAAATACTAATCTTATTGGAGTTTCTTTCATGTATTTGAGTCAAAATACCAATGCTATACTATTTCCTTCAACAAGCCACCTCTCAGACACAGACAGTAACCATAATAGCTTTTGGACACCTTTAGCTTAATATTTGTCTGTTATAAATGTAGTTAAAGTGCTTACTATATGTTCCAAAAATTTATAATGTCCTGGAGTAATAGAAGATTCTTTCCCATCCTGTCTTACCACAGGAACAAACAAACACAATTTGTACAATTTTTCCACTTCAACTCTTACTGAATATGAGTCATTAAAGTGTAATGGCAAGTCTGAGTCATAGCTAAATTTGCAAAAGAACATTTGTCAATTAAGGAAGCTAAAGATTGCTGCTGCCACCTGTGTGTATGTAAACAAACTGAATTTAGGAACCCCTGGTATACAGAAATTAAAAATGGTAACTGGATGCTTTGTGTGGAATATTGCAGTGAACTTTACAAAGAGAGACAATACCACTACGCTTAAGCTATGGTTAGAAAAAGCAAGTAGGAGAACCTGGGATAGATCCAGGAATTCTGAGCCCTAATCCAGACCAGTCTGTTCAGCCCTGGGCCATCCTGAGTTCAGTGGGAAGCATCACTATACATTTTCTTCCGATTTTGAGACTTCTCCAAGCCATCCCCTTACAACTGCTTCCTCTTGGATTTGTCATATGAGAACATACTTGGTTTGTCACTCATCTTCAAATTCCCAAGCTGCATCCGATGTTTAAATCTCATCACATACTGGATATCTGTTGTATTAAATTTTCATTGACCAGGTGAGCTTCAGCCATGTCCTTTCTCTGCCCTTTCCTGTACACATCCTGAGCACTTCCTGCTTGTTAACTGCAACCATGTGGGACAGTGCAAAAGACCTAAGAAACTGTAATATTTAACGCATAGCACACAGGTCCCAGACTATGTAAACATGTGAGGGTACAACTTCATGCTTACTTTTGACAGCAATCCACACAAATCCCCTAAAAGCCTGCTTCTTCATTTTCTTTGGTCACAGGTCAGAAACCTCTAGAGACTGACTCCAGATTGAGTCTTCATATTTGTCTTGCTGTAAAACTTGTTTTTTAACTTCCACATCCTAAAAGACCATGGAGACAACAACAAATCCACAGAGGAAGAATACCTTATGAAACCCTCAGATGATGAAAACCTTCATTTTGAGCTCACAGTCCACCATAAAAAACAAATAGGAGGTTTTTAGTTGTAGTGCTCAAGGAATAATTTGTTTTCCTGGAAACAATATATTCATGAATTGCAAAACAGTGGTATTTGTCATATAGGTGGTGGCATGGTAACTGCATGACTGAAGTTAAAAGCTCTTCCTTAGCTGAAGATGATGTTTAAAAAACCAAAGAGGAGGCAAAAGGGAAATATGGTTAGGGGTTAAAAAAGAGAACTGGAACTTAAAACTTCTGTTACTTTGCCAGTGACTTGCTATCATGTATTATAAATCAATTTTTGCTTAGATAGATCACTGTAGAGAAGATACTTACCTTCTGATGCTAGAAAGTGGTTCAGAGGCTTATTAAATGTTGCAGTAATTATCAACCCTAGGAAAACAAATCACTGGCACAGGTAGAAAAGGATGTCCTTATACTTGTAGGTTCTGTAACTTGCTGCTTTTTCCAGTTAATAATGAGAGGCTGTACCAAAGCTTGACCGGTGCCTGAATCATTTGGCCAATGCTCTGCCTTCTAAAGGAGGGCTGGAGTAATCCCAGGCCGAACATTCATCTGCCTCTTATCTGGCACTCTGATGTCCTACAGCTTCTCAATCACAATCCCTCCATTGCTAAATCAGTGAGACTATCACCTCTCCGGCAATGCACTTATAAATTGCCTTGCAGGTTTGATAATCCTGCCATTAGAGGCTGCAAGTGGTAGTCTGGATGACATCCCACTGGCCTAGTAAGTTTCTAGCTCAATGTGGGTTTTCAGATGTTTTACCTGGCACCTGGTAGATAAATAACATTTAGATAGAAGTACAGTGATAATCAGTGATACCGCTCTCGGTATCCAGACTGAAAATCCTGCTGAAGTCCTTAAATTTCTAGATTCAAAACTTCTCTGAAGTGACTGACATGATCGAATGAGTTGGCTTGCCACTATGTGGTAATAAGTCTGTCTGTTAGGGACTGAGACTACTAGCTCTTCTGATCTCTGTTACCCCTTTACTAGCAGTTGAAATGCCAACCATTAACCATCATGTATGTGCATACTTCCAAGTGTGTGTGGAGACGTGTGCATGGTCACATATGGACATGTTTGGCTGGGAAGAGGAGAGGAGAGAAGAGGAGAGGACAGGACAGGACAGGACTGTTCTCTGTGGCATTGGAGGAAGAAACTCGTAACTCCAGATACATGACGTCTTTATAATACGCCCAGACAAGATAACAGAACATATTTAGTAATTTACCTAAGGCAGAAGATTTGTATTGCAGGGTTTAAGTTGTAGAGCAAATAAAAAAACATATTTCCAAATGAAGCTCTCTTCCAGCTTCTTTTATTAAAAAGGAAAGTTAGGTGTCACTATGACGCTCAAACTGAGTAAGAAGGTGAAAAAGCAAAGAGTTTAGTCAGGTGATGGTTGGCTGGAATTAGTAACTGTCCTTACAGATCTTCTCAGACATGTCTAACACAGTTCAGTAAGTCTGTACTTAGGCTGGAGCCAGCTTACATTAATTCTGTAGTACCTGTCATTCTTCTAGAACTGTGTGAAGCTTCATTAGAAGATAAATTTTATTTTTCACTTCAACTCATCCACAGGTCTAAAACACCCAAAGAACTTTACAAACATGTTTTTTCATTTCACTTCTATGCATAAGGCAACCATTATGCCCAAAAGCAGCAGTGTAAGTCTACAGTAATTCCAGGAGTTGCAGCTAGCTGTAGAACATGCAGTACGGTTTAAGTACAAAGCTTCTTCTCAGTATCTAATTAATAACAACTATTAGAAGGCAATCTCTGAAGAAGAGTACTGTATGTTAAGAAATTTAATACTGCAATTATTGTAACTTTTTTTTTTTCTATGATACTACTTAAAAATTTTGTTTATATTGAACAGTAAATATTTTATCTTGGAAAATTACATTGTCAGATATCAGGTTATGACTGTGTTTATTGGATTCAATGCATCTCCATAAAGTGCTTATAAATCACAACTTCAGTAATATCTATTTCAGATTGCATAAGCAGATGCTGGTGTTGAGGTTCTGTACATTAACTGGTTATGATTGCAATAAAATCAATTATAAGAAATGCCATTTTGGAAGCCAACACTATAAAGCAATTTTAACATTGGCAAGCTCCCATACCCTCCTGCTTCCACCTACAGTAACTCAAGTATAGTCATTGTCATGAAAGGTCACATCTATATTCATAACTAAAAATTTCTCAAATAAATTAGTGCTGAACATGGAGTGTACACCAAGCTCACTGACAGATTACTATAAGGCTGTTCTAGCCAGAAGGTAGATATCTTAATCTGGGGTATAGCACTTCAGCTGTGAACAAAGGTACAGGACTGACATCAGATACAACCTCTTTCCCTTGTAGACACAAATAACCCACAGATCCTCATTTATCTGTAAGAAACAATGTTGACTGGAGTGACATCTCAGCAACTTTAGAAGCATTTCTGCTCCAAATATGAGGTAGAAGTATCACTTTTAACAGCAAGGGCATGAAAAAAAGTCTGTGTAACATTACATAAGGCTGGATTACAGACTTTGAAATAAATTCCCTCTAGAAGCCTCCTCACCAATTTATAAAATGAATTTCAGTTTCACTAGAGTTATAAACATCAGACTTTCCTATAGGCAAAGCAGAGGTTTACTTTTCCATGCCTGTTATTGAGACAAGTTCAATTCCATGATAAACCTTCACAACACTGTAAGGTACAAAAGACTGGAAAGCAGGACAGACCAATATCTAGTGTAAACTAACAAGTTTAGAGAAGTTGGTGGGGCTGCACAGATTTATTTGGGATATGCATTTCCCAAAACCAGAATCATCAACAAGTGTTCTACGTATAAAATGGGTATCCGATATGGGAGAATTTTTATTACAATACTAAAGGTGCTTCCATTTTCTGATTATTTTTTTTTTTTAATAATCTGAGTCTTTTCTGGACTATTATAAGTCTACCATATAGCTTACATGAAAATCTTACATTTAGAATTATAATTATCCATATTCTATAATTACCTTGGGTCAAGGACTAATAAACAAAATGTACTTTTGCCTCCACAAATGTGATTAGAAGCTTGATCTTCAATTCTACAAGCATCTTAGTAGTCCAAGTGATAAACTTGAAAAGGACAGGAGTTGTTAGAGACCAGGCAAGCATCTTTCAGTGTTTAGCTGAAATTGTGTTTTGGTTGGTTATATTTGCAAGACTGCTAAACTTAAGAGTGGCCCTCCTCTTGTCTGTGAAGACTCTAGCTCTTGCCTGAACTTTTAAATAGTACTTGAATAAAATGCTTACCAGTTGTTTAGTGGTTCCATTCAAACATGTATTTTTCACAGATGTGTTGATGCTTTTTCAATGACAGTAGGTATTGTGAATAATTTTTCCCAACATTTTTGTGGAATTTTATTAATTTTGATAAAGTTGTATATTTAGAATTTGAGTTTAAACCTCAAGCTGAAAGTGAAGCCCAAAATTGGGGATGATGAAGCAAGCCCCAGTACGAGGGGAGGAAATTGTCAACTGGCACAGACAAGTTTTTCATAGTCTTTCTTAATTACTTGCTGTTACTGAAAGAGCCAGCTGGAGTGTACCCCACAGAAAATAAATCCCATGCTTAGAACTGTAAGTCAGGGCTCAGAGTCTGTTGATTTTTATGGAAGTTAGGAAGAGCTAGCAACAGAGTAACCTGAATAAAAAACTAGCAGAAGTTAAAAACACATTTCTGATTAACATGAAATTTCCTCCTTTTAAATCAGCAAATTAAGAGATTCATGCCATTTGCAAGGAACTTTTCTTTTCAGCGTCAAATAGACCTTCTGTTTCAATTAAAAACTTAGTTCATCTAAATCTTATTCACGTTTTTTAGATCTTCCACCACCACCCGACCCACCCCCTGGTCAGGGTTTAAGGCAGCAAATAGTCCCCAGCCAGCGCGGAGGCTCGGCAGAGAGGAAAGGAAGCTCTCTTGAGAGGCAGCATGCACCGAACGTAGATGAAACAAAGAGCTCCCTGGACCGGCAAGCTAGGACGTCACTAGAATGGCAGCGGCAAACCCAGGAGTGGATAAGTTCTACAGACCGCCAAGAGGATTTCAGGAAAGCCCAACACAAACAAGCATTCGGATCAGGTGTGTGCGTGCTGCACCAGCCCAGGCAGTGCAGACGGCTTCTTGACACTTCTCAGCTGAGGGTTTCTGTGTCTGGCAAGAGCCTAGGGTCACCTCACGCCCCTCGGTGTCAGCACTGGTGAGGCTCAGGCTGGAAAGTAAGAAAAGGCAAAGTGAAATGAGAGCTTGTGAGCCAAGTATTTTCCCTCCTGCAATAATGAAATCTCATTAGTGCCTGACTTGGTGCATTCTTTACAGTGTTTGGACAATTGATAATGTTGTCAAGCAGAGCGGTGGAAAAAACAGGAACAGTTTCAGGCAGGCAGGGAAGGAGAAATAGATTTTTAGAGTATTTTCTGTTAGATTTATTTATTTATACATATAGGGCCATATTTTCTAGTTCTTTCAGCCTGCTTCTAAATTGGCAGGAGCTGTTTTCACATGTCTGCAAGAAGGCTGATCCTTCTGAGCTACTGACATTCCTTCCAGCCGTATTTAAAACACTCTCTTCTCCTTATTCAAGGATGTGACAAAGTAACATTCATCTCTTAGGCCCAGCAAGATGACAGTGCAGGTTTTCACCTTTATACAGGACCTGCTCATTGCCACGTGCTGACTTTATCTCCTAAATGGATTTCAAGTCTCTAAAAATGCGTGCGGGAGACAATGCAATGCTGAGCTGGAGTTGTAGTTCTACAATACTGGCAGATTCCTTCTCTCAGCCTGACCTCAAGTAAAAGCTGCTGTTTCAGGTCCCCTTACTAGGTATTTTCTTAAACCCACTAATCACATGTTATCCCAGTGCTGATTAGAGTGATACAAGAGGACAATTAAGAAGATTAAAAAAAAAAAAAAATTATTCTGTACCTGGAGCTTTCCATAGGGCTACACTGTTTCTTCAAGTATGTATGTAGCTCCCACACTAACACTAGAGGTATTCATATTATCCATCTTTTTCTTGATTTTATTCTACTATTAATGCTCCTTGCACACTGATATCAATGACATTGTAAAAAAAAAATAGTAATATGCAGGCAAACCTGTCATGGGGGCAGGATTTACTGAATAAAGTCCTCCTAATATTGCTGCCCATATTTCAAATGTAAATATTTTGAATACAATCTGTATTTTAAAATACAACAATAATGGTACCATTAAAAGCCCCTAATCTTTCAGCTGCATAAACAAGTGAGTGCTTGTTCATGTTATGAAATGATGATGTGAAGTTGCAGTTTAATAATACTGTGTGAAATTCATGCTACTTGGTGAAATAGCAATTTTAATTACAGTGTACAAGATGTACAAACACAGGGAAAATAGCCCGAATATACTTTATACATCTCATTTCTTTGGAAATTATTATTAAGGATCCTTCTCTGACCTTGTTATCAAGAACTCCCCTCCTTTTCCTCTGCTTCTTAAGTGTACAAATGGAAGTTGTCAGTTATTCTGTGACACAGAGGGTGTAGAGTAGTAAAATTCCCATCCTGCAGGACTTGTATTTATCTGTCCTTAAATAAAAAGAACTGGATCTTGACACTTCCAGTGCCCTACATTGAGCATTGAATTTACAGTTGGAGTGATGACAGGTATCTTGTTCTTGTCAAATTCAGGATGACCGGAGCAATTGCATATCCCTTATGCATGACAAAGGATTCCTCTAGGAGATACTACGGTTTTACCTTGGTGGGAGGGGTTCATAACTTTATGCACAAGGCGGGCCAGAGCTTCATATCTGTTTGTCTGTCTTCTCATCCCAGCTTCTTGCACTACAGCTTTCTTGCTCTGTATTGTTTTCTCTGGCAGATTTTAAAAAGGCTACTCTTGTGAGTGATCCTTGTTTATATTACAAAATTTTAGGGGTTTAATAATATTAATTATACTTCTATTTTCCTTTATTAATGACAAAGATCTCTGGTTATCTGTCATGTCCCAGTTTTCAATATGTTTCCAAAAGGAGTATTATTAGCTATCAGCTTCTAGAGGATAGCTATTTTGCAGCTTTGGGGGCTTCATTCAGACATTACCAAGCTGTGAGTGAAATTTTGAAAGGCAAGACCTTTGGTTTGAAGTTGAACAGAACAAAAATACCTAATTCTGGGAACCGTGTTTCCACTGGTTGCTCTCAGTATAAACAAGATCACTGAGTTCCTGCCCATGGCTTCATTGTGGAACCACAGTTACAGCACATCAAATATGACATTCTCAGCTACCCCTCTGTCGTGGTTTCAGGTCAGCTCAGTCGGTAACAAAGCACCACGAAGCCTCTCGCTCACCCCCCACCCCCTCGCCTGGCCACGTTGGGATGAGGAGAAAATCCAAAGGCAGGCTCGTGGGTCGAGACAAGGACTGGGAGGGATCACTCCCCACTTATGGTCATGGGCAAAAGACAGGCTCAACTTGGGAAAAAAACAAAATCAATTTAATTTACTACAAAACAAAACAGAAACAAAACACAAGGGTATTAGGAAGGGAAACCAAACATCAGAACAACCTCCCCCCACCCCTCCCGCCTTCCTGGCTCAGTTCCACTCCCGATGCTTTCTACCTCCTCCCCCCAGCAGCGCAGGGGAACAGGGGATGGGGGTTGAGTCAGCTCGCCACACATCGTCGTTGCCGCTTCTCTCCTCAGGGGGAAGATTCCTCTCTCATTCCCTGCTCCACCGTGG
>VYZV01001455.1:102055-115201 GCA_013401275.1 Pandion haliaetus | reverse complement strand
CCTAGAGGCGGGTCCGACATTTTGGCGCGCGGGTCCGACATTTTGGGGCAGCGAATTGTTCCAGCAACTTCTTAAAGGGGCCGCTTCTGCAGCCCCCCTCCCCTGCCACCAAGGAAAACCGCGCCACACAAACCCATAACACCCTCTAAAGAAAGTAATGCTAGATCAAGTTACAATAGTTTTGATAATACTAAAAGCCTTTTAGTTATCTTATGGGGTAGAGAAACATCGCTACACACATATATCCTGATTTCACAGGGGCTAGAATTGTATCTTCAAATCAAAGGCTCAGTATTTCAAAGAGAAAGGCATTGGCAAAGCCTTCCCATATTCTTTTCAGACCTAGGGCATGGGGCACTGTTTTGAGTGTTTAATAAATGTGAGTGCATTCCAAGAATTTGAGACAACTGCCTTTCATGTGCTACAATGTTGTGAAAAACTTAGCCTTTATTTTATGTCACAATTGCTTATTTTATGGATTGTATTTATTTCTGAGGGCACAACAGATAATTTAACACACCATATGCTTTATAATGATAATACACTTTATATTTATTCATGGTCTTTTTTCTCAATATTTCATTGAACCCAAAGGAGGCCTTATCCTGAGCCCACAAACTAGAAAAACAAATCAATTGACCGTATATGTCATCTTCAAACCCTTTTGCAATGCTAGTGACTTTTCTTTCCATCCTTTAAAGATGTATCCAGCTTTCTGCTAAACTGATTTATGCTGCTTGCTTTATTGCTGCCTTAATACAAGCTGTTCCATATTTTAGCCAGCCTTAGGAAATCAGGTTTGCATCTGATTCTATTGTTAGGGCTTGATATATAAAGAACAAGTAATAAAATTTAGGAGGCTATGGCTGTTAAATGCCATTTTACTATGTCTTTTAAGCATTTCTTTATAGTTCAGCAAGGACAGCACATGGTCATAGCACAAAACTCTGATAATGCCCTTACAACCTGCAGCGGAAGCATTCTGGTCCCTTGGGCAGGGCCAGAGGGAGATACTTTGTCAGAGAAAGAAGTCAGCTCCCTGCCCTCTTCTGCAACAGATTCACTTGTGGCAGCAGGGACAAAGAATTAAATCCTGGGTTTCTTCCACAAATTTGTTCTCATTTAGCATTTCCCTAAGTTAATTGAGCCTCTGCTGCAGCCTTTGCACAGGCTTCAAGATTGTGAATAAAAGCATTTTTATCTCCTCTTTTTTTCCAACCATCCCCACCTACTTTTCCTTCTGTGTTCCTGCCGTCTGTCAAAGAAAGTCTGTTTCTTCTCATCAGGTTGTTTAGGAGTGAAGATAATGGGAAAAGCAAAATAAAGAAACTCCTTTCAGCCCAGATTCACTTTAAAAAATTTAAGATTCAAGCAGGAGATATCTCACTGATTTCAGAAGGGGCAATTCCTCTGTTTGAGGTTAAGCATATACACTTACATTCTTTCCTGAATCAAACTATATTTAGCAAGGTCTCTTTCTTCAGCTTCTGAGACAGCAAAAGTGGATCATACACAGCAAAGAAGTAAAATAGTGCTTCTATTTCAGTGTTAAATCAGTGCTGCTGTTTTACTTCTTAGATTAGGATTATTACAACAATATGTCCTGGAAGCTCTAATGAGATGTGATGTCTTGGTTTACTTCATGCTGTATGAAGACATACAGTCCTATGCTTTATTGGTATTAATCATGCTCTTGTAAGCAGTTAATTATTACAGGTCTTCACAGAGGAAGAAGTCAAGTGAGCAAAAGTAAGCCTTTTGCTTATAATGTAACATGAAACAAGCTGCAGGAAGATTTACTGACCCCAAATATTACAACTATTAATACTATGTATGGTATAATATTTTCCAATGTAATTCACAACCAGTTAAAAAAAATCTTCAGTGTACTTTGCATCGTTAGAAATTACTGAGCTGCTGGAAGCTAATTAAATTAGCTGATATTGTAGTTCTTTATCTAAATTGATTGTGGTAATATTACCATAATTTAAGCTAAGAAAAGGAAAAAGCACATTCATGTAGGCTTGAAGCAAAAATCTAATCATAGCTGCATTGTTCTGGAAATTGTATGTGAATCTTTTTTTATTAAAGTACCTATGATACATGATCTATTACTTCATAATGAACCTAGACTTTTTACAATTATTACAAACTAACTTATTAGTTTACATGAAAGCAAGGCTAAATTCATTCTGGTTTCCTTGTCTGTGGGATACAACACCGAGTTGCGTATTTTCTTAGATAAAATTGCGATGCTCTAAAGCAAGACAAAAGACAGATATCTGAGGGCAGGAATGAATATGATGTCCATATAAGAATAGCCTGTTGATTCTTATTTATAGGAATTTATTTGGTATTTGTTTTGTTTTGCTTTTCTAGAAGAGGCACTCGTACCATATAGTAAACCCAACTTCCCATCCCCTGGCGGCCACAGCTCTTCAGGAACAGCTTCTTCTAAAGGATCGACCGGACCTAGAAAAGGTGAAGTCTTGCGAGGAGGTCACCAACGCAATGCCAGTGACCTTCTCGATGTAGGCTATGTGGGATCAAACAGTCAAGGACAGTTTACTGGTGAATTATGTAAGTTTATCTCTAGCTCAGTTCAAACTCTCAAATAGACAAAAAGAAAAAAATTATAAATCTGTTGTGAAGAGAGGAGAAAGTTGTGTGTGGTAGTCAGATTAAATTTGGCCCAAATCTTTTTGCCTTCTGAGGTTTTTTGCCTGTGATGACGAACAAATCAAGTTCTTCTGTTGTTTGGTTTGGACCAGTTCAAATCTGTAAGTCACGCCAACGTTATCTACATAGTACATCTTTCAGAGCGTAATGATAGTGAAACACTGCGAAAATTGAAAGGAAATCCTAGTAATGTAGAATTTTCTTGGCAAAGTGTAGTGTGCTTGTCTTGGAAATGCCATTGGCAGTTTTTCTTAGAGAAGTGAATGAAAAGGGCGCTGAATTTGTTGGGCATAGTGGCAAGCTTGTGATGCCTTCTCCTTAACATTCTGTTGCTTGATGAGCAGTATTCTGCTCTTTTTGACCGTAGATGGAGGTCCTCTTTCTCTGAGTGTGTAGCCCAGTTTTTCAGTTGTATATCCCAACTCTTCCCTCTACTTCCCAGGCCAGGGGAATTATTTTACAAACTTTTTTCTATTATCACTCAATATCTATTAAACCTCGTATAAAACCCTGTTAATGTTGTCTATGCCATGGTAGTACCAGATGCCAAAGGGTTTGACTATTGTTTGAAGTAGTACACCAACCTCCCAGCTAGCTCAGGCATACTATGTTTACTAGTAAAAGCAATGTAGCTGTTGGCCTGTTTGCCTCCTATTTGCTGCAGTCAGACCCTCAGTACCTCCCGACAGTTACCGCCCAGTAGTTTTAAGAGAGCTAATGGTGAGTCACAAACCCTGAAATGTGCAGTCTCAGATATGATGTCGGTAAGTCCTGAATTTTAGCATCCATTGTTTTTTGTCTTAGAAGCAATTAAGTCTCTTCTCCCAACCTATTAAATATTCATCCTGTGCTGCAGTAATATTGCCATAGGATTTGTTTTGTGTTTTTTCTCCTTATTACAATCTCTTTCTCTGTCTTTGTTTCTCTCTATAGAGTAGTTGAGAAGACACACTGCAAGCTGCTCTGATGGACCATCAGGTCTGAACTCATGGAAGTGATGACACTAAACAGTGCAATGAACATTTTCTTTATTTATGTACTATTAAAAGAACTGTAAATGCAATGTAAAGACACACAGCCACACATATCCCACAGATACTTTACTTGTGTTCTTCTCTTTAATACACCATCCACCTTAAACTATTCCTTGTCAGGAGTATATAAAAAAGAAAGAAAAAAAAATCACCCTCCAGGATGAAAAGGATTTCCTTCTGTATATAATTTCTTTTGTTGCATTGCTATGCAAGCTCACCTTCTTTTTAGCTATGTTCATATTCATGTCTGTTTTTATTGGTCTGTTGTACTATATGTGAATTAATAGGCTGTGGTGCCATATAATAACTTTTAATTGTGTAACTTTTATGTTTAAAGTTTGCACTGCAATTTTATTTGGTGATAAGCACAAAACTCTACTCCTCATGACATGAAGAAAAAAGAGATTGAATGTGTGAAGAAGGTTTATATACTCTAAGCTACTTTGGATGATGCTGGATGTAAAGGAGTGTGTTAGATGGTTTTCCATTGGGGTGTAGAAATGAGAAAGTGACAGGCAAAACTGATGTCAGTGAAGACATTAGAGACAGAGTTAAATCCTTTAAAAGCAAGCAACATCATTTCTCTTCCTATTTAAGAAGGGGTCAGAAGTTGGAAGTGTGAGATGAAAGAGTGAATATGAAAATTAAAGGTAGCATGAGATGGCCTAGACCCTTTCACTAGAATGATGCCCTTAATATCTGTTTTTAGCCATCCCATGCCATTAAGTAAAGGGGAAGAAAAACAAACCTTGCTACAAACAAAAGAACTTAAGGTGTTTCACTAAAGCTGGTTTTATATTGCAGTTTTAAAAGAATTATTACTATTAATTTCTCCAACCCAAAATACAAGACAGATTTCCCAGGAGAAACAAACAATATAAACTCAAATACCTAGTAAGTAGTTAAGGATGCAATTTATTATTAAGACATATTCAGGCTGCTTCCAAAAAATTGAAATGTCAGAGTATCTTGTTTCATCTTTCCAGTACATGTATAGTACAGTAGAGGATAGAGCTGCACCACTGAAATTCATGACATTAATTGTTTTGATGCAGTCTAAACAAACCTCTGTGTTCTGTTACCCGAAGTCTGTGAGAGCTGAAGCTGGATCCACTAAATTTGTGGTAAAATGATGTTTGGAAAGAAAGCAAGGGTCAAATTATTTTTGAATTGCATTAAGTACAGTTCTGGCAATACAATACATCCAAAAAGTTGGATATAAGCAAAGAAAATCTTTGACTTGTGTTTTAGTGAGTGGCTTCAAACACTACTATGATGAGGAAATAACGCATGTTTATACACGTTTTGAATAAACCAGACTCTGTAAGTGGACATTAATGACAGCATCCTGTCTCTTCATTAATTTTCATGACTTTGTCCAAATCTTCTGTACCTCTCAAATCTCAATGAGTAAATTGTCAAACTTTTCTTAGAATATTGAATGTGGATAGCCCACTCATTTGATGCTTAATTTAAATATTGCATCCTACAGCTTCTTTCTGTTAGCTATCTGACCATGAACACAAGTTTCCATTTGAATACCCTTTTCGTATAACCAGTCTATGTTGTTTTATATATTGCCTTGGAGCTCACCAGTATTAAGAACACTTTTAGTAATGGCAGAATTTTAGAAAAGTAAATTACAGTGCTAAATATGTGTTGCTTTTCATTTCATTAACTTGTTCCATGATAAGATAAAACACTACAGCCATCAACTATAACTCAGCACTACTGAATATTAAAAAAAATGATAGTTAACTTCCTTAAGGTCAAGACTCTTATTTAGCAGGTTACAAACCAAAAAAGTTGAGAAAAAAGTGTATGCATTTATTTATATATGTGACCAATGAATATATGTAATTTTCCTTCTTGTTAAACCATTATAGTTAAAATCATTACTTAAAAATGTGCAAAAATGTTCAGGCAATATAAAGAAGGCATCATATTTACATATGTATGTTTTTTATTTTGTTTTTTTTATATGAAGAGAAGACTATTCAGGGTACAATTCAAATTTAATTCTCTGGAAAATGTTTAACTCAGTCATTGGTAGAATTTTTTTTTTCCCTTTTAATTCAGAAGCTTGTGCTGAGCTTTGGTGGAACACCTTACTATATTATATTCAAAATTCAGTATCATTAGACGTTGATAAAGCCATCCCAATTACTTTCAAATATGTGTTTTATCTCTTCCACTGGAAAGTAAATGTGTGTCAGTATTAAAGCTGTGCAGTACCATGATATTCACTAACTTGTCCATCTGCTTCTGTACATTTTTGTTCATTAATAATTTGCTTACAATATTACATAAGGTGGTGTTGTGTATCGCAAAGTGTCTCCATTATCTTACAGGTGATGTCTCGTCTTTTTTTTCTCTCTCTTTTCTATACAGTGTACTTCCAATGAACCACAGTACATATTTTTTAAAATGCCATTTAATTTACTATTTTAAAAGAAGTATTCTTCTTTTTTTTTTTTAAATTGAGAACATTTATTGTGAATAATGTGTTTAAAGAAAAGGGATGTTGTGGCAGCACTTAGAATTGTTTTTTAATTTGTTTTTTTAAAAAACTGTTTATTGGCTACAGTTTGTTCACAAAAAAGTATGACCTCTTAATGTGTTTCATTGGTATTGTTAGTGCAGCAAAATTTAATTGGCATAAAAAGTTGGTTAATAGTACTGTTGAAGTGTGTATTGTATATTTACTGGGGAAAAAATAAAACATATTCACATTTCAAATCTATGTTAAAAGACCTTGAGTAAGGAGTCAATATGTGAAAACCCAAACTGGGAAAATCAGGCAATAATAACATAGACTGAGCTATAATCATCACTGTCCACTTACAGGTAACAAGGAACATTTTATATGCCGATTTTTGCACTGAGCTAAGAGCTGTCTTATAAATAGGCCAGTGGTAAACATTGCCTGTCATAGGGGTTTCTGTTTAAGGTCCTATCTATATTGAGAATAGTTGTACCAATGTAATTACACTGATACAGCTATTCTAGTGATACATCTTCTGTTTGTAGACATGCTATCTCAATGGACAGTAAGGACCGCAAGTACACAGCTTACTTTGCTTAAAGCCCATAAAGTAGTGGACACATCAGACCTGTGTTCAGTGGGTCTGCACCCTTGGACTTGGGGTTTTGTGCTGGTGGAGCTACTGCCAACCCAGTACAGAATATCCCCAGAACATACAGATAGATGCTAGGTAAATTTTTCTCAATCTTTGCATTGAATATATGCTCAATTTTCAATGCAGGAGGGCTGAAGGACCAAATAATAAGTTGTTACATGTGCTTCAGTGGTGTATTGCTGTATGGGCAGCCATTTCAGTGATGCAAAGAACAAACGTTTCTTTTTTGTTATTTATTATTTCTCAAGTCCTTATCCAAGTCAGTAAACCTTTTGAATAACTTTTGGTTGTCACCTGAAATACAACAGAAACAGCGTTCCTTGGCAGAAGTACAAAAGAAAAGGAGCATGGGGTGTTTTGAGTACATTGATTTAACTATACACCAGTGCAAAAGGAAGACGTGAGTGTTTGAAATAATGATATGCTGGTTTATGCTTGCCTCAGCACATACGCTGTCAGCCAGGAGAAAAGGTGTGTACTGAGGCTGAGAAAGAGTCCTCACAACTGATCGAGGAAAGGTAATCAGGTTGGGGGAGATTCTGGCAGGAACTTTTTTTTTAAAAAATACAGGCAGCTCCTTTGGCTTTTCTACAATTTATGGAGTTTGGGTTTCTTATGATTAATGGCCTTGTGGAAGTTTAGTAGAGGAACTAGAAGGAAAAAAGTTGGCCGCCTTTTGTAAAGATTGGGGGGAACTTGTTTGCTGAGGGGAGGATTTTTTAATTTAATTTTTATTTTTTTAACACATTTTGTGTTCCATCTATCTGGAACACATTAGCCAAAAATAAATTATTTTTTAAAACCATGTGGGCAATGGACAATTCATTTAGGAGGTACATTCAAATAGCAGGAAAGATGGCAAAGAGTAATACTAAAAAAAAGGAACACATACATTGCCTTAGAATCACCCAAGTCCACTACAGTGTCACATGTAATTCTGAACAATTGATAATAGCTATAAGCTTCATTGCTTTTGGTTTCCATACCAAAATAAAATATCCGAAGTCCATAGGAGGCCTAGACCCTCAGGACTCTAAATCTGGTGCTTTATTTTAAATGTGTGGTTAATCCAAGCCGGTGGGACTGGAGCATGCTCAGGGTGTACAAGCCCCCAGCTCTGGCTGTTCACAGCCCAGCAGTCTCCAGCTGGGAAACACGCAGGGCTTCAGGCTCAGCGGGTGTCAGCGGATCCCTTTGCTAGGCACCTTGTCAGGCGTCACGTACGTAGAGGCAGCGTACTTCACCAAGGATGGAGTTTTTCATGGTGGGGAAGGTCTCCAATGAGTTAGGCATTGTGGCAGTTCACACTGGGACCACTAAGTCAGGCAAGTCTCATGTTTTAGGACCACCTCGCCCAGTCCTTGTCTCGGTGCTGTCCTGCTATGGTCTGTGTACTCGGTGCTGCTGCTGTCTGCTGGATCTGGGGCGCCTGGCATGGGGGGGTGCAAGAGCAGAAGAGACACCGTGGTGTGGGGGAACATGTAACGCTCTGCATGCATTGAGTGGCTGGATATATGCCCTATTAGTTAAGAGGTGACCAGGCAACACAGTCGAGCAGTGGTCCCAAACGTCTGCTCTGCTGTTTCTAGCTCGTTCCCTGCTTCTGTTTCAGACTGGGCTCTTGCCATGGCAACCACTCCTCCACCCAGAATAACAGGTACAACTTAGAGATACCTCATGGGATCCAGAGGAGATGTAGAGCCATGTCTACATGCTGTGAATGTGGACTGGGGATTTGAGGAGAGATAGCTTTGAGCTCTAGTGTTGGCATAAGGACAAGATTGCTCTCCAGCCTGCCTTTATTTAACTGTGTAGCTACATCCAGGAAGACCCCAGCAGCAAAGAAGTTCCTAGAGCTCACCTCAGCCCTGCAGCATCTCTACTGGCATGTGACTCCTCATTCAGTCTGTCCTAGACCATCCTGAGTTCGATGCCGGCTTCTCACCACATCCTGAGGACTGAAATGGCTTACACTGACATTTAGGCAAGTGAGGTTGTTCCTCTCTCTGCAGCAGAATGTTAAAAAAAAACCAACAACAACACACCAAAAAAGCAAACCTATCACTTAAACACAAACCTTATAAAACAATCCTCAAAAATCCTAGAAAACAAAGAATTTCAGATGTAAGTTTAGGGATTTTTTTTTTTTTACTTTTCTTAGTATTTTGTCTGAGCTACCATTGAAATGAACTGTTCATTTTNTCTTTTCTTCCCGTAACTCCCCCACTTCCACCCCCCCCCTTCTCCAGTACTTATCTTTCAGCTGTAAAGAAGTTATGGTAGAGAATAATTATATTTGTGTACTTCCCATGTTATAACTTTAAACAACAAGGTACACAGTTGCATTCAGTTCAATTGATCAAAGCCAGATGGGGATGAAATGTTTGTGGTTTTTTTCTAAAAAGGCCTGCTACTATTTGTGCTGGTATTTGTTCCCCATTTATGCTAATCAGTGCATCTTTTGCCTTCAAGGATACCATTAGTAATTCCTCTTTGTGTTCAAAAGCAGGAATCCATTGTGCAGTGCTTGGAGAGCCACTTGGATGCAGGTAAAGAATATAACAGCTTGAGCAAGTGCTAATTAGAACCAATTAAACTTAATTGACCTCCTTTGGCAGTAAAATGCATAATAGAACTTGCTCTGTCCTTGCAAAATGGAGATCTTGCCTCTAAGCACAAGAGTGAATCATGGTTTCATGTATCAGCCTGTAGTAATTACGTGGGTATAACAACCAGGAAGCGGCTTGCTCCAATTTGTTCTAATAACTGAGCTCTACTGTATCAGGGCAGTGCAATAAAAGTGAGATTTCTGGTTCAGTCTATTTAAAAACCTAATTTTTACAGAGCAAATGAGCATCCCAAGATACTAATACTAATCTCTAGGAATGAGTTGGCAGAAGAATACAGAGTCCCTTTTATAGGTAAGTAATGGTGTGAGTATTAAAAAAACGCGGTTATATGCTTGCAAGTTGGAAATGGCTCTGACGTTCAGAAGCTATGTCTACCCTGAGTAGTAGATGTAAGATCTGGTGTGCCTGGATTGGTGCCTTGTCCAGGCAAATGATCTGCCTACAGTTTAGCACGTATCCCCACTGCACCTTGCAATGAGGCTGCCTTCTGTTCGAAAAGGGGCACCAGCATCCATCCATCTGAGGTTTGTGGTGCCATGGGACTGCAGGACTGCACCGCTACCACGGGCACCGGTCTGGACATGGTCAGGGGTGTCCAAATAAAAGGAGAGAGAGAAAGAGCAGGGGAGAGAATAAAGGGCAGGAAATGTAAAATTGTGTGTATTCAAAAGCATCAGTGGTGGCTGTGAAACTACACATCTGTGTGAAAAGCGGAAAAGCCATTCTTATTGGTAAAACAGAATTGATCCAGTTTCAATGACCATGCCTTGCTAACTTTTTCCTTAGCAGGAACTGAATGCGACTGATTTTGCTGCTAACTTGGCCTTACTATTAACAGCAATAAAGGTATTAGTCAGGTGGGGACTTTGATGTGACCAATAACAGCACTCTCCCTTCAGGGAATGTTCATGTGCTGGCTTGTTAATGAATTTCTTTCTTAATGAGTATCATTAAAAACCCTTTGATTAGCTATTTGTGTGAATGCCCTTCCTTTTTCCTCTAAGCTGCTACTTGCACTAGTGGCAGCAGGATTTTGCCCTAGGCAGAAAGCATGCAGCTGTATTCCTTACCTCATGAATAGAAGTCTGAGGCAAACTGGGATAGGAAAGAAAAAAAAAAAAAGACCTCACAGATGAGTTGAAGTTGTTTTCTACACATGTACAACCTAAGCAGGCACTAGCATTCAGATGAGAATGTCATTAGGGAAAATGAAGAGCGATAGGTAGTGATGGTGAAGCATGTAACAATGATTTACATACGCCTCGAGTGCCAACAGGCAAAGAAACAAATAAAGCTATAACCTGGGGAAAGGCAATGCCAGAGAATAAATGGACCACAACAAGCAAACAAAAAATGCCATGTCATAAAATGTAGCAAAAAGCCTGGAAAACAAAATTAAAACCCAAATAGGGCATTTCACATGCCGGGCCCCTTAATGAGATATTGATGGCATAGAAATTGCCTACTCCTATGCAAGAGAAAAGGAAGACTGAGAAACGCAAAAACAATTAGGAAACAGATTTGGCTATCTAAGGTTTAATAGAAAGAGATGTGGCATAGCAGAGTACAATTTAATCACCAGTTGCCTAAAACACTTTCTTCTCCTGAGTTACTGCAGACCTGTCTCCCCTGCTCCCAATCTTAAAATGACAGGCACCCAATCCAGTTTGCATTTAAAGTAAATCTCTCTGTGCCATTCCTTCCCCAGTCCCCCAAATCTCCCAGTGAATTCCAGATTCTGATAAACAAACCTTTTGCATTTACTCTGGTGTCACAGGCTTCAAAGTAGCTTCAGCCTACCCACCCCCTTCTTCCTTCTCTTCTTTTTTCCCCATCAGGCATAAGCTTTATTTACATATTTTCTACCTTGTTGTTAGGCATATAATGAGGCTTTTCTATTTTTGTCCTTCTTTGCCCAGAAAGCTGTCTTAGATCTGTCACACTTAGAGATTTATACAAGTTCACTTTTATGTTTGATCTATCTGGAATATGAGGTTTAAGTGTAAACTAGGTCATTGGGTGCCTTTAGAGCATTTGTAAGTAAGGGAGAGCCATTGATGAATCTCGATTTGAGTGTTTCAGCCCTGTACGCAGAGCCTGAGAAATCAGGGTGAATGATCACAGTTGCAGGAGGATTACGGCCGTGTGTTGCAACCCGTGTCTACTGTGCCATACATGATTCTCTGCATCGATGTGCATGTATTAATAGTAGCACAGGAATGTACCTTAAAACATCTGAAATGTTAAGTAACTCTGAATAGTGACAACCTGCAAGTAAATCTTGGGTCTGGTGAAATCTGTGGTAAAATTTTAGCCTTATCTTTAATCAAGATGAAGTATTGGTTTCCAGGGTAATCTCTGTAGTGTAGTAGCAGATTTTTGCCCATCAAAGGGCTGCCTTTCTATTCTCTGTACCTTACAGCACTGGCACACTCAAACATACTCTGATTTTCTGTACATGAATGTCACATAAAAACCTGTTTACAAACATGGGACTTTGAGTTCGCCTCTGTCATAGTCCATATGTGCTTTTGGATCTTTTGAGAGTTACCCAAATCCCGAGTGTTTTCACAAGCACTTATTGCTGACTAATAATCTTTAAAGAACAACCCCTTCCATAATTCCATATTCTTTACAGTATCATGCAGGCCCATGAAAGAGAACAGATACCAATTTCAGCTTTTGGTTGCTGATATGTTACGCTTCTGACTTCGTTGAGGGATTTAGGAGGCATGATTCTCATAGAAGCTGATGTCAATTAGTTAATTGGAAACTAATGGAAAGAGTACTAGACCTCTGAGGTCCGGTAAGTACCCTTGTACTTTAACTGAGGGTAAAACCTTTCAGTACTTTTGCAGATACTTTTTCTTTAATTAATTGGATCATAGAATGACAGCATTTTGTAATACTCCCAGTAGTACTGCCTGGGTGAAGAAACTTCACTCTGAAACTGAGTTGCTCTGATCAGAAACTGCTGCTTGGACCAATATAGAGACTTTTGTGGGACAAGTAAATGTTACATGCCGTTCCAGCAGTAGCAGCACTGTTGAAAACAAACAAACAAGAAGTTAGTAAAAGCCAGGTAAACTCAGCATCCTTTAGTGAGTACTTGAGGTTTCCTCTACTTTGGTGTCTGGCATCTGCCAGGAAAAGTTTGGTGCAGGGACGTCTGCTCCTGTTGACATCCCTGGCACCTCTCACCTCACCAGTCACACTCGGAGCTGGAGCTGCCATGGGAGTGGAGGGCAAGGAGGAGAAAAGGAAAGGGAGGGGAGAGTAAGAAGACATACAGTATTTCCACAACAGTTTTTAGGACAAAAAAGAATTCTTCAATTTTTTTCCAGGCAGTTGTGTAGCACATTGTAGATCTGGTACGTAGAAATACTCCTTTTGCCCACTGTTTTTTTTTTTTTTTTTTCTCTTTAGATTTGGATAAATGTAAATACCTGTCTCAGAAAAGAAAATTTCAGAAAAAAAATTATGTTAACAGCCAGAACAATCTGGGGCTGTCCTCAGTGCAGGCCTCTGACCATCAATATTAGGATGTGTCAGTAAATTGATTATTGTTCGTACACTGTTCCTAGCGCTGACACTAATAATGACGGAATGCTCTTAATTGGTCCCAGGGAACAAAAATGAGACACAAAATTCTCTCCCCCCCCC
>VYZV01001455.1:80343-102015 GCA_013401275.1 Pandion haliaetus | reverse complement strand
TTTTACGGTGAAGAGTTGCTTTTTTTTCTCAAGCACTCAATATTATCATGGTAGTCTTAAGGGTGTTGTGAAGCGTCTTATGCTGTTCACTTTCTTAAATCCATTTATTAAACTGAATGCTGTTGAGCATGAGGCTGACATTTGGTGATTCTGATGCAGTTTCTAATAGCTGCAGGGTGCTCATGTTTGGAAGCAGTTTTATGATGCTACAAAATGTCTCCTCTGCTTTTGCTGGCACATATCATACCATATAGCTGAAGCAGAGCTGTCAGGACAGCATGACTCTATTTAGCAGACCATTGTTTGTCATCGAACTGATATTCTTGGAGTTTTTTCAACTATAGTATTGTTGCCAATGGTTAAAATTTCAAAGCTTCATAAATGACTGTGCATAGGAAGATTAATCCAGCTGGCAAACTTTCTTTTAAGATTTTTGTAAAAGTCACCAACAGGGGAGCCAATAATTTTCACTCTTTCATGAAGTCTTCATTATGGAGCATGTGAAACCTTGTTATAATGCGGATGACTTTGACATTATAGCTGCAGTTATGTGCTTGCACTTCCAATAGCACTCATACAATGGGAATTGAGCACCACAAAAAGCCTCTGAAAGTAGAGTAACTTAATTTTCCTCTGCATTCATACAGTGTACAGGCTTAGTAAGGGTCTCTCATGTTATTTACAATGTCTTTGTTTGTCAGATTCTTATTTTAATTCCCTGGTATATAAAACCTGGCAAATGTCAGCACTTGTAACTATCAGCTTTCAATAAACACAACCTACAGGGATGCGAGTTGTGTAGGACACAAAAAGAGTAGGACACTCCATAATGAGCAACTGTGAAGGGAGGACAAGTTAGCTCAAAACACCTTCTGTGTTTGTCAGATTTAATTTGAGGTTTTGACTGTGTGCAGATTCAGAAACACTTGTTACAGGTGGTCAAGACATGCTATGAAGAACTACAGTGAATAATAAGGTTATTGTGCTATAATGGTATCACAACACCTGAAGCAGCCATGGTAGCTGCTGTTTCATCATTCTTCAGCATTGATTTTATTATGCAGAAATGGAATTATTACAACTTTGACCTGCTTGTGGTTTCTGTGATATTGAGGAAGTGCTAATAATGGGGTTTTTTTTTTGTCTCTCTTCTTCTTCTTTTTGTGGCCTTCTACCCTCCCTGCAATAGACTCGGGTTCATCTTACTTGAGGTGTAGCCAGTTATCAGCATAACCCTCCTGACAAAGCAGTCCTCAATGGCTGCACTGGGGAAAAAAAAAAAACAAAAAACCAACAAAAACAATTGGCCAATTCTGATAAAAGAAGCTATATTTCCTTTTTTTCTTTATAGAACTTTTGTCAATCTTCACAGCTCTCCAGAAAGAAATTTCTTATTCAGAAAAACATGTTTCCTTCAGAGAAACAGTTTGACGGAGGCATTAATTCACTGCCAGACAGGACTTGATCCTTATCCTTTTATACCCATTAAGCACCATCTTACCTACAAATGGTCCCAAACAAGAAGTGGTGTTACTCAGAGTACGTCTGTGCCATGCTACTTATACAAGCCACTTAGGCCCTTTTATTCATGTCATTCATTTTTCACACCACTACTCTTTAAATCCTTACGTCCAAAAGTCTGGATTTTAACGTAGTGTACTTTTATTTCAGTACTAGCTTCACTATTTTTTATTTTCTTTATTTATACTGTCTTAATTTTCTTACCTACAGTTTTCCTTAATTTTTTTTCTTAAAGATATGATTTTGTTCTTTGAGCCCCTTCTACAGATTGTACATGACTTCTTTGCTGTTTGGATAAGGGAAGTCAGAGCCTAAGTGTTCACCCTGCATGAGCAGAATCATTTACAGGTTGCCCACACTTATGTACATGTTAAGATAGCTGTTGCCGCTTTTACAGGCGTATCTTGGGTATGTGTTCAGATGTTCCTTCCTTTGGTACCTTGTATGACATGAAAAAACCTGACTAAATAGAATTTTAATGTTGAGCAGCTTTTTCACATCTCCTAGGCAAGCCTAGCTCCCTCCGTGACATGTTATATTTACTAAAGTGCAATGCAGCTTTGAACAGTTTCGTATTTTCTCTTCCAAAATTTTCCTTCAACTACAAAAGTTACCGATGCTGATTATGCCTGGAAATCCAATAAACAACTTCAGCCTCTCTGACCATGCATCCATATAGCCAGCTAGTGATTTGGAATGGCTTCGGTTCAACACAGCTAGTTAGGGAGAGACAGAACATAGCCGGCATCCTTACTTGGCTATAGCCATAAATCATCATACAACCTGGCATTGACAAATTGGTCTTGGCCTAGAGCATCCGGGAGCTTTTTAAGAAACCTGGCCAGGGTAGGGCTAAAACATTAACAGCAGGCATCCTGGGACATGCTTTCAAACTTCTGGATGGAGGTGGATATGTAAACAATATGCTTTGTGGGCAAATTTCCAGGAAAATCTATTGACATTTTTAATTTGTCTTCAGTTACTTTTCCTAGAATTTTATTTCAGTTCAGTTGCTATCTTTGTTGTCCAAATGAGCATGAGCAAGGTGGATCGAGGATGATAATCAGGCTCATCTGTCAGCAATGATATGAGAAAAATAGCAGGCCAGTTGCAATTTAGTGCACAAAACATCGCTGTTAAAGGGTAACTAGTTCATCAAATTTTGCCGAAAATGATGAGGCTTTCTGGTGGTAATTTAGACTAGTAGTTGGAAAACAGTTCTAATTGGACTCCAAGGCTGAGTAGCTGTCACATACAGTAAATCTCCACAGAAACTGAAATTAAGCTGAGAATTAATGAGCTTCTAATTTCAAGACTGATGTCTCTTGAATATGTCTCCTTTTTTCTCAGAGATTTTCTCCTTATCCCTCCTCTCCCCCTCCCCAGTCTTACCCTTTCCTTTATACAAATTCCTTATCTCATAAGCAGTCATTGAAGCACTTTTCTGTGCATGTGCCTATGTGTGTATAATAGAGCTTAAACTGAATGGTATAAACAGGCATTTCGGTATCTTATTCTACCAGCAAGTGATTGGCACAACTGGAAGTGTGGAGGGACAATGGACCAAGTTATTCTGTGAAAAAAATGGCATCAACTTTGTACACAATAACACATTTCTTATTAGTGTCAATGAAATGCTGCTATCTGAACATTTTAATGTTTCTATTAGCTGCTAATCTTTGTCTTTTCACTTTAGTGTTTCCTCAAATTCTTTACTCCACCTTCCAGTCTTTTCTTCTATTGCAGTTTTTCCTTCTTTTTCTAACATGTCTTTCTGCTTTTCCCATTCTGCCTCCTAATAGCCTTTTTCTCTGCTTTGTCTAGGATTTCCAACTCTCATGCTAGTCCAACACCAGTCTTTTTCCACCAGCTAATTTTCCAAGATCATTCATTCCTCCATCTGCATTGCTAATGTGAAATTCACTACTTTAAATATGTCATTCTAATACATGAATAGCTAAACCTCTGAGCATGTACATGGCAAACTAGATGTCTACAAAATGGGGAGAATCAAATTCACTTGAGTGCTAAAGTGACTGATAGCCTTGTTTTATCATCTACCTGATTTCTGCTTGTTACAGAAAGTTAAAGGATTTTCTACACCTGTATGTAGGTGTATAACCGTCAGAGAGGAATTAACAATTTGCTACAAATATACCAGCTCTTTAAGAAGGTCTTGCAGGAAAACATCAATCCTTTTAAGGGGTGGGGGGCAGAGGAAGCTGGTAATACCTATTTCTTTTTTGTAATCTCCATGGTGTTGTTACAGAAAGATTTAGAATTGCTTACAGGCCTATTGGCTGGGTAGTGTAAGATGTGAGTACAGTAAAATAGTATTCTTTTTCCTCATTAAAGTATTATGAGTCCACTTTGACATAAAATCCATAAAACATATGGATTTGGGGAACTCTGAATCATTAATAACACAATGGCTTGTTTGTGGAATAAATATAAGGGAAAGATGAAGTGGAAATTAAATGTAATTGAAAAGGAAGTGAATTTTTGCAAAGCTAATATACCTTACCAGTATAGTTTAGTCTACTGTTTTAACTGTAAAGGAGAGCAGATTAGGACCATATTTTAATCCAGGTGATTTCAAGTGCAGCTGAAAGTGTTGCTCTCAACCCCTGACTTTTTTTTTTTTGAGAATCAGCAGGCAAATTATCCCTGTTTTGGGGCACAGCTTTTATTTTGGCTGATGACCACATGACAGTCAGTCATGAGAGTACCACGACCATGAGCAGGGCCATGCAGGGAGTGGAGGTGTTATAGGGACAACCTACAGAGCTTTGAGCGCGCTCCTGTATACTGACTGCTCATTTGCTTCTTTGGGGAGGGGGGAAGCCAGTCCAAGCTTCTCTGTGGCCTGCATGACACTGAGACAGCAAATGCCAGGTTTTGGGTTTGTTTTGTTTTAATCCTACACCCTGCTGAGGATTTGGAGAGTTGCTGTGGTTTGCCTGGAAAAAAGTGGCTTCTGCAGGTCCCTGTCAACTCCTCTGGTGTCTTTTGCCTCTATCTGTAAGGCTGGATATGGTGGAAATACCTCAAAGCAGCTTCTCCCTTCCCTGATGCTTCTTGCAGAGAGGCAGCTGGGTTAAGCACGTAGAACGAGGAGGGGAAGAAAGTTCTGGCTTCTGGGGTGTCTGAGAGGCAGTCAGTGGTTTGGAAACATGGAAACTGTTTGGATTTCCTTCTCCTTGTCCCATGTGCCGGATCATTCTTTTTTACCCCCCCCGCCTCCCCTTCCTGATTCTGTGGGGTTTGTGCCGATTTCTGTAAGTTATGAAAATGTTTCATCTTTTGATTTTAATTTCTTGGATGCTGAAAGGTAAGCCTCCTTCCTGGTGCAAAGATTAACAAAATAAATCTCAGTATAAAGCTGCCATATTCTCATTTTCCCTTTTGCAGCATGAGATTATGGTTTCTGCGTAGACTGGAACCACAAAATTGCACTGACAGTCTCTGGGATGCTCTTGTCCTCTGGCACTGCTAGCTAGGAACATAGAGATTTCACAGCAAAATCTCCATTTCCATGAAGTATTTAAATAATCTGCTAAAACTTTATATATAAATAGGTAGAGGGATTCTTTGCCCGTTTGTTTGCTGGAGAGCTGCACTAGCTGAAGTTGAAGACTAGATGGATTTGTTGCTGGTATTAGTTATTACACCAATTCTCTCATTCCAGCCCTTCTGAAAACTCCAAACAACTCTTCATATGTGTGTATTGCAAATTGTTTGGCAAGTGCTTTCTGTTGTCACCGAACTAGTGAAATGACAGGTAAATTGTTTCATAATGTAGATTACAGACTGGCAGCATTGTATGCAAGGCTGGCAAAGTTGCAGAAGTAGCCAGCTGATACTCACGGCATCCCTTACCAGTAATAGAAGACTGATCACCAAAATGGAGGGATCCAGAGGTTTTTTTTATGATGTAAAAAATGACATCTGGCATCCATGCTTGTTTGATTTTTGAGTATCTCATGACCAAGCACAGACAGTTACACCAAATTACACTTCTGTTTGGAACAAGGATTACACTGGGTCTCTCAAACTGATTTCAGTCAAGATTGTAGCATTATTTTATACCAAATCATGAAGATAAAGGAAGATGTGACATTGCATTACTAAAAAAGCTATATTATGTATTAAAAAAAAAATTTGTTCTGTCTAATACATAGCAAGTCTTTATAATAGATGAACACACCAGTATTTTACAAAGGTTCACAGGCAGACGGATAAAGTATGCAATAAACACTGTTCCTCTCTGTTACTGTGTTGTCAAGACTATACCTAACAAAACCATGTTGAAAAGAGTCTTCACAACCTGAGCAAGATTTATATTTTTTTCAAAGGAATGCTCATAGAAACAAGTTTCATGAACCGGTATAGCAATCCATGGATGTGTGAATTATAGAATTACATATTAAATGAAAAAATAAATGCCAGAGCTTTGGGGGACATTGTGTTTGGTGTCATTGTCTGATAAATTAATTTTAAAATGTGAAAAGATTTAAAACGATCATTACTTAGGCTAGGATTAGTAATAAATAAGCAAAAGCTTTTTTGCTAAAGCCCTAGGTGAACAATGGCACTTGAAAATGAAACACTGGCAAAATGCCCATCTCCTCTGGGAAAAGCCCAAAGAGCCAGAAGTCTCTCTTTGTAAGCAAACAGCCTACAGAACGCAAGTATCTTCCCGAAGCATTAAAAGCATCTCAACAGGGCACACTTTTTGTGATTACTTGTTTAAACGTAAGTAATGGTTAAATTCACAAAGGCAAATACAGGGATGGTACAGGTTTTTCCATCTGCTCTTTGAGGGTCATATGTTTACATCTAAACTCATTTTTCCCTCATCTGTATGTGGTTTTGGTTTTTTAATTTCCTCTCCAAATGTGTCTGACAAGAATGAAAAGACTGAAATGTGACCACAGACTTTAAGAACTGATTTTCTCACACATGTTTTTGATTTTTTTTAATATATGTCTTACTGGAAGCAGACACATTCCAGCACACACGCACACACAGCAGAATTTTCCTACTGCAGTAGTTCTGGCAACAGATACTTGCACAGTTCCTCGTAATGATCTACCTGTGTAAATGGGGTAGGAAGGGTTCACACATCAAAATAAATACAATGCCAAATTCGGCATTTCACATATGAAATGGGAAAAAGTTGATCATCCTAAGTTGTTTGGCAAAACATAACTTGGATTGTGACTTCCATCCATAGTTCTAGGTTAGGTTTTTGTGCAGAGGTGAGTTTTATAAAATCGTGTATTTAATTCTTTATGAAAATGGTGAAGAGCCCATTTTATCCCCCCTTTTAAAAGATCAGTGGCACCATAGCATGTATAAACATGGCAACAAGTTTCTAGAGCACTCCCATATGGCAGCAAGAACAGCCCTGTTTCACCAGTATATGTCACTGGCATTTAAAACCCATGTAATTAAAGGCATTGGTTGCACCCATCCTCTGTTATTTATACCTGGTACTGTTTAAAAGAAAAACACATTTGAGAGCTTAAAGACCAGGTCTGGGCTCCCTCTGGGAGCTGAGGACCAGAAGGAGGAGCCACCGTAACCTGTAGCTGCCGTTGCCCACCTCATGCCACAGTCCCCAAGGGCCTGAGGCAGTCAAATGCACACACTTTTTTGGCAGCCATGGGTAGCATGCCAGGCTAGAACACTGGGCCAGACGGAACTAGAAGCAGCAGCAGGAGGAGATTCCTTCGCCATTCTGAGGGCTGTAAGGCAGGAGGAGCTGGCTTAGCATTGCACAGCTAAGCCATCATCCTGGGGCAAGAACCACTGGGTTGCTGTGCTCAGGCCAGGAGAGAGTTTGAGGGGGGAAGGACCCCCACAACCATGGCAGCACACTATGGGGCTGCCACAGAGGGCACGTTGGCAGAAACCTGTGGTTCTTCTCAGAGCAGGAGCTGGGATACAGAAGTGAGCTGTCTGGTTTCTTGTGTGGAAATATGAGCCAGAGTTTTCAAACTTGTTTGGCTTTTCCAAAAAAACCCTGTTTTTGTTTTCACCTCCTGCAGGATGCTGACCACCAGCTAGTGATGAAGAATCACCTACTAGAGTAATCAAAGAGGTCTTGCTTTAACACTTAGGACCTGGTTTGGGGAAAGGCTGCATTTATGTCTACAAAAAGAAAGGCTCTTCGGAAGCTTATGCTCGTGACATGCATACCTTGGTGTACAAAGTGTGCCAGAGGCATGTACTAGGGATCTGGTTTGGGCATGTAGGCACTGGTAACTGCATCCAGGACCCCTGTCCTTAGGGTCAAGCAATGCGGAGTGCTTGTGTCTGCACCGCTCTGCACCAGCCTCCTGTAGAGCCTGCTGGCTGCTCTGCTGAACTTCCCGTGGTATCCCCACAGTGCTGAAACCTATTTTCTGCGGGTTTCTTCTTGAGTTTAAAATCTCTGAAATAAAGTGAGAACCATGCTGTACCATGAACATCTTCATAGCATGAAACTGAGGTACATCTTGGGAGCCATGGGATGTACAAGAGAGCAGAAGCACTTGGGACAGTGATGAGGACGTGTTTGTTTCAGAGGGAATTTTTTTTTGTATTGCTTAACCTTGAAATGGAACTTAGTAGCAATACATTGAAATTATCCCTGCAGCAAAAATAACGATTTAAAACCTCCCTGAAGTCAAAATATGTCTTTTTGTAAACTTGTGTTGACAGATGGGAGGCTGCGTTAACCTTCTGGCTGTGAGTGGGCCTCAAAGGGGCGTCCAGCAGCTCTGCATTAATAGTCTAAATGCAACAGTGCTTTGGTCGCAGTTGCTCCCGCTTCCTGAAATTGCTCCTATTTTAAGTCATCAGTTTACAGACTTAAAGCATGCTGACTTTGTAATGGATACAGATACTCCCCAAACAGATAATGTTTTTAGATAGGAGATCTCATCAGGTTCCTGGGCCCTATACCTGGGTAACATCAGTGGGCCAATGCATAACGACAGATTTTGCCTTAGCTCTAAATCTGGGTTTTACCCAGGAATAGCTTCTTTGTAACTGGGTGCTTGATACCCCAAACCAATGAACAAGCACAATTCTTTTTGCATTCCAGGAAAATGGGTGGATCTCTTTTTTTTGTGGCACATTTGTAGTTTCTAAGGATCAACTCAGTGGGAGGCTGCCATTATGGTCAAGGAAATTAATTTAGATTTTTCCACATGCCTCTGGTCCACATATTGCTTATTGTTTCTGTTCAATTCAAACAGTTGGGTTTTGGTTGTTTTGTTTTGTTGTTTTTTTTTTTTTTAATGGAACAGAGTAATTTCCGTGTTTATAGTCTATATTTTATATCTAAT
The DNA here is from genome assembly GCA_013401275.1 of Pandion haliaetus. Classification (NCBI taxonomy): domain Eukaryota; kingdom Metazoa; phylum Chordata; class Aves; order Accipitriformes; family Pandionidae; genus Pandion; species Pandion haliaetus. The sequence goes on along the minus strand of VYZV01001455.1, from coordinate 93,157 downwards.
GCTTTTGGTGTTAAGTATGCATTCTGTGTGTGTTTTACAATGGCTGCCCCCAACACACACACTCCACATATGTTTCCTCTCCCGATTTGAATAGAAATCTAACACTGCAAGTGAAGAATGCTGAACTACTGTTTCACAAGCTGTCATTTAAGTGATAGATGGTAAATTGGAATTTTTGCCATGCAAATTAGTTAATGCTCAGATGAAGACAATGTTTAACTATTCAAATAAGATCTCAGTCTTGATCAGCTGTTTCAGCTTATATCTCCAGTGAAGCAGACAACCAGCTTTCAACTGGAGCAGACAACTAGAACTCCACAAAACCATCAACTGTGTTCACTTAGTACCGTCTCAGTAGATCAAATGATGCTCAGACAGCACTGATCTGTAGCTATCAGCTGGAAACAGCCATGGATGCTGATCCTTCAGGCAAAAAAAAAAAAGTGATAGTTGGTAGTACTTTGAAAGAAGAATTTACATCTCTGGAATCCACTACATCCAGAAATGTAAAAATCCAACAAACTCACAGTGTGACATTTCTTTTAACAAAAACATATGTAAAATTCACACACAAAGAATATTATATTTAGAATCTTAGTGGGAGCCAGGAGTGACTCCTACAGCAAAGTTCCCTAAGCCTACATTTTAAATGCATATAACCTTTCTTTAAGCAGCTTGCTCCTGCTTTTGTTCACAGGAGACCTTTGAAATCTGGAAGGAAGAAAGCCCCTTGGCTATACAAAATGCCCTGCCTTTACCTGATAAATCTCTATGCCGTTATACATTTATAGCACTTTATTTCAACTTACTTTGCTTGGATTCCTTAGGGAAATTTCAGCAACCTGTCAAATAACTTAGAAGGAGCCATCTACAGAGCCAGTCCTGCTCCCTCACCAGGAGACCTGCAGCAGCCTTGCTTATCCCTAGGACATACCAAAGTCACCAAAAGGGCAGTGGCAAAGGAGAACATCTTTCCCACTGTAGAGCTTCCCCATGGCGCTTTGCTGGAGTCTCCATGAAAGAAGAAGTGCCGCAGTCTTTTAGAGGTGAGGAATAATTACAGCTGAATTTAACTGCATCTGGGTACTCACAGTTATTCTCCGCAGTTCGTGTATGCCTTTCTTATTGGCCAGAGCAACAGCTGCTTTGCCAGCTAAGGTGCTTGATCCTGTAGTAGAGGTAATAGTAATCTGTGCTGCGTGTTCATAGTATAATGCAAGCGATGATGGATGATGGGAAGTACAGCAAAATTGTTATGCTATTTCAAGAAAAGAGGGCACAGAAAAAGGGATTGCTTTCCACTATGAAAAATGAAATCTGGCCACCTATGCCTCCAACAGTGTGAGTGGCCTTGTGCATTTGATAGCGAAGGTGACATTTTGTCATCAATACTTCTTTTATCAGCCTGCTCAAGAACCATCCAAATTTTCTTGAGAGGTTTGTCTGCACAAGTCTTCTAAAACGTTTGAAAATACTGATCACAGTAGACAAACCTGATCTTCTCTTAGGTGCTTCAAGAGAACATCATAAAGGCTGTACCTAGTTACATGCTGCCTGCCACAGTGGCTGGCCAGGGCAGAAGGACCAGTCTCACCCACTTGTGCTTTCTCATATGATGGGGTGTGCTGACTGCCTCAGCTATTGCCAAGGTGGACAAGCTGAACAAGTTTTTGAAGAAGTACAGAGTGCTGAATTTTCAAAAAAAAAGAAACCAGTGGGGGAACCAGGGCAGAAGAAAGGAACCTGGGGCTGAGATGTCCAAGAGTGGGCAGAAAGGTGGGAGGAAGAAAGCAGGGAGTGGGGCAAGCACCAGAAGAAAGGAATTACAGAAACTGTGGTTAGGTAATGAATGCTGGAATCAGCTCCAGCATTTTGGAAGCAGCCAAGGAGAGGGGTAGAGAAAGCACATGATGCACTGGAGGTGTTTGGAAGGGGACACTGAACTCAATTTAAAGTGGAGGGCTGTCAATTTAGTGATACAGTTAGCTATCTTAGTAATGTCCTTTGAACAATTCTTTGTATGTAGTTTTATGTGTATATGTATGGAATGGGCCCTCTTCCTGTTCACTGATGTTTATTCTAATCACATTCCTTTCTTTATATGCATCTTAGCAGTATCTACACTGTTAAGACGTCTGCTGGAAGTGATGTAGGTAACCAAATCAATTTGGGATAGCCTGGCTTTTCTCCCAGTGTTCTGACTCAAAGCTGAAATGTGTTGTTATCTTTTGCAAGATGTTCACAAAGCAACTCTGTACAAAAAGAGACTGTACAGTGTGCCACCATTTGAAATCTCTTTACAGTGTTTTTCCATTAAAACAACAAACCTTGGCAGCTACCATCTACTGTTTTCTGATTTGCAGCCAGCCAATTATATCACTTAGAATGCACTTGATTAGCAAGGATGCAAGTTCAAGGCACTGTCATCTGCCTTTATGTAGTTCTAACTGTGTCTTAGGAGACGCTTACTTTTGTCTTCCCTTCTGTATGTTTATCTACTTCACTGGTTTTGTTACTCCCCACTACATGCGGTAGTTCCCTTGCAAACATTATTTTAGCAGTGATCTTGCAGTGTTCTGAGTGCCTTCTAAAATGTCAGATGTTAAAAGAATCCAGTTGCCTCAATGACATGCCCAGTCATGAGAATAGATCTGATAGTTTCAGTGGGAAGATCTGCAAGAGTGAAAATTGCTCCAGTGAATCAGGGCTTGGAAATCCAGATTCTATTTTTGTGGTTTACCAGATGGAAGAGTTACTGTAAGGTCTGTAATCAGAAGGGCAGCCATGCTAGCTATAATGGAGATGAAAACAATAGGATGGCCTTCAGCATGGGCTAACAATCCAGGCACAACCGAATGACCCTGCTGAATGTTTACAGTGCATGCTGAGGTCCATAGGAGTGGCCTGGCTTCTTTTGCTCCAAAAGCATAATTGCGCCCCGCACCCCACCCCCCCCCAGTGGTCCATGGTTGCCACTATTGCATCTTATGAACTATCTCTAGTTCATAACATGTTAGAAATGATGCCTAACCTAGTTAGTCATAATGTTTACAGAAATTAGGCTTCAGTTCAAAATTGTGACACAAACTTTGCAGTTTCAGGGCAGCTCTAGATGAAAGACTTCCCCATTATAATGTTTTCTCTCTTGGTGAAATCATAATAATGAAAAATTTCTTATGGCACAGACAGTTTTATACTTAACAGAGTGAGTGCCACAAAGCACAAGGTTGGAACTTCATTTTCCTGTAATATCAGTAAAAGAGAGATTATAGATTGTGAAGAACAAAACACATACATGTGTAGTGAATGTAAACAAAATTCAGGGAAACACTGAAAGTTTCCATTTATATTTATGATTTACTGAATCAAGGGGTCTAAGATTCTGCATTAAGAGTCCTACTGATAAAATAAATCATTACAGGTCTTCAGGTTTGCTCTTTATATAATGTGTTACATGAAAAGTCTTTTCCTTTCACAAAATGATTTTAAATGTGTGTTTTCCTGCTCCGCTGTCTTGTGGTGTGACATTCATGTCACATGAGGAGATTTCAGTTCTGCATTGGGAAGTCTCTGTTTCTAACTTTGCTTGAGCATGTGCAAGACTTTTTCGTTTAAACCTAATTCTCCTGCCTCTAAATAAGATGTAAGTATTAAAAAGTCTTAATCAAAACTTTCTTTTCAACAGAAGGTCCCTGGCCAAATTTTCCTTTATGCCTATTCAGATTATACCACAGTGCCCCCAGGCCCTGACTGGTGACTGCTGTAGGAAAATATGGCAACAAATAATAAATGTCAATTATGCATTTAGTTCCCCCATGAAACCTTTCATTAGTATTTATCCCTGCTGTAGCACTGCAATGGGAATGCAAGAGCTAGAGCTGCTAGGAGGAGTAGAAATTAAATTCTCTGCAATAGCCAGAGAAGTGCAGTGACGGTGGACCATACCTGAGGTGAGGGATACAGGTGGTTGGCAGTGGTGCTGCCTCCGTGATGTTTGGTTGCCACTGAAGAGAGGTTTGCAGTTACTCCTAACCGGAGACCTATTTCTGACACACTGTCTGACCCACATGGTTTTGTCTTCTTCCCCCCTGCCCCACAACAGTAAGTACAATATTCCCTGATTTCCACAAAATGGCCAGGGTGGGATTTAGATATAGATGAGAGAATTTTTAAGTACCTGTTATGGGTTTGTGTGGCACGGTTTTCTTTGGTGGCAGGGGAGGGAGGCTGCAGAGGCGGCCCCTTTAAGAAGTTGCTGGAACAATTCGCCGCCCCAAAAATGTTGGACGTGTGCGCCAAAATGTCGGACCCACCTCTAGGCGGGGAGTGACGGTGGTAACGCCTCTGGGAAAACATATTTAAGAAGGGGAACCGGTAGTGTGGGGGTTGGAAACCTGAGAGGAACATCTCTGCCGACACTGGAGTCATGGAAGCGGAGGGGGAGGAGGGGATGCCTGAGGAGGCTGATGGCTCTGCAGCCTGTAGTGAGAAGGCAGGCTGTCCCCCTGCAGCCCATGGGGGTGAACGGTGGAGCGGAGGCTCCCGAAGATGGCCGTAACCCCATGGCAAAAACCGTGCTGAAACAGTGTGAGACGGGAGAGCAGCCCGCGGAAAGGACCCGCGCCAGGGAAGTTTGTGAGGAACTGCAGCCCGCGGAAAGGAACCACGTTGGAGAAGTTCATGAAGGACTGTCTCCCGTGGGAGGGACCCCACGGTGGAGCAGGGAATGAGTGAAGAATCTTCCCCCTGAGGAAAGGAGCGGCAACGACGATGTGTGTGTGGCGAGCTGACTCAACCCCCATCCCCTGTTCCCCTGCGCCGCCGGGGGGAGGAGGTAGAAAGCATCGGGAGTGGAACTGAGCCGGGAAGGTGGGAGGGGTGGGGAGAGGTTGTTCTGATGTTTAGTTTCCCTTCCTAATACCCTTGTGTTTTGTTTTCTGTTTTGATTTGTAGTAAATGAAATTGATTTTGTTTTTTCCCCAAGTTGAGCCCGTCTTTTGCCCGTGACCATAAGTGGGGAGTGATCCCTCCCAGTCCTTGTCTCGACCCATGAGCCTGCCTTTGGATTTTCTCCTCATCCCAACGTGGCCAGGCGAGGGGGTGGGGGGTGAGCAAGAGGCTTCGTGGTGCTTTGTTACCGACTGAGCTGACCTGAAACCACGAGAGTACCTCTGCCCATCCTTTTTGTCTGCTGACTTTTGTATCCTATCCTGTTCTATCCTGTCCTGTCCTATCTTATCTTTAAAGTGATGTAAACATTAAATAATGTTATCCACATGTGATGCAAGTTACGTGACAGGGACTTGAAGCGTGGATCTGGAGGATCTGTGTACATTCACCACGTACACTTAACCTATTCCCATGATCAAATCTGTTCCTGCCTGTTTCAGTGCTCTGACATCCTGCCAGTACAGTGGGGTCAAATGCCACTTGATCCAGTCGCAAGTGACCTCATTCAGCAAGGGGAAAGTAGCTTGCTTGGCATCAAGCAGGCATTATGTGTCAATACTCATTTTTCTTCAGTGGTGGGAGTCAGTGGAACCCCAAAGCAGTTGAGTTTTGCTTCCTTTTGTCCTGCTCATCTTCCTCAGCTGCTGCACTTTAGGGAAGAGCAGTGTGAGTCTGAAAATCTTATTTAGAAGAACAATGTTAATCACACTGTTAAAGACACCATAGTGCTTTCAGATGAAAAGTGTATGCTGCATGAAAAGTATACACAGAAAATAATTCAGCTGCTGATTCCTTTCTCTATTCATGACACCTTTCTTTTGTCTTCAGCAGCAAGAATGCTGTGGAGCATGAAGTTTTTCTTTTGTTTGTGGCTGCCTTCTACAGCATTTTTCTTTCATGTTGACATATCCAAGCAGAACAAATCTGTTTGCAAGCAAAGGAGGGGAATAGACTGGATGTTTGGGGTTTTAAGATAAATGTTTTCAGAATTCCCAAGTATCTAATTTTAGGATCAATTCTGACTTGGGTTTATCCCATTAAAAGGTTTGGTCAAATTATTTAGGGTATCTTCTGCGATACTTGCTTTCAGAGGTATTTTGTCTACTGATGGACATGACACTCTTTTCCATTTTATCTAGTGTTTCTCGTGAAGACTGTAGTAGTATGATCAATTGTCACTAGAAATAACTTTGAATTTTCTCATTACTGCAAGACATTAAGTTGCCAGGGTATGATTTACTTTAGCAAGTGGCTTTTATGTCATCTATATTTCAGAAATTCCGTGACTTGTTTAAATTTCCATTTCCTTGGCAGTGTATCTGTGTGTATAGTGAAACAAAAGAATTGACTAACACACTGAAAGCATTAGGCATTTGAAGCTGCCCTGTTAGACAAATACAACAGCAGCACGCTGCACCACATGAAACCAAAGCAACCACCTGGAAGAGAAGGAGACAAGATCTTAGGCTATTAGCACAGACTTTGAAACCATTTTGTCAACAAAATTTTCTTCTATAGTTTGACTGCAGAGATAAGGAATGACATGAAAGTGAAAAAGCTAGAATGTGCAACTATCCTAAAAGTCTGAAAATATGCAATGTATTTTTTCTGGTCTTTTGAATCTGAAGTAACTTTTCTTGACTTACTGGCAACTGGAATTTCCCCTTATGCAGCTTGATTAATGTAAGTGCAGTGAATGGCTATGTAAGAGTCCAACCACACCCGTGGTTTAGCATACACCATATGTTCCTTTGTAGTGGCTGCAGTGTAGAGTCTTCATGCTGCTATATGCTGGGGAAGGGCACTGAAACATAAAGCTGGTGGCAACTGGTGTGCTTACCACAACAGGTATATGATATTTAACTGAGTTCACACAAGGGTAAAATGCAGTGGTGTAGCAGGAGGCAGATAGGACTGGTGTTATTCATATCAACAGGCAACTCTGAGAAAACAAAGTTTGAGTGAGTGAGTTATTTCTTGTATTAAACTCGGACCTCAATATCTGCTGAAAGGATATTCCCCCTGCAAAACCTATTGCTGATTGTCAAACCGAGTACACTCTGTTGCTAGACAGTCTGGTACATTTCCTTGGACATCTTCAGCATCACAGCAATGAAGCAGGCTCACTTGGCCACCTGGAGGAGGCATTCCCCCAGGCTGGGCATGAGGGAAGCACGGCTCTGCCAGTGGCAGTGCTGGCTGTCCCTTCTGGAAGGGGACATGGTGGTTTCAGTCCCTGGGTGAGAGAGTGGTGGCTGCAGACGTAGCTTAAGAGAGCAGTATCCTTCCTGGGACCCAAAGGTATTTGCACAGGGGGGGTGATATTTAAGAAATAGGCAGGGACTGGCTAGTGGCAGCTGGAGCACAACGCCCATAGAGTGCTTCGTGTCTATGAGGGCATGAACCCCCGCTGAAAGGTCCTGGTCAGGAGCACATCAGAGAGGCCGGCAGAGCCAGCCCTTCTGCTGGTGCCTGGTGGGATGCAGTGCCTGTCTGAAACGCTGATAAAAGGAATAAGACTTTCTGTTCAGAGACACTTTCAGAAAGAGGAGCGCAAATGCTGTCAGGTTTCTGTGACTAATTAGCAATTAACTCGGTAATGAATTTTCTTATCTACTTCTGTGGTACTTGCATATCTTCTTTATTTTACCAGCTGAAGAGTTTAAGTCCAAAACCAAAGGCAGCACCCTTTACCACCTGAGCAAGGCACAATTTAAAAACACTTAACAGTTCCTTTGTAAGTATTTTTAAAATAGTCTTATAGCATTTAGGATTAATAGGCAAGCAAACTTTGTCACCAACATATAGAGCAATTGTAATACTGCAGAAATCTCCTGGAACACTTTCTTAAGAACCTATTCCCATTGTACCCTTAATTGGGTTTCAGGTATACCTCAAAGGCTAATGGACTGCTCTGGATGCTGCTTGCATAGCAAGTTTCCCCTATAGCTACAGAAGAAAATGGCTTTCTGTAAATAGTCTCCATTTTGGTGAGACTGCACAGTTCCATGTGCCAATAGACATCTAAACCTAGATGAAATTAGTAACTGAATGATGAAAGGATACTCAATGGTGGCGAATGTCCAGAAGAAAGAGCAGGTCTGATCTGTGAGCCTTTATCCTAGCTCTCTGATAAACGGGCAAAGTTAGCTATTGGAACAAACAAATGTTTCCTTCTGAAACAAATCTGGATGTGAAGGGAGAAGCTGCACTTTCAGATTTCTTCCTGACATGCAACCAGGATCTGGCCATTAGATCCTTGTCTGGGAATGAGGACTGCAGGGTTTACCATAGAGCAAAAACCTACTGCACAGTGTGGACAGAGAACATTTGTGCCTTTCTGGGAGCTGCACAAATTGACCTGCCAAAAAAGCGCCTGGAATAGTGAATATCTTAATATGTTTCACTTGTTGAATTTATCTGCTTTTTATTTTCTCTCTGACACTTAATATTTTCACATAAATACGACTTAGAAAATAAAAGCTCTCTCCATATGTAATAATTTTAGTGTTAATATGGCCCTGAACAATTATTTTGTAATGTACATTTTGAAATATTTAAACAGGATGAAACACTGTGATACTTTGATGACTCTCTGGGCTTATTTAATTTGCCTGAAATATAGCCAAAGGAACAATTTAGAAATCTATACAATGAAGATTAGAGCGTTATCGTAGTTCAATATGGAAGAGTCTTACAGAATATCAAAGCAGTGCATAGGCTCCATGAGGAGCTTTGGGTGCTGTAAAAATGTGGACGGTGAGTCAGTGAGTCACCTAGAGATGTTAATAGGACATACTGCTCTTGGGTAGGATGTAATTAATATGCAGCTTTTTCTTCCCCTTTATACCCTTGAAACATCCTCTAGAGATTGGGTGAAAGTCTCTTTTTAAAACCAGTGAGGGACTAGGACTATATTGTGAAACACTGGCATGGGTGCTTTTTTTGTACAGTCATTGGCTGATAAGGACACTCAGGATGCTGTTCAGCATCCTTTATCTGAGCGGATTTGAACCCAAACCTCCCAGGAGAGTGCCCTAATTAGCATGCTGGGTTAGCCAGCCTAGGCTGAGGTTTCACATGCTTATTACCTTTTGTTGGAGCTGCTCTGATGTCTGTCAGAATTTATGTTTATAGGTTTTATGTTTAAGCGTGTGTACATGTCCTGACCATCAGGCCAAACAGTTAAGGTGGTAGACTGCTGTCTCATATTAAGGCATGTAGGGGGTTCTTCTGTCAGAAAGTTTGGGTTGCATGGTTTTGCAGTGCTGTTAGGGCTAGGTGTGGTTTCTGAGGATCTAAATTAGGCATCTAATTGGTACTTTAGATGCCTAAATCTCTTTTAATTCCCCATGGGTCCTAGTCTTTAGTACACATTCTTGAGGTTTTCCCAAGAAAGACCTTCTTTTTTTAGCTAAGAAAATTATGCAGAGAAACATTACCTACAGGCTTATTATAAAATCCTGACTATGCAGTAAAGATGCAGCTGCTTGCAATTCATCACCTAACTTTCCCTAAGTTCTATTGGTGGGTGGCTTTAATAGCCACATTTCTGCCAGCAGATGTAACACTGCTTACATTTATATGCAATGTTCTTATAAATATATACAACTGTATAAAGCATAGAGTTTTTATGTCTGTTGTGCTTTGTTGTTTTTTTCTTTGTTATCTAAAAGCTGCGTAAAATTGCACATTTTCATCCACCTACTAAATGGAGCTCTGATTTAGTGGTCTACTCATAAAAAAACCTCATTGATATCAGTGAGATTTCATGCTTACTGAGGCTTGCCTGTGCAGACCAAATTGTCTACACCCTGATTCAGTAAGGCTATTTAAGTGCATGCTTAAGTCCATCTCCCCTCACTGATATCCTTACGCATGATATATGTTCTGTTGATTCTAGCTGAGTTGAGCAAAGCCTTCAAATCAGCCATATGTTAAAGTGCTTTGTTGATTAGAATGGACTAAATCAGATGATAAAACTTGAATCTACTGGCACACCCTTGTGAATCAGTGCCTGTTTTTCCAACATAGGCTTTGAAATCTGAAAAAAAATTCATTAATTATTCCATTGTTTTAGTAATAATTGGCTAAGATCTCTTCTGCTGAACGGCAGCACTTAAAAAATGAAACAGAATAATTCTTCCTACCTTTGCCTCTGTGACTTATATTATTTGTGAAAACTCCCATGCTATGTTTGAAAATGATTTCTCTCTACATGTGCTGAACCAACAGATTCTGCTGCTCAGTCTGTTGAAAGTAATGTGGAAAAAAACCTCATTCTTTTGCTTACATTAAGTCTGAATCTCAGACTATAGTAGTAGATTCTACAAATGATGAGCTACATCCTTATTTTTCTTGGTTATGAAAAAGGAGGTGCTTGTGGATGCAAAATTGGACATATTTTTGCATTAAGCAATAAGTTACGTTCCTCTTGCAGCCCTTGCTCCTTTAGCACAGCTACAAAATAAAGCTAAAACACTCTTGGGACTGTAATGAGAAATAGACTTACATGTGCAAGCTTCCTTTTTCCTTTTAGTGCTATACACAGTGTGCAGAGACATGTAAACTGGAGCTCAGAGAGCTTGATTGATAAAGGCCTTCATCTTGATCAGAAAAGAAACATTTGGTGAAGAAGCTAGAGAATATTCTTATTGTTCATGGTCATTCAGTTTCTCACTTAATTTAAAAAAAAATTGCCAATTATCTTTGGATGAAGCATTTTCAGGATAGATTATAATTTACTCAGAAATCAACCCCAAACTTAATTTCTCTGATTAATCCTTTATCTATTTTCTTTTGTTATTCAATAGAACAGACTAATGATTATTAATAACACCTGGGAGAAGGAGATTATGCAACACTAGAGCTGCATGATGTCCATACACTAGATGTGTGTTAATTCACCATGCAGCTGTCCAAAAAAAAAGAAACCCACACCCAGATACAGGGCATATGGGTATGTATATGGAAGGGAGGAGAGGAATAATGATAATTGTTTGAACAAGAAAGAATGTAAACCTTTTGACATCTATGTCTGCTTCTGCTGGGTAGGTAACTACAATACAACCAGATGTGGCCAGTGGTTTCTTGGTATGGAGCATTTGCACTCTTCAGCTATCTGCAACATTTGTTTTTACACTGACAGTGTAACAAGTCGCTCGCCCCATACCTTTTTGTGCAAAATAAAAACACAACTCAGCCACAACTTCTACAGTAGCAACATACAATAAGCAATAAGCAGTGTATAGCATTTCTATTGTGAGAAAAAACAGTTATTGTTATGCAGCCGTAGTTTTAAAATCTCAGAACAGATGGCCATACTTTGAAATCATGAGTATTCTCCACAGACAAAAGGCTTTTGTCCAAATGGATCTTATTGCAGAATCAGGGCCTATATATATGGAAATACAAATTTGTACAATATTACACAACAGGGTCTGTTGATACGCAGGGAGTGTAGGAACAGAATGCAGTTGCTACAATCTAGGTGACAGTGTGAATGCCTTGAAGACTTTGCAAAGCTTGTTTTTGTTCCAATATAAAGTCTCTTCAACCAGGGAAGAGTTATATTGTGAGCAAAAAATTAGGGAAGAAGTCTTGCTGAGGAATTTTCTGCCCTCAAAACCAGCTCAATTATGTCAGAATTTGACTTACAAAATTAAGGCTATAACAATTATGAAGAATATAAGTTTATCTTGAGATTATAAGTATGAGGGTTCTATGCAAAAATGAATACCATTGTTTTTCAGACTCATACATTCTGGACTTCACTCTCTTGAGTGGAAATGATATAAAGCCTTTTTTTGTTTGTTTGTTTGTTACCACCTTTTCATTTTGATCAAAGAATCCATTATTCACAGCAAAAATCAAGTTTTGCCGAGTATGGTTTTCCCAGCTTTAATGGGGAATTAGAAATTACCTGGATTTTTAAATCTATACAGAAGACTATCCAGATGTTTGGTTGTGTTTTGTTTGTTTGTTTGTTTTCTTTCTGTAAAACAGGGATCAAGAAGGAAATGTGCTGAAATATTCGGAGAGTAGATGGAATAGGAACTGGTGAATAAGAAGGGAGGGAAATCAAGCTGATCAAATTGGGAATAACTGACTGAGGCAACTGCATAGTTAACATTGCTATTACAGTCATAATCCTTTTGTTCTCCTTGCTTTCTCTTAAACATATATCAGTGAAATTTTGGCAGTTCCTATAGCTGTCCATCTTTCCACAAATGGCTATCATACTAAGACACTGATCCTGATTTAAAACTTCTGAGTAAAAGCACATCAGAAATCACTTCATTCATGGTTCTTGTTATGTTAGCAACCAACATCAAAATGAAAGGGAGAAAGTGTGAATAAAAAATGTTAGAAGGTATTATAGGGCAAACTTCTTTGGATAGATGAAGAAAAGAAATGGGTTGTTTTGCCAGGATATGAAGTTGTAGAACTGCAAGAAACAGAATGACATGCCAGTTTAAAGATTTAGACAACAAGTTCACAAAGTGTTTCCAAACNTCATAACTCTGTGAACCCCATATACTTCAAATACTGGCGTTTAGTGATACATGGATTTGGGATGAACTTCTGATTTGGGACTCAGCTGAAGAAAAAAGATGAGCCATGAACCATGATTCATTTATCTTTAGTTTTGTCATTCTTCATCATCGACAGTCTAACACCGTCAACATAATGTCTCATGTCTAACTTCCAGTCTCTTATAGCCTACACAGTCAGACTTGCCCAAACTTGTGACTATTTCCAAATGATACTGTGGAGCTTAGAAACATTTTGCAAAAAAGTTCATAGGAACAGAAAGACAGTGAACATTTACAGTTATTTTTATAGCACAGAGAACAATTTCCAT
>VYZV01001455.1:38425-79043 GCA_013401275.1 Pandion haliaetus | reverse complement strand
CTTTTCTGAATAAGAAGGGAGGGAAATCAAGCTGATCAAATTGGGAATAACTGACTGAGGCAACTGCATAGTTAACATTGCTATTACAGTCATAATCCTTTTGTTCTCCTTGCTTTCTCTTAAACATATATCAGTGAAATTTTGGCAGTTCCTATAGCTGTCCATCTTTCCACAAATGGCTATCATACTAAGACACTGATCCTGATTTAAAACTTCTGAGTAAAAGCACATCAGAAATCACTTCATTCATGGTTCTTGTTATGTTAGCAACCAACATCAAAATGAAAGGGAGAAAGTGTGAATAAAAAATGTTAGAAGGTATTATAGGGCAAACTTCTTTGGATAGATGAAGAAAAGAAATGGGTTGTTTTGCCAGGATATGAAGTTGTAGAACTGCAAGAAACAGAATGACATGCCAGTTTAAAGATTTAGACAACAAGTTCACAAAGTGTTTCCAAACAGTAGGTTGCATGCTTGTGTCCATTCTTACTCAGAAAAGCACATAAATACCTGGTAAAATTTTTGCCATGTTCATAACTCTGTGNAGAGAACAATTTCCATACTTTTGGGATATGACTGGCAGAATCTGTTATGATCTTCCAATAAGACAGCATTTTGTAGACTTTTAATACTTTGTCAAAATAACTGCAGACCTTTCTCGCCCCATGAAAAACATCTGAGAACTTACTGCTTTTTTAATGACAATCTAAATAGGATTTGTTAGCCTTATTTCAGGAACACAGTCCTTAAAGTGTCAACTCACCATATGTCCTACTAAAAAAAAAAGAATAAAAATGAACATGGGATCCAAGTTAGTGGATATTCAGTATCAGGCAGTTAATTTGATTGATAGCTATTAATATTATCTCATTAGAAGCATTAGAAGAAACAACTTCCATTATTAGATCTCTAGTTTTTCAAAAGGGCTATGGCTAGGTAAGAGACACCCTTTTCCACTCTTGCATTTATTAAAATCTTCACTGAATACTTATTTCTATATTTAGGTGATGGTTTCACAGCTCATTATCAGCGAACAAATTAGTTTGAATCAGAATCCAATCTTCCTGGCGTTCAAGGGAATAAGGGTGCATGGGAAGTGTTCTCGGTGTTGTTCTGTAAGAACAAGTCAGTAAGGGACAGGAGAGTACCAATGATGTACTTGTTTTCTCTGATAACCTGCAACATGAACATTTTGAAGAGAGACACTGTTTTTTTTTCTCATCATTGTGAACTTTTCTCTTCCAGCTCTCTTCCTTAATCTTTTCTGGATCAATCAAACCCTTTCTGTTGACTCAGAGCAAATATTTCATTCCTATTTGGGGAATCTAGTTAATGCTAACCAGCAGAGGTAAAGAGATGGATATAGGTGCTGTGACAAAGCTGTAAGGAGCTTTCTTAGCCTGGAGCTGACGTAGTTAAGAAGTGGGAGACCCAAGTTCATTGACTCTAGGCTTGGCACACTGACATTTCAGCAACTCCATCGCTGGGGTCACTCATCATTGCTGAGAGAGTTATTTTCATTCCTCTGGGCCCCAATATATATGTTATTACCTCACACCATGTCGGACAGCTGTAGCAGGGGGTATTGTGAGAGATCATGAAGCCTGGTGGCTTGGACCTGCCAGGATCATCAGATATGGGTCCAAGCAGAAGGGCAAAATGAACTTTGGACCCTCCCATTTCCTCCATGATTGTCCCAACCACAGTACTAACAAAAGGTGAGTCCCAGGCCTTCTGGTTTTTACAGGTAATTTGTGTGTGTGTGTTTCTGTGTGTGTGTTTGTGTGTGAGACATCCAGTCGAAATGTTTTGATGGATTTGACCCAGATTTGTGACTATTTTTCAGGTCAGTTGAACCTGTTCTTTTTTGATGAACAAATCATTTGTCTATATTCTTGTGCTCTGCTCTAATGGGGTGAACAATTGATGGTCGTGAGGTGATGTATAACATTCATCCATCTTACTAGATGGTCAGAATAACTGAGCTAAGGAGTTAATTAAGGTAGATGTACCCCAGCAGTGCACCTACTGCAACCACTACAGCTTCACCCCTGAGCAAAGAAAAATGGGAGAATAACTGAGTGCTGCTGAATGTTTTGGAGCCTTTGGAGGTTACTTCAAGACTGAGTGATCTTCTTCACCAGGATTTTCTCAGTCTAAGCCAGCTGTCAGATATTAAACCATAGAAAATAATCAGAGGCCAAACTTTTCCTGAACTATTAATTATTTGGGTAACAAATCAAAGGAGATAGGATTTCTCTTTGGAGTAGTGCTTCTCTCTTAATTGATGAAAAAAATTGTAATTCAGCCTTGCAATAAGGCATTTGTTAAAAGTTGACCAATTTTTAAACATTCTGTTCTTTAGATAAGCCACTGTGCATTGGCAGATCTACTCAACTGAGCAACTGGCTTCCTCTTCTGATTTTTTGCATTTCTTTGACCCTGAAATTTTGGGATGCCAAAAATCCTAGGACAAAAAGATGCAGAAAAATGCTAATTTTTTTTCACTTGGTTCCAATTAACTGTAACTGGAATAGGGACTTAGCCAAAACCTGAGGCAAAAATGAAAGAAAAACTGGAAAGCAGGCACAATCAATGTTTGTTGTATTCCTAATGTGGGCTATTATTTAAACTGAATGTGTGATATAATTGACAATTACAACTTACATATCCACAAACTTGAAATTGTTATGAAGACGTTCAGGTCTTATCACACCTTAATTTTCCTTTTTACAGTTACAGTGTAATGATGCATATAATGCAGTGATGTACAATGCAGAGGGATTAGTCTTAAAATGGATGGAGTAGTATTATGATAACACAGTGGTTTTTATGCCAAGCAAGGTGTGAAACTATCATGTTAAAGATGATTTATAAATTTATTCTTTTTTTGCAAGTGCTGCCTGTCAGGTAATATCTTGTCAAAATAGGCTTGTAAAAGAAAAATAAAAACAGCAGCAATCTTGGTAATAAGAATTCTCTTAGAAAGCTAAAGGTATTTTGTTAACTAAACCAAGTAAACTACCCATATTGTATTTGATTACCTGTTGGTTCATGCCTCTTCTTTGGTCTGGAAGAATTAGGGTAACTGCTCAAAACAAAAGAAACATCTATAAGAATCTAGTTTGCCGTTTGATTAATCTATTCCTGTAGCAAAAAGGATTTATTTTTTTGTGCTGTCCTTTCACAAAAGTGTGGAGGGGTTTTATGCCCAAATGTTAATGTAGGACATCTTCAGGCCATGCAGAAAGAAAAAACTATGATAAATTATGATAACATTATCACTGATGCTGTGTTTCGTTATCTTTTTTATCTGCATTTCAATGGCATCCAGAGATCTGATTTAAGGACAACACTGTGGAAAGCACTGTATGAACACTTGGCACAAGATAGACCTTGTCCAAAAACAGCTTATGATCTAAATAAAAATGTCTACAAAGAAGTGAATTGACTAGCCATAGCCCAAGCACCAGTTTTTTTGGTTTCCATTTCTGTCCTTTGACTCACATCACCTTTTGCAGCACATACCTCATATCTGCTCTGACTAATTTCATCTGGGGAGGCGGAGGTAGCATGAAATCATCTGTGCATTACACAAGTGATTCAACCATGGCGTATTTCTCTGATTTCCTTCAAAATAATTTTGATGTGATTATGCAAGCATGTAAAATGGTCAATAAGTAGAACATAGAAAATGTAGTTTCTGATACAAAATTCAGTTGTTCCAGTGACTGTGAATAAACTTTGGTAGTGAAATAAAATTATTTAGGTTTCTCTTGAGAACAGAGCAAAAGTAAAACAGTTAGCAGCATTCCAGAGAATGCAGAATTTGGAACATGTGAAGAATGGGAATTAGTTGTTGATGTTCCAGAAGCAATTGCTCCCAGGGACCTCGTATCTCTTAAATCAGCTAGAAGACCATCTGCTCCAAAGTATTTATCAATTACTATATTCCTGCTTAAAGGAGTTTTACGTATTCAGTTATACTTCTCTCTGCCTCCTTTTCGCTGAAAAGATTTCTAGTGTGTCTATTACTCCATGAAAAACTTTTGTAATGAAGCTCCAACTGGAAAGAAATGTGGCTTGCTGTAAGAGTCATCACCCACCCAAATGCAGGCTCCATTTATAATGATTCCAAAATCTGTTGTGTCTGAAACATGAAACACATAAAAAATGAAAACTGTTGTGAACTAGAAATTACCACATTCCTTTTGCATTCTACATTGTGCTAGTCAGTGGTGCAAGGAAAACAGGGCCAGCTCCTTGATTGGGCACCTGGCTTGTAATTCTTAAAAGCACAGAAAAGTCTACGTTTTCAAGCATCTGCTATTACAATAATCTTGAAGACTTTTCTTCAAAACTTCTCCTGCCTCAAAATTATTTCAGCCCACAATTATCAGATTCTACATTCTTAGAAACTTACTTAATCTGGACTCCTGGCCTCTTGTCAGTATTGAATATTATAGATCATACAACTGGTTATAAGGATCATCTTTACATCTTATCATGAGATCTCAGGGAACTAAGGGTCAATGATGAAAGCACAGTCTTAAAAATATTTATTACATAAAACATGTATTATATATATGTTGTTTCTGCATGGAATTGTTGCATCAAAATCCTTGCTATAAACACTTTATCTTTAGGATATTTCTCTTTCATCGGTGTTTTTGTACTTAAACACACTCCTATGCCTTTTTTAGCAGAACAGCGAGGGCGTGTATCCCTCCATACTCCTTGGGGCAGGGCTCACTGCGGCATATCACTGGAGCTCTGGACTCTACCAGGAAAGCCAGAGCCATCTGGGTCTGTCCTTGCGGTTGGATGGTTTCATCCTAACCCATGTTTCTAGTTGTTTTCTGCTAAAAAACATTTCTGTTTATTAGGAAACGTGTGTTAGACAGTTTGACACTAGAATTTGGCACATGTCTTTGGGTTAACTTAGCCAAAGTGATTTATAGCTGTTTGTTCATGACCAGCATCCATTAGTGGAAAATGCTGTCCAAGTAAAATCCCATGAGAGAGGAGCACAATGGGGGATTGTTAGGAGCTATCTGCACAGACAGTGCCCCAGCCACCACTGAGTGCACGGACAATTACCCGATGGCTTTCCTTTGGCCATGCAACCATACAGTTAGGGACCTTTTCAATTCTATTCCTATTCTTTTGTCTTCCTGAATTATCAGAGATGGATAGAATTCAGTCGTCAGCACTGAATGGCTGCTCTGCAGAAGGAGTGAGCCAAATTATGGACTGCAATCTGAAGCTGTTCCAACGATTAGCACCTGATCCTCACGTAGTCCTATTAAAACTTCCTAATGTAGTAAGCATGAGTAAGCATATCATTATTCGATCCTGGTTGAGCATGAAACCTTCACATCTGATGGCATCTCTCATTTAGTGGAAATGAATGCTTTGTCCTGTACATTAAATATTAGATGAGGGAGGGAGGGAAAGGGGCAGTAAATGGTCTTCCCAATATAGGCTGCAGAGAATGGCTGGATCATAGCCTCTTTATCCTGTGGTAAAGCACTTTGTAAATAATCTAGGAGCTAAACTATATTACAGGAACATGGGGAGTTAAGAATGAAAATGGACCATCTGAATAGATGTACATTACAGTAAGTACTGACTGCTAACTTTGAGACAAGCTAGGTCATGACTACCTTTATATTTCCCCTGTTTCATGACTACTGTCAAAATTTCAGAAACACTGGAATTCGTTCAATGTATTATAATGGAGTTTTCTCCTGCAAAACTGTGAAGCCAAGTAGACTGATGCCTTGCTTACCTCACTGGGAAAGCTCCTGACATGATAGGACACATTGCATCAAGGCTTACAGCCTTGTTGGGATACCTACCAGGGCTTAGAAATAAACAGGCGCAAGGTAAACATGTTGTCAGTTCTATGCCAAGTTATTAGTGTGAAAATATAGCTAGTAAGGAGCAGCTCTGTAAAATTTGGTAATTTATGAAGTCTGTGAGTTTGGGGTTTTTTTGTTTATTTGGTTGGTTTTGTTCTGTTGTTTTTTTAATTTGGGGATTTCTTAGCAAAAACATGATTTTGATCCCAACACCTTTGACCCTCTTCCCTGTTCAACTGCTGCTAATCAATGCCAAGCTCATGGCTAAGTAACTTTCTGGAGCTGACAGGTATTTTGCAACCATGGTAGCTGGTTTTTTTACCCAAAAGACAAAGTATTTAAAAACAGCCTTAAAAGATTTAGCAAAAATAGTATATTAAGCAAGAAACAAAAATACTAACCTGCTATTCCTCTTCTCTCCTGGGCAAAACTTTTATGCCATAACACTGGCCAGCTTTCCCTCTATTCAGACATTTCTAATAGTATCAAAACATATCTGTGCATAATAATTTTAATACAGAAATATTTTAATAAGAAAAAAAATTAGAATTTTAATGAAAAGAACCACTTAATGTTTATATTTTGATTTTTTTCTACAGTCCTTTATGTTTAAGAAAGTGTGCTATCCTTGGAAAAAAAGTTTAAAAGGATGTTTTAATGTCTTTAGCCTCAGTTCAGGGAAGCAGATACATATATATATGGTCTTAACTGGAGGTACTTTCCTAACCCATAAACTGTCTGTCACCTGTGTTCTAATACTATAAGAAAAGCATACATACAAATACTAAAAAATAACATGAAGGTGTTGGGGGGCGGAGGGTGATTTCATATGCTGTTGTCAATAAAGTGGTCTGTATTTCATAATATATATTTTCAGCATCTGGTTTTGATGCAAGAAAATGTCTTAGTCTTTCTCCAATGTCTCTCTCTTTCCCTGCTCTCTCCCCAGGTATGAAGATAAGCATTGACAATAATTCATCTTGGTGTTCTTCTTAAAAGAACAGGGTTGTGGGGATTTTTTGGCTTCATAGAACAAAGTATAATTAAAAGGAGAAAAAAAAAAACCAGTTTTGAAACTACACAGTCAATACTCAGTGTACACAGTAAATACTTTTCATGTGTTCATGAAAAAGGGAGAGAACAACTGGAATGGTTTCAAAAGGCCACCACATGAATAAAGGTGTCATCAGGAAACAGCAAATCACTTTGAGTACATTACGGGAATACTTCACCTTTCTCAGAAACACTAAGCATAGGCAATTTTCAAGAACCTCACCAGAACTTGTTGTTAATCTTAATTACGTGCCTTAGCCTACATGCTAGGAAGATGGATTCTTTAGAAATGTTTGCAACTGATGGCAATCACAAAACATGAATACTTTGTACATGAATGCTTTGTAGCCTTTCAGTGTGATAGGCTCTTATACTTTCAGTGGAAAATTAGTCTTTATTTTCAAATAATCTCAAGGAAGCTGTTATTGTTATTACATACTGGTACGTGGTGACTATGTGACAGCATAAAAATTGCATGGGAGTTTTATGGTATGTTGTGGCAGAAAACATAGATTTAAGAACAATGGATGAACAGCATGTGTATCCTATTACTTTGGTATGCAATTAATAGAAAACCTTGTGCTGTGTGTTTGATTTAGTGAGTTGTAATGCTTTGTAGTAGATAACTGGCTAGCAAAGCCTCCCCCATGAAGTCCTGCTTGGAGTAGGTGCAGTGGTAAATCTCACTTTGTCAATGAAACCTATTTAGGAGGAAAGATTTATGTTAAACTGCTTTGTGCTTGTAGCCCCGCTCAAAACTATAACCAGGTTTCTCTCATTACCTACTTTTCACATTAGAGTAGCTGTTGCTATCATAAGCCCCCATCCCTGCCCCATTCCCCTTCACTGTCTATTGTCTGTTTTCACACTCCTCCTTGCCTTATAATCACTCACTCACACTCATTTATCACTGGCTTACTCTGTCCTGCCTACACTATCTCCCATTTTTGTCATGGTGCACTGGTACATTACAAATACAATTAAACCTTTTACGATACTGCAGCTTTTGGCTAATGCATCCCAGCTTCAAGGTTGAAAGATTTCTGATATTACCACTGATATCAGTTCTTTCCCATTTATCGGCAGTGTCCGGACTAATGCAGAAGTGTTGCATTAATTAAAGGAAGCATCCAGTAATGCTGCTGGTTTTGCCAGTCTGACACTGAATTGGAGCTTGATGCCTGCTCATGTTTTAAGAGCCATTCATCACACATGTCATCCCAAAGCAGCCAGCTGTCTGAGAAAAGCCTCATTTGCATTTCATCAGCTACACTCTCCTTCTTCTCCCTACCTTTTGTATGGAGCTTTGGCTTTTTTTAAAAGAGCATAGTCTTCAAAAGCAGCTTAGCTAAAATTAGTATTCCATTTAGAAAGATGATTTTCTTTAGTTCAGAGGTCTTAGAATTGATCTGAGTGGAAAAAAAGTGTCATACAAACATAGCCACACAATCTGTCTGTATAAAGAAATTAATGCATTATGCGAGAAGACAAAGATTTTTATGATGGATGGACTACACCTTTATTAGTTCTGTACATTAAGCTGTTAGAATTAATAAAACATTTCATTTATTTTGAAAGTTCCTTAAAGGGCATGGGATTTTAAAATCCCAGCAGCTCTGAATGATTCTGCATTATCGGTTTTGATTTCCTTTATTGTTAGACTGAAATTGTCTGTGTCAGATTATATTGAAGCCATTTCAGGAGGCCAAAGAACATGTGAAACTGTCTCAGTGTGCTGAAACCACCTGGAGAAAAAAGAAAAAAATGAAATTTTAAGCTCACATTTTCATTCAGTGACTGACTTGATGAACTAATTTTTGCTTTTGTTGCTTTATTGAATAGTGCAGAATCTGTAAGCAAACATATCTACCGTATAGCAAAATAACTGAAATGCAAATCTATCTGAATGTATCTTTATATATTAAATGCAAAATGTTGTAGATGTAGGTATATCTGTATGGTTATCTGTCTTAACTTCAATTTTTGCACAGTGTCAGGACTAGATTAGCAAAAAAAAAAACCAGTCCAAATTTGGCTCCCATGTCCCTTCATCTAAAGAGCAATAACACAGAGACATTGTAGTTCAACATGATGTAGTTTCCAATTTTAAAATAAGAGTATACCCATTTCTGAACTGTATAAGAACATTTCCAAATCTTTAATTCCTTAAACCAGCACTAAAAATCTATTCTCCCACACAGTGAATGAGATACATCGTACACAGCCATCCTGATTGAAGTTATCTGTCACCAATGGAGAGAGAC
The DNA here is from genome assembly GCA_013401275.1 of Pandion haliaetus. Lineage (NCBI taxonomy): Eukaryota > Metazoa > Chordata > Aves > Accipitriformes > Pandionidae > Pandion > Pandion haliaetus. Next base: position 69,862 of record VYZV01001455.1, on the reverse strand, counting down.
AGGGGCATGCATGTACAATAGGTGTCTACAGCCAAACTTAATTTGAGGGGCAGGTGCTCTGGGGTGTGCTGGGCTATGAGGTGTGCCTTGTATTTTTGCTGTCCTGACTGCAGAATACACCTCCTGCTCTCTCTGGGGTGCTTAACTAACCTCCAGTTGAAACTAATATGCAGAGGGGTATTGATGTGCACCTGGATCTTACTCTGACTGCCTCTGGAAATGGCTGGTGTATGCATCTGGAAAGATCCCACAGTTTTAACATAAATGAAATATAACTCACATTAGATGCTTCATTATTAGAGAACTCAAGATTCATTTCGTGTCATCTGTATGTTAGGTGCTGAGCTATTGGGCAAACCCCAATACTTACCTGAACCTAGGTAAATATTAGCCAACAAATACCTAACTTTAGGCATATGTACTTAAGTCCTGTTCATTTCAACAAGGTTTAGGAAGTGAGTGTTTTGCCGAGTGGGCTATATGGTTGAAAAAGAAAAAGTGTATTTGCATTGGCATTACAAATATTAACTTTTATTTATTCTGATTTTTCTTATTTTAGCTGCCACATTTGACACTGATTTTGAAAGAGAAGCATTTAATTTAAATCCTAGCAAAAGTTACTTTAAGTCAATTTCTCCAGCAGATGTAAAGGAGAAGAAGCAAAGGTCTCAAAAGTCTGACTTGGTGTAACAGTAAGTACGGAAGGGATCCACAGTTCAGAGTAGCTTTGTGGTGGCGTTCTCTGTGCTTGCTTGGTCAGCTCACAGTGCAAATATAGGATATGGCATCTCTCCTCTCCACAAACGTGGCTTATTTAGTTCTGTCCCCATGCTAGCCAGTGAAGGACTGGGACTGCATTAGGCTACTCTGACTACCTTTGAGGAGCCAGAGAAGACACTGGCAATGAAGTGATTTGTAGAGGATAGAAGGTGTGGAAACAGCCAAGGAGCACAAGCCATTTCTTCTTACTGTCACTGGAGTCAGAGGGTCATGATCATAGCCAGTGTCTCGGTTTTGGAGCTATATTTATGCTGCATTTCAGCAGACTATTGCAACAGGGACATAGTTTTCTATGTAGATGATTTACCTGTGTGCTTTGTCAGCAAAATGATCTCTCCACCTTAGCATCAGGTGAACACGGGACATCATCTCTATTCCAAGCTGTAACAGATTGTTGTGCGTGATGCATAGGAACCTTTTTCCTGTAATTCCAGGAGTAATTTCAACAAATTTGTTCATCAAAACCAAGAAATGAGCACAAGTCACCTTCATTTCTCTGTTTTTATCTGTTTATATTTCAGTGAACAAACCCAAAAGAAACATGTCTTATATAGATTTATTATAGCTTATTATTCCTTTAAAGAATCATTTTTTTAGCAAACGGGAAAAGAAATCCTAGAGATAGCATTTTTCTATCATATATATGGTTGCTGCCACTCCCGGTCCCATTCTTTTTTCTGCTACACGCACCACAGCTTTTCTTTGTGTGGCACCATAGCTGCTCCCACTAGTTCCTCCATAGAGAGGGAAAAAACAACAATAATTGGCTTGTTTAGCTTTTGTAGGTGGTTAAAATTTAATACATTTGTATCTGTTATTCCCTATATAGCTCCTCCACAGAGTTATTTAATATCACATTTGGGAGTGTGCAGGGTAAAAGAACTTGAACATGCACTATAACACTTTAATGTTTCTTACAATTTTTCAAATGACTGATTTTTAAATAGTATAAACATAAAGATTTTAAAACAAAATTGATTTCATTTTCCTGGTTTTAGCATATTATGGACTATCTCACTGATACCTTTAAACTAACCATGTATATATCTTTATTGTAGAATAGTAAAAAGGATCATCTTTGTTTCTTGACACCTGCTGTGAATTTAGAGCTTTTTCTGATTTTTTTTTAACCCAGTCATCTCTCTGGGTTAATCACTTATCTATCCCGCAAATTATAAAACTTCTCCCTTGCTCTGACATGCACTTGCTTCACTTTACTCATCATAGATTATTTTCCACTAATGTGATTAGTGCTTTTGTATAGGGATTATTACCAGAATCAGATTTGCTTTTAAATTTTTTAAAAGTTGTCATCTCTCTTTTGTCCAATTTATCAGATACACATTTATTAAACCTTTTTTTTCAATCTCAGAGCAAAATATATATATACACACAACCTTATCTCTATTTCCAGCTGGAAAATAGGAATTATTTGTAAAAGTAATTAGGAAGGATTGATTCCTAATCAAATTAAAATACTTGGAAGCCATATTCTGTGAACCCAATTGTCATTTAAATAGCGTCTCAATTGGTACCTGAATAGACTAATAGTTCTGAAGGCAAAGCAATGATTTTGGTCTTTTATAAAGCAATAACATATAGAACTGAGCAAATACGTGACAGTAACATCATGGTATATGAAGAGTTTACAGTCTATGCCCAGACAAAGCATGGGGGATTAGACTTTGAGAGACAGGGTAGAGACAGCCTGTTAGGGGGAAGAATGAGCGTAGCAATTTAGGGCGCTGTGTGTAGGAAGCCGCTTTACGTAGAAAAGACAGCCCAGAGAGGGGAGAGGGGGTCTGGGGGGAGGGTGCCTGGCACAGATCTGCACCTGGGGGGACGGGGAAGGCACTTGGCCTGGGAAGAGAGGCTGACATGGGGTTGTGAGAAGAAAAGGATGGAGGAATGCCAGGGCACTGGCACAGATGTGCCTTGCGCTGCGTATTTCAGCATGAGGTGATGTTTGTCGGGAGTGTGTCCCCACTGCCTAGAAAGATGACAGTCAGTCCCAAAGAACCTGTTGCAGAGGCAGCGGGGGAAGGCCATGTGCACTCAGGGTCCCATGTATGATAGAGGAGGAAGAGGAAACTGCGGGTAGCCCCTGAAATGAGGAGGAACTGGATCACGGTCAGAACAGCTCATGTGTTTGCAATCCTACAGAAATACATGTGTTCCCACCCAAGTCATTTTGTGGTGGGATTTGTGACGATCAGAACTTGTATCAGCACTGGGGAGGGGGGGAATTTCCCCCTTAAAGATGGTAGTAAACCAGTCAAAAGTTGTTTAAATGGCAGTGGAAAGTACGACAACCAAGGGCGAGCTAGAGCTATAGGCACCATGGTGTAGCAGACAGGCCTGTGAGAAAGTATAGGGGAAGAAAGGTGTTAGGGTCTGTGCCTGGCACTCAAGAAAGAACATCAGGCACTTCAGGAAGGAGCATGGATTGCTGTGAGATGAGAGCAGTCCTGGACGCAAAGGCTGATATAGGCCTCTCCATACATTGCAGTAGCACTTTCTTTCTGCCTTCATGCAGATTTTCTTTTTTTCCCTACAGCTTTGCCTGTCCTCTGTCTTGTTCACTGCCAAGAAATGAGAGTAGCCTGGGCACTCAGGCAGCACACAGAGAAAATGTGAATGAGGAGTCTGAACTGAGGTAAGAAGAGTACCTACATCGCGATGAGATGAACCAGAAAAACACAGCTGCCAGGAAACCTACAAAAGGCTATATATAACTGTTTCTTATGCACAGCCCCAGAGGATACCGTTTGGCCCAAACCTGCAAGTTCTCTCTATATTTCTGTGCTTACCAGCTTTCTTCTGATAGCCGTACCCTTCTACCCTCCTTCTGTCATCTTTCTCTGCTTAGATTTCCATTAGCATGTTTTTCTGGTTCTCCTTGCCATTTATTCTTCTCTGGTTCTTCAGGAAGAAGACCATATGAGGCAGAAGTAAATAGAAACATAGAAATATACAGAGAAGGCTTGCTGATTTTGGCCAAGGTCAATTGCCCTTGGGTATATCCTCTTGTAAGTTTTCCTTCTAAAGAAAACCTTTTGGATTTCGGATTCCCGATTGTGCAATGTGTAAATGTGAAAGAGACTGTTGACAAAGAGGATTAGAAAGAATTTGTTTTTGTGAACGGAACATTTGTGAATTAAATTGTCTTAAAAGTTTCTATTTCTGTTTACATTTAAATTTCACTCAGAATAAATTTTAGAAATTAAAACTTATATTAAACCATTAGGAATTTAACTACAACTCTGAATGATTGTCATGGAAATTTATTGTTCTTCATAATTACATTTGTTTCAGTAAAAGAAACAAAAATCAAAACTGAAAAAAGCTCATTCATGTGACAAAACAAAACAGTCGCTGTGACTATTATAGGATTGTGGTCCAGAGTGGTTAAAGCTCTGGAATAGCGAGATAATTTGCAAAGCAAAATGCATATGCAAACTAGTTGATCAAATCACTCGTCTATTTTTCCTGGTGCTTTAAGTAAAAGAAGGAAAAGGCAAGACCAACAGTAGGAGGATGTCAGAATATACATTATTACTGTTAATGTAATGTAATACTGAGCATGAGGAAAATGAAAGTTTCAGCACTCGTGAGGCGATGGACAGCAGTAATTTCAGTGACAATGCAGTATAACTGAGATTGCATCTGATGCACGAGAGAATAGGGATGGCATTTATTCCATCTGACTTACATTAGCTACAGTGTTGTCATCTGGACTTCTCTTAGAGGCAACAGCGAGAAAATAGCTCTTACAGGGCAACAGTTCAGGTTGCAGATGGCAGGTTGGATCTTAGAACCCTTGCTAGTTCTCAGTAGAATATTAGTAACTAGACAATTTCCAACAACCTGACAAATGTTCGGTGTTAATTATTATTTGTTAGACTTTCATACCTTCATATATTATGTCCTGGAGGTTTTTCAGGATCTTACTATGAGGAAAACTTTTAACAAGCAGAAGGCCTATGCTCATGCAACATTTCTTATCTGCAACGAGCAAGTCACTACTGAGATAAAGTCCTGTTAGCTGTCATTTTGAAACAAATGTTCATATTACGTATAAGAAAAAACATGTCTAGATTCCTAATATTTGCTAAAATCAATTAATGTTTGGCAGTATACTAACAAAAGAAGTCTTTTGTTTGTATCTATAGTAGGTCAAAGACATGGCAGGTATTTATTGAAGTAGCTTTGGCTTGACTCCTACATATATTGAGGTATCTTATTTTGAAATCGAAACTGGTACTGGAAAGTGATCAATGGAAAACAATGAAAATGACCATTCTGAGTAACAGACAAGTTGATTTTTTTGTCCAGTGCCTGTTTTCCTCTTCAGAAGTGGAATATGGCCAAGGAATTTCTGTCCTTTTTTTTGAAGACTTAAATAGATAGCAGGAAATAAATAAATAAATATTAATAATAACAACAGTGTATTAATTTAAAAAATAGTAGACTTCCAGATCTCCAAAAGTGAAAAAAATGTAGCTGTTGCTGTTTGTAGCCTCTTCTAATGACAATCCTTCTGCTCCACTGTTTATTCAATACATAGTATCAGCTCCTTAGAAAAGCTCTTTGGAGCTTTGGACTTAAAATCACTGTAAAGCATTGTATCTGTATGGGATTTTATAAACAGGATAAGATAATTTCTCATGCTATAAACATGCCAAACGAATTAGCATTACTGACCGAAAAATTCTAATGGCACAAAAGGATGAGGTTCAGTTCTCCTGAGAAAACCCAGGGAAGGAAGTGGCCATCAAGCCAGACTTCATCACAGAACAACTCTCATTAATTTTAAAAATCTGCTGACTTTTTGGAATGGTTACAGCAAATGACTTATGAAATTAAAAATTCTTTCCCAACCCAGTGAGCTTTTCAATCAATGTTCTCCATGATGTGCTGTTTGCTAGCTGTCTCAATTCAGCAACCCTAAAAATATTTAGCAATATAAATGTACATTTTAATAGTTTGCTGTGATCTCTCTTTTGATATCTGGCTTTCATGATCTGTCTTCATCTATCCACAATCTCTGGTGCCATCAGTTGAAAAGTCAGTTTCTCTCAAGGGTTCACCTGAAGGCGTTTGCAGTACTTAGCTCCCCCCAGCCCCCGCCTCTGCACTGCTCCATGTCCCCATCAGTCTCACCAAAATTTTTTCTTTTTTTTTCTCTCTCTTGAAAAATATAATAACAATGTCTTCCTGTGCATACTCCATGCCCTGAGGAGAAGATTAAATTAAATTAAAACTTAAAAGAGGATTTGCTGATGGCTTAGAATTCTAGTTAAACTCTCTGAGCTACAGATAAGTTTTATGCAGGTTATTGTTCTTTGGCAAATGCATCATTACTGCAAGTCTTTGCTAACAGACGGACTAATCACTGCTGAGGGAGAGGGGGCTTGTTTATCGACTGGCCATTACACCACTTGCTGACTACCTTTTCCACCTTTTTTCCACTGTCTAACTTTTTGTGCCCTCAATGGCAAACCACTGAGGTCTTCTGGGAAGCAGCAGATATTATTGCTCTGGGGAAGGGGTGCGTTTTGCACCAGGAGTATTAAGCTAATTTGAGGCATATGCTTTACACAATTCACAAGAATCATCAGTGTTAGGAAACCAGGTTTCCTATGTATTTCCTCTGTGTTTTCTTTACAATCGATATAGAGAGGTGTTTGTCTTAGCCAAATGATGCAGATGCCTAAAATAGCCTGGTGTAACCCCCAGTATCTTCCCCCAGCATCTTAACTGCTGGTGTTGAGGAGCAGCAAAGAGCAAAGGACCCTGCAGACACTTTGAATAGGCACGTGTTGTACTGTGCACAAGCACTGTAACAAAGCTGGCTGCTTCAGCATGGATCTCTCTGCCCCTGAATGGCACAGCTCTGCATCCTGGCAGGGGAGGACACAGAACTAAAGCACCTGCCGGTGTCGACAGCCCTGGCGCTGTTTGCTGAGAGGACACCCAGTGCAGAGGTAGGTACTTCAGATGCAAATGGATTCTGGTTAGTTATATCTTTAATTTTCTCTGGGATTCTCTACTTCTTTTTCCGTAATTTTTATGTCCAGTTGAAGAAAGACACTGTGGAGGATTACGTACCTTCAATAAGCAAAAGCTGTTGGGAAAAGTTATTGCTGTGCAACATGCAGAACAGTTTCTGATGCTAGAGGTGTCTGAGCAGTTCGCACTTGTCTGATGTGTATGAAGACTTCTGTCAGTCTCCTTGGCTCTGAACAGTATTTGCAGACCACAATCCTCCTTGTCTCACAAGCTTCAGAGATATTTCTGCATTGATAAAAAATGAAAGCACATAGGTTTAGGCCACTAAGTAATTCATAGCTAATGAATAATACAAATGTGTAGCACTTGTGTATGTAATAAATATTACCTTTCTGTACTAGGTAAATAACATCAACCTGAAATGATTTTTTGCAATGACTTACATCCTAGGCCATAACAAAAGAACAGGTTTCACTCTCCGTCATAAATACGAACTCAGAAAATCTGCAGCAATAGGGATTTTCAGATAACTTTCCCCAAAGGGAGCAAGTAAGATGATTTTAAAAACTTGCCCTACTGTTTCAGGTATTTAGGATATGAGTGATAAAATTTTGAACAATAGCTACTTGATTGCATCCACCTGTAAGACACGTATGAAGGACAAAAGAGGCATGGAAAATTCAGGAATAAAAGTGCAGAGAAGTTTGTGCCTTTACCATTTGCTGGAATAAACCCAAAGCAGAATCCTCAAAGTCTGCACTTGTTTGTCAGTAAGAAGAGTCTGTTTGGAAGTATAGCTCGTAATAACATAATCCTTGCTATTAGTATAGCATGAACAAAGTTCGACTGTGGATTAAAGACAGATGAGGAGAAATAACAGGTTTTCAGAGTTCCTAGCCATGTCACCATCAATTACCCCTTGCTTAGGTACCAGGAGGTCTGGCAGTTTCCCAGCTATAACTCCTTTTAGGCAGCATCTCTGTGCTGGAGCTGAGAACAATAACTGTTCTACCCAAGAAAACTGCCGTGTGGGGAAGTCCTTGTGCAACAAATTAAACCCAGTCTAAAATTATGTTGAAGGCAGCATGAGAGGCAGCACAAAACGATCGTAATGAATCTGGACCTTTGGGTTCTTCTGTGGCAGCACCGGTTACAGATTGTATCAGCTAATCCAAAAAATGGCATCCAATAGATTGAGCCAGTACTTGGGTATAAACCTTACAGAATGTTTTGAGATTAATTAATCTAAACCGCTGGTCTTTTTTTTCCTTTATCTTGCATATGAGTATACACAACAGCAAAGACTAAATCCCCAAACCTTGAACTGCAGGTATAACCTTGTTGAAAAACATAAAACTTAATCCTGCTTGCCTTTCCCTTGTTTCACAAGGGTGTTCTCTTAAAAAGACACAACTGTAAAGTAAGAAAAAAAGACACCAGATGTGGCTTGAAATGGGATCTTCACATTTTAAAAAAGTTTTGAAGGATATCTTCTGCCAGGTAAAGAGATGCAAATCTGTCCCCTGGCTTTGGATGACACATACCTGTCTGAGCAAAATGTCAGAGTCTATGCCAGTGATAAGCAGCCAGACATGGGGTGCCTCCTACCAAGCATTTCTAGGCCTCCGCTTCTTTTAGGCACAAGTGAATCATGGCAGCGTAAAGGTTAAACAAAGCCTTATTGAGTCTTCCTCCACAAACACCATACAATGCTAGTGCCCTTTTGAAATAATATTTATTTACACTACTTCTTGCCAGAAATCCCCACTCAGTGTTTTTTTTAGGTCTGGTGCTAACATTTTTTGTACCTTTCCATTCTGTCTCACAATCCCCAAACTCCACGTTTCAGTCCTACCAGTCTTGCATTATGCTCACATACGTGTTACAGTAAACACATGCACTGTTTTGTCCAAATTCTTGCAGTCTTAGGAGAGGAATACAAAGACGGCCTCAGGAAAGAAATCATAAATAGGTGCATACTTTGCAGTTGTGACTGTATACTTTAATCTAATTCAGCATTCATGGAAAAAAAAAAATCTGCTTTATTACCTACCATAAATCCAAGATAATTCTATTTAATGTTCCTTTAACTGACAAAAAAGGATAAACATAGCTAACTATAAACATGACATAAATAAAATCTAGCATTACTCCCATTCCCCACCCACTGTCCCTGTTGGCTATTTTATCATATCACTCGATATAAAATTTAACAGTATGGTATATAAATGATCCTTTTTTATTCTTTTGCATAATAATTGGCTGGTTTCCAGTAATAAAGAATAGTAAAGCTACAATTTATTCCAAATCATAAACATCTTTGTTTTATATGTGCTTCTTTGCTTTTATTGTGGCAAAAACAATACAGTGGCCAACAGAGAGCTACATCAGCAGATTGCAATAGTTGTTTTAAAAGAACTAGAGCCACTTGAATTCCGTCTGAATTTAGCTGACTTGGTGTCTTACTTCTTGGCTCAGGGAAGTAGAGGAGCTGCTAAAATGGTGACACAAATTGATGTTAATAAATTAGTACATTCATAAAAGGAGACTCCCAATTTTAGCGCCAATAGCACACCATTATACACAGCATAATGTAGTTTAAAAGGCACACTGATAAGTGTCTGTATTCAAATCCATTTCTGTGCCCTTTTGTGTTCTTATCTACCCTGGTCCAGCAGACAATTCAGCTTTTCACTAACCTTTGGCACTCCACCATCAGCAATAATCCATGCTCTCCTTTATAACCCCATAGCTTCCATAATGAGTATCACCTGTGGTATGCTCCATTTGGAGCTGCAGCATCAGCAAAACATACCTGCTCTGGTGCCTGGCAGTGGAAAAAGCTCCGTGGCTGGGGCCTGTGGGAACCCATCTGCGTGCCCTAAAGCAATGCCAGGGAAATGGCTAAATACCTATCATCTCCAATGAACTGAGCCTTAGCCTCTAATCCTTGTAATTGTTGCCTTAGTAAAAGGAAATAACCAAATAGGGTCCTGAACTGGCATGGAGTGCCCTGGCTGCTTCTAGCAAAACTATAAGGTTGCTTGCATTTGTGATAATTTTTTCATTTGAATCAAACGGATTACGGTAGCAGCATCTCAGTTTTAAAATAATTGATTTCCTTGAAATGTTAGTTTTTAAGGTTTTTTTTGTAATCATACGTATTTTTAAATTCCTCTTGCACATTTTGCACTGTATTTCTACTGAAAATGGAGACATTTTCCCTTTAGGAATTTATATATATTTATCAATAGATATGAATACATACATTCTTATGTATGTAAATAACTTTGAATTGTAGCAGCTTTGTAAGGGAATAAGGGGGCTTGTAATCATTTTAAAATAATAGCTGTAACAGTTAATAATGAATAGCATTTTGAAAAGGATAGGTTTTGTAGAGCTATAGGCAGAATATCAAAAATAGAAATACTTACAGAAATGTCATTCCAGTTGTCTGAACTGAGTGCTTCTCAGTCATCCTTTCCTTTTTTTTTTGTTTTTGTTCGGGTTTTTTTGTTGGGTATTTTTTTTTCAGAAGACAAATCTAGCTGATAAGTTTAATAAAAATATTTTCTTAAAGCAAAGATCAGTTTGACATCAAGACTGTTATACTCAGTTGTAAACTTAGAGAGATGGTGTCAGGGTTTCCAACATGAAGGCACAAATTCTTCTGAAAACAGAGAAGCCTCCCAAAATAAAAGCTTTTTGTTGCTGGATTGGTATGTTGAAAGAAGTAGAATTCAAGTCAAGAAACATCCCAGACTAAAGACAATGTTTCTAGTAGCAGAAATAGAAGATTACCAGGGCTACAGAACAAAAATCTTCTGTCTTACAATACAATTTATAATAAAGCAGGTAATATTATTTTCTGTTTCAGAAGTTCACTGAGACAGACAGCAAAGAAATAATGTATTTTGAACTGTCAGATATGCTTACCATATTTTAATATCTCATTTATGTATGTCTGACATCTGATTTTGCTCTGGACTTTCCCAAAGAAATATATGTATAGTTTCAAAATATTGCCTTTTAAAAAGAGTAAAACATTCAGTTATGTGATGAATCAGCAGATAACGGAGGCAGAATATTCTGACTCTTGAAATTGAGTGACTGGTAATACTCTATAAATTCATGCCTGCTCTGCATGTCCTTTATTTTTTATTGGAGGAAGGGAACAAGCTGGCATGTTACAAGCATCACATTAACTACTTTCTATTGATTGTGTGTTTTTTTAGTCATAGCAAGATATGTATACTGAGGAACAAACATACATACCAGAAGGAACTCTGTGAACATGATAATCTAAAATCTTTTACTAACTAAAGGAACTTGCTACCTTACAACTCAGAGTTCTGGACATTACTTAGCTGAGAACATAAACAATAATACCAGGATTAATATGCCACCCACCAGTGTTGAGGATTAATCTGGCAGTGGTTTGGTTCCCCCATACTGGCACAAACTAATTCTGCCTAGCAGGAAAATAGACCTCTTTTAGCTAATGTGCTCATCAGGAAAGCAATTTATATCGCTTCAGACTTTACCCCTGTCTTGTGAGTACAGGAGTCGGGGCTCCTAATTATTTTACAGACATTAAAAAAAAGGTCTTGAGTTAGATCACTTTATTTTCTCATCTTTTAAAATCACCCGACAGTTTTTGAAAAGGTGCAGGAAGGATGTAAAAAACACCCATAAAATGCAGCTGTGTTGCATTGCAAGGCCAGCAGCATTTCTATAGCGCGGGGGATATCCATGTACCATGTGCATCTCGGAAAAATCTCCTGAAACATGAGGAAAAAATGTGTTGTCTAGAAAAGAAAGGTAACAACAAAGAAAATATGTAGAGACCAGTCAAGAGTCTTGTCCTGTTGTAAATTACTCTGGCTGTCGTATGGTCAGTGATGTTATGTGGCTTAGCCCGACCAAGTATTTTGCCCAAAATAAGTAAGATGCTTTGGATTTAGCTGGTTGCAGGAATCAATCAGGATCACAATCAGTTGCTACAATTTAATTGCTGTGATTTAGCCCCTTCTCTTTCAGGTGGGATCTTGCAGACATCAGACGCAATCACATGCGGGCAAAAGAAGCCACAGAGAAGCCATGACAGAATGAGTGTTGAAGTGAGACTCGGAACCCATTGATGTCAATTGCTTTCCTTTTCTTGGATAAAATTAAAGATTACAGGTTTTGGATTGGATCCTCTGTCCTTCAGAAACGGGCAAATTAGAGCTGTTTACACATACCGTATATGCAGTCTCAGTCGGTGGCCAACTGCTGCCCGCAGCGCAAGAGCAGCGGAGCTGGGTGAAGCTGGGCGCCCGCTGAGCTCCCTGGAGAAGGAGGCAATGCTGAGGTGGGTGTGAGCGCTTTCGATAAACAGTGCAGGAGATGGATTCATACGCTGCTAGGGAAGTTTTCTTCTCTCATTGGTTAACAGAACAGAAATTTGTTGCTTTCACAAAGATCTACTTCCTCGGGCCTTAGGAGCTTCCTCCTTATGCATGGGATTTCTTCTGTGGGAGAGGAGTACAAGTGTAGAAGGAACAGGAAAGCGGTGTATAAGCTGGGGGTGTGCAAAAATTGCAGGGTTCCAGTGTTGTTGTTATTTTAATTATTCAAATAAACAAGAGACATAAATTATCTTGACAGTGCCTGCTGGCCACCTGCCTAGCCAAATGTTGGAGAAAATATGTATGATATATGAGGAAGAAATATGGTTGAAAATGGCGTTATACTCTTCTAGTAAGCCTGAACTGCTATTATTGTTCAATTAGTAATTGTAAAGGGATTTCTTCCTAAACTGTTGAGTGGATTTTGAAATAGTGGCCATACTATCTAAGGATAGTTAAGGGGCTACTCTGAATATAATCTTGGCCTTATTAAAGGCAATGGGAATATTTCTTCTCTTCCCTCACTTGTTACTGTTATTTTATTTTGAAAGAAGCAAAATAAAAACCCCTATTCTTATGCTTAGTAAGTTCAATGAGGCTTTACTGGAAGTGCTTCTATCCTTAACAAATAAAATAATTTCATTAGTGAAACAAAGCCATTCAGTCAAAAATATAGCAATAGATTTAAAACTAATAATTTTGCAGTTGTTACATATTTATTTCTTTTCACCACTTCACTATATATGTTGGCTCAAGATAATGAGCTGCTTTGCTAATTCTAACAAGCCTCCACCTCCTGGTCTCTTGAACTCTTCTTTCTTGCTTGCATCAATCTTTTAGTCTCACTGGTATCCCTCATCCAGTATGCTTTCACTGACCAGGGAACAGGTCCCCACTTGAAGAGCTGCTTCCTACCACCTTGTCCTCTCTCAGCTCACAAAACTGCCTGCTCATGCTGGAAAAATAGAGGATATCTGTGGTACAGCTTAAAGAAGAGTGGCATACAGTAAAACAACAGCATGACCTTCAGCCACAATAGGTTTCTGTTGAGTTGAATAGCCTGACACATGGTGATGGTTTTCAGCCAAATAAGTAGTGGCATGTCTTCTGAAAAGGGGGAAATCCTATATTTTTATGATGAATATCAATAAAGGACTTTGTCTGTCTATCTTAGCAATTCTGGAATGAGAAGAAAAATGAGGCCAGGGTGGAGGAGAGGAAAGAAGCTTTAAGGCAAAATGCTTTAAAGACTTAAACTAATTCCATATTCATTAAATAGCAAAGATTTCTAGAGTTAACTGTGAACATATATTTACTTATTAGAGATGCATGGGAGCAAAAATAAGATGAGGTGGTGTTAGAATAAGCTGCCCAGAAGTAAATTGCTTTTGAACCTCTCTTTTTAAATATTAAAATTCCTCTCAGTTGTATCTGAAATGTTTAATGAGAAAGAAAAAAATGTAGTCCATTCCAATCTTTTCCCCAGCTGAGCTACAAATTTGCTTACAACCTTATTGTTATCATGAAGTTAATAATCACGGTGACAGCAGAGAACAGTTAGAGTGTGTGACACTTTCATTTCTGCTAGATTCAGAATCCTTTAACGACTTCGATCAGCTCTTTTCTTCCCCCCTCTTCTGGAGTCATGTCAGATGCACACCACCTCTCAGAGAGCATTAAGCCTAATGTGGGATTTGAGAGTGTGTAGAGTGCTGCCCAATGTCAAAGCTTTTTAGAAGACGAGTTGTTTGAATTAAACTCTCACATTAACTGTTTGGTGGAATAAAAATAAAACCTAGAAAAAGAGAGCAAGAGCCTGACCTGTCTTCCCGAGGGCTTTACCAGGTAGGTGTCTGCATGCAGCCATCGGATACAGCAGTGCCTGACAGCAACGTGAGCAGGAGTCAGGGCTTCTAATTCCAAGGACACTTCAGAGGACTCTCTGATCCCACTTGGCTCCACAACACATTTGATCAAAACTATTTCATGAAAACCTGTAAATACGTTGGAAAATAAAAGAAAGACAGGCTGGAGCCAAGCTGACCTCCTCCAATCACCTACTAAACTATACATGACTTGTGTTCAAAAGGTTTTAGTCCTTAATCCTGTAGCTGCTAACCCTTTCATATCACAAAGAAAGTGAGATTTTTGGCAATGCAGAAAAATCTATAGTCTTTCATGTATGAAATGGAAATACTGCATATTGCAAAAAACCCCAACAAAGCAACCAACAAAAACAACTTGACATGTTCATGAATATAGTGGTTATTTTTTTCTCAGTTAGGGGGAATGTTGTTATAACATTCAAGTGAATGTATTCTTTGTCTCATTCAGAAGCCAGCTCAGCAGATAGCACATTAAAATTAAAGCTTTTTGCCAGGATTATGACATAGTAAATATGGCAGCTAGGAGCAGACCAAAGGTACCTCCAACCCAGTACCTGGCCTCTGACAGGGGCAAATTAAGAGTGCTTTGGGAAAGAGTTTAAGAAATGGGGAAAATGTTGGCTAATCTTTCTCCAGTATAGTCTCCAAATTCTGTAACCTGTCATTAGTCTGCAAGTAAACTGTAGTTTGTGATTTGATGAACCAAAAGTTTCAATTATATCACTGTGTTTCATAGATATTCATGGATCTTTCCTTCATGATTTTATCTCATCTCTTCTTTACTCATTTATATACTGAGCAGATTAAAAAAAATGCTACTGCAGTGAGTTCCATCATTTAATTATAGCGTGAGTAGTACTTTCTTTCACAGAGTGCCCTCTCAATCTCCTATTATGAACAGTGAATGTTTTTTCTCTACTTTCTCCACGCTATTATTTTTTCAGCCATTATTTGATTATATTTTATTATTGTATTATATTTATTTTAGTTTATATTATATTATGCATGCTCTTTCATTTATCTCATTTCTAAACTATAGACTTATAGTTGATTTAAATTCCCCCATAGAGAAGAAAGCATGATGATCACACTTTCTGCCTCTTCCCTGTACCTTGTCTCATACTAAAAAGTGAACTTTGAAATGGCATGACCAGGTTTACAAATGGCAGTCAAAACATGGGCACAGTCTTTGCTGGAAGATGTGTAGTCTTACAGGGAGTCCCATCTATTGCAGAGAATGACTTCTTAGAATACTATCCTAATTTGATTATGGCAAATAGATGGTAGAGGGAGTGGGTAAGGCATCAGTTGAAGGCAAACCCTTCAAATTTTTGTTTTGAATGCTTGATTTTACAACCTTGGTAATATTTTTCTAACATATATTTTTCATACTTACCAGAGGTGATCGTGACTTTTTTACAAGAGTTGTGTCAATTCACTGGAAAAGAAGTGTAATAAAAGCTTTTATAATCAGATTTTAAAAGCATTATTTCAGTTCAATTCAACAAAAGCAAATATTCTGATTTAGGGGTTAAAGAAAATGCAAGGTGAGTAGGTTCCAACAGGAAGACAGATTTCAATTTTGCAGAAAATTTGTTTCTCTGGAATTTTGATTATTCATGTTGAATATGAACATTCATCTTGAACATATACAAAAGCATAAAAAAGATTAATGTTAATAAACTTGTAAAATCCAGTATTCAGAAGTCAGGAAACATAAAAATCAAGATGGTGTCTTGTTCACTCTTCTATGTATTTAGTAACATACTAATCTTTAATTAGAACATGTAGAGTTTCTCCATAGGAACCTTTCTTTATTCACTGTACAGAATTAACAGCACTCCCTTACCGATTCCATATTTTGTTTCATCTTCTGTGGTCAATACAAGGTCATAGGCTTTACTTAACTGCAGTCTGTTAAAACTCTGCTCCAAAGCCAAGATTATTAATTCCTGATGGGCTTTTCTCTCATATCACCGTTCTAGTACTTTAGTGCTTTAGAGACATTAATGAATGTATCTCTCCTGTGCAGTGACTGAGGGATGTTGGGAGCTGACTCACAGACATAAAAGTTTAAAGTGTACGCTGACTTTGGAGCTCAACTTCAGATGTACAGCTGGCTCACTTTTCAGAGTACTTACTGCTATTTTGGATGTTAAAACAAGAAAAACATTGATTCGGTTGCAACTGTAGGGCTCAACCATTTTGCCACTCAGCCCCACCTCCAGGAAGAAATGTCCAGCTAATCCTGATCAACTGTCTGCCCAGTGCACGCAGGAACTGGGAGGCATGCACAGGCTGGGCATCCATGTCCTGGACATGGTATTCCTCTCCACTTTGAATGTGAGACTCCTTTCATCTCCAGTGCAAAGGGTTTACGGAAAGGGGTTTGATGCATTCCCAGAACAGGGGCAGTCCTCTAGTCTGAGAGCTTTGTCCCTGCTCTGCAAGCTTTGACTTCCAGATATTTTAGTTAACTGGAATTGTGTTTGCATTTACAAAAGTTTTTGATTTGTGTAAATTGTTGTTAAATTATAGAAGAAAAGCAAAAGATAAATCCAACAATCAGTGGCCCCCCTTTCCAGATTTCATAAAAACGCTCTAAAAAAATGCAGGCATCATTGCTGTACAAAGAATGGTCCCTGAGTTTTTCAGGTGTGTGAAATTGTATCTATTTATTTCCTTGGCCTTGTTGTAGAAATGGTAGAGGTGTTTCCTAAAAGAATACAACTTGAATGGAAAAAACCCCTCTCAACTTCATTGTTTAAAGTTCAGCAAAATTACATACTACTGAAATAGGTTTTACAATGGAAAGTGAGAGAAACCTTGAGTAGTAAGCACTATTAACATGCTTAACAATGACAAATCATTAGAACTTCATATGACTTTGGATGATGAACCCATTTTCCTGTAAAAAGTGGAAAACCTGTCCTATTGCAGTATTTAATTCAAAACTTTCTACTCCCTGTAGGCATTAGAAAGTGCCCTTGAACTTTAGTGATGTGAATTATGTAAATTTGTTTGTGGTTATATTTCTCTCCTTATGTTCTGTCTAAATCATCTAAATTGCAAGCTGTAATTAATACACTATTACTACATTATGTGCCAAAAGCATACATAAATAATGAATATATTTTGGATGTGTCTTGTTTGTTTTAAGTGTTTCACCTAAGCCTTCAGAATTTCCTGAGGACATCACTTGCCTTTGCCAAAGAACAGTGCTTTTAATTCTTGTGGAAAAGAGTGTAATATTTAATAGTAATATTCCTTTTTTTTTTACTACATTTGTTGCTGAGTTTCATAGTAGGAACTGTGATAGTTTTAGCAGAGCAATTGTTGATTTACTAGATTTGAGTTTGAGCACTGACTTACATTAAAACTTAAATGTTTTAATCGATTGCTGTAGAATGATTTAGGCAACAGTAGTTTTCACAGGTAGACTGCAGAGTTGCCTAGCTTTCACAGAAATTAACCATGAACTGACCCAACTCTTTCAAACATTTACAATTAAGTATGTCATCAGAAATAAGGCTATGGCTCATCTACTATAGTCTCTACTCCTGTAAAAACAGCAGTAGTCAAGTGGAAAAGATCTTCTTCCTTCTGTAGTTACTGGGCATCCCCTCTTTATCAGGTTTCACATATGCATGGGCACAATTAGTGCAAAACCAAGACGCTGTGTTTTACACAACTCCAGGGTAGGGTTTTCTATTTTTGCAGCAGCAGAGAATTCCCCTGGCTTTTCTGCCCACCACATTGTCCCGCTGCTTCATTTGCTCTATTGTTTTTTCCTGCAGAGTGATACATTGCTGTATCTTCTCTTGCTGCAGCTGAAGTAGAGCCATCCATCATCCCAATCACTGGAACTAAGAACCTTATGGGCTGGGAGTACATTATGTAGCTTGGGGGGGGCGAGAGAGGAAAAGAGCGAGAGTTTTTTGTGTTTGGTTGTGTTTGGGTTGTGTGGTTTTTTTCTCCCCCTGAACCTGCTATTTTACATTATCGTTTCCTTTTACATAATATTTCTGCCTTTCTTGGGATCATGGTAAGGTAAATGCAGCAGAAGCAGTTTCATTATTTCCAGAATGTAAACGTAATCAATACAAATGCAGTTAGCAACTCCATAGCTGACTCGACTGTTGCTTGGATCTGAATTTGAGTTTCATTTGTGTCTTTCCTTTCAACTTTAATGTAATGCTGATGCAGACTTCACTAAAATAAATGTCCAGTAAACCATAAAATAATGCTGTATAGGTGTTCAGTCCAATTTACGGTTACAGGCAAGCTCCTCTTCCTTTTCAGATAAAATAAGATCCAAGTGAGGCTCCTGGTTTTAATTTTAAAGACTACGATTTATTAAAACCTGAAACTTTGCCCTCAAACTAAGTCGCACCTTGGCACCTAAAATTAAGTCTTAAATCTAACTCATAAACTAAACCAGAGCCCAAAATATCAGCGGTGTATACTGTCAAACTAGCATGACTGAAAACAAAGGAGATAATTAGGCCTAATTTTCACTCTTCAGCATTGCTGAGTATCTCTTCCTTCTGGAGCCTTATGCTATATCTGGTCTTTCACTTTAAACTTCTGGCCACCTGTGGTAGGGTATGGGAGGGCTACAAGTGGCCATTTCCTTGAGGTTGACTCCAGGCACCTTTATGAGCAAATCAAGAATTTAAGTATATTCCTGTCTTCTGCTGAACCCATAACCTGACATTTCTGCGTGCTGAGATGAGGGCTTAAGTTAACAACAGCATCCCGTGCTGCCTTCCCATGTTTTACACCCCCCTTCCCACCTTGTCATCTCTCTGACAGTAGACCTGAAAAATATTTTACCCTTCAAATTTTTTCAAGGCCTTAAAGGCATTTTTCCAATTTAAATTAAGCTTCAAGCTTATATCAATTAAGTTGTTTATAAGGATCCAAGAGCTAAACTACAGAGAGTGCTGAAAGGTTTGTGTATTAAGGTACAGATTTTTACTTATAGCAAGGCTGCGCTAGGCTTGATATCCAAGTTACACTTCAGATTGCCTCCGATGTTCAGGGCATATCTGAAATGACTGAACAAAGGAATAATGAAACTGCAGTTTAATGACAGAAGCGCCTTGTTTTTCATAGTCTTGTCATGGAAATTGTGTGTAAAAATAAATTGGAGCAAGCTTTGTCATTATAGTTAGTGAAACAATCAAAGATGCTCATATAATCTCTTTGATAATTAACTGACAAGTTTTAATGCCACCATTGAATCAGAGAACAATGAAATATCCTTTCTAGTGTTTCAAAGTAAAATGAATTTGCTCTGCATTTGGTAAGCTTACTCAGAATATCAATTTCAAAATTTGCTAGCAGCACTGTTTTGTAAGACTACCAACTTTCAGCTGCCCCTTTTGGGACAGACACTACAAGGAGCTGCGCTGCCATCAGAAGTGATTTAAGCTTAGGTTAATCTGGCAAAGTCTTAGCCGAAAATCACCTTCTCTGGCCCTTAAAGTCTGTTTTGTTGTGGGATGAAGCTGAGGAACTGGGCCCTGATGGGCTATGAGGCAATCACACCTCCATACTGTAGCTTTGACATAACATGCAAGGAATCACCTGTGCATCTTGTTAGCATTAAGTTCCAAGTGCCAGCATGTTTACCTGAAAATTTACTTTCTTCTTTGTCGAAGGAAGTGCTCTTCTCTGGGGCTCTGTACAGCTTATTAAATCAACAGTACCATGACATTGACATTAATTTGTTTTTTGCTAGAGTATGAGTAAAATTTACATGTACAATGTAATTTTTTTTAACTCCACTCTGATACTAGGATCTTTAGGCGGGTAAATCCTTTTTTACCACCTGTGATATATTACAACTTTTCTCAAATTCATCCTGGTTGACAGACCATTATGAGACATATTTGCTGCAGCCAAGGAATGCTATAGGTATAGTCAGACCCACAGAATAAGACCTAGTGCCTCTGTAGTGCTTATAGCTCCAGGGCTTTGTATAAGAATAGAATATCACCCTATTTAATAAAACTAAGAACGTCTAATTTTGTGATGAATGTTATGTCTGTTGCTGATTAATGAAAGAAATGCTGGTAAAATGAGATAGGAGAGGCGCCCTCTATGTAAGTGCTAGGCTAGAGGCAGTGTGGTGTCTACAGTCAGAGATGGCAAGTATGTGTGGGTTTATAATGTAAAATGACCAAGAATTTCACACAGTGACCATCAATGTGTGTTTATTATACATCTGCATAGACCAAACTATATGCCATCAATTCATTTATATCAGATGACTTTGACCCAAAAATATTTACTTTAAACTGAATTATTTGGAACTTTTCTTTGGTAACATGAATTCATGGGTGTAAGTTCTGGACAGAAATCCCTAAAGCCATTTCATACACCCCACTGAACAGTCATCAGCCTTGTTTACTGCCATTCTGGACTGGATTTGGGTGGTGTAAACTGCCATGAAACACAGTTTATGTCATTCATCGGATTCACTAGTCATCACATTTCCCCTTCAGTTTTCAAAGGTAGATGCTTCCATTTCCTCACCCCATTCCTTGATGTCAGAAACGAAATTTGTTATTTTACAGAGGCTACTGGCTCTTTATTTCCTTTCTTTACCTAATAAGGGTGTTTTTTTCTTGACAATGTGTTTGTTTTGAATATTCATTTCATTGCAGCATCTTGCAAATATACTTTGTACTGAAAACGAAATAATTACATCTATTTCTTTTCCAGCTCTGCTGTTCTTGGACTCATTCTGTTGCTGAATTGACCTGACATATTCTTAGTTAAGTAAGGCATGTTATTAGCAATTCTAATGTGCTTCATCTGAAACCCACATGCAGAAGGAAAAAGTTTTAAAAATATAAGGAAGAGTAAAATACTGATCCCTATAGGATAATCACTTTCAAAACAGAGGGAACATCATCATAGTCAGTCTTTTTATCCTGGAAATCACTTTGCTTGGGAGAACAAAAGGATTGGAAGAAACAAGAGATATTTAGCTTTACTTCTTTGTTTTCACACATTTTTAATCATTGTACCTCAGTGTTCAAGTTCCATATTCAGTACTCAATTACTACTCTTTCTGGATTGGATCTGTGTTCTCTATGTTCTTATGATCTGTATCATAAGTTGTCCTGTGATGCTCATTTTCCCCTTAAAATTTCAGCTGCTGGAGTCAGGTTATTGTGTGAAACACCCAAAAAATTTTTTTGTTTTTCCTTTTTTTTTTAAAGCAACTTTACAGCTCTCCAAGGTTGTTCTAAAAAGGTTTAAAATTGTTTTATGCTACCAGCACAGGGACTCAACATTTTCAGTTTTTAAAATATGATTTTAAATCTAAACTATAATTTAGGGGGCTGATTTCTGACTCAAAAACCCTTTAAACCTGTTTGATATTTATTATCTTTCTATGTGATGCTATGAATATCTTAAAATTTTTAAAACCTGGCATCTCTACTGCATGTCTCTTTCCACCATGAATGGCTGAACCATAGAAGCTGTCACCATCACCATCATCATCATCATCATCAGTACCAAAAGCAAAAGGGTTATTATGGCACTTCTGATAACAGGTGTGGCCATGAGCACAGAGGAGGACTGGGGAATTTGAGGGACCCTTTTGTGTGAATTTCTGTTGTCTCAGCTGAAAGTTCCTGCAAGCATTCACATTTTTTATTCACATCTAAAAAGAGATTTTTATGGGGTGAGTAATGCTAAGCTGTCTTCACATGTCCTGTCTGAAATCTGGGCCAACAGGATGCCGGGTAAAGGACAATTTTGCCAATGTGTGGAAAAAGAAAAAAGGATGTCCTGGTTTCGGCTGGGATAGAGTTAATTTTCTTTTTAGCAGCTGGTATAGTGTTATTTTTTTGATTTAGTATGAGAAGAATGTTGATAACACACTGATGTTTTCAGTTGTTGCTAAGTAATGTTTAGACTAAGTCAAGGATTTTTCAGCTTCTCATGCCCAGCCAGCAAGAAGGCTGGAGGGGCACAAGAAGTCAGGAGGGGACACAGCCAGGACAGCTGACCCAAACTGGCCAAAGGGGTATTCCATACCATATGACATCATGCCCAGTATATAAACTGGGGGGAGTTGGCCTGGGGGGGGGGATTGCTGCTTGGGAACTAACTGGGCATTGGTCGGCAAGTGGTGAGCAATTGCACTGTGCATGACTTGTTTTGTATATTCCAATGCTTTTATTATTATTATTGTCATTTTATTATTGTTATTATCATTATTATTTTTGTCTTTTCTGTTCTATTAAACTGTTCTTATCTCAACCCACAAGTTTTACTTTTTTTTTTCCCGATTCTCTCCCCCATCCCACTGGGTGGGAGGGGCAGTGAGTGAGTGGCTGCACGGTGCTTAGTATCTGGCTGGGGTTAAACCATGACAGAGGACCACTTTATACCTCCAAATCTTTTAAACTATGTAAAATATTCTGATTTTCTATTTAGATCTGCCAGTGATTCAAAATTGCATGTTTTACATGAAATTCTGACAAGACTCCTTTGTGACAGAAGTGTATAGGTATTGACTGAAACTTTTTGTTTGCTTCCCTTTTCTGAAGAATCCAATCTATTAAATCAAAATTTTAAGACTTACGAAGTAGGAAAGCACCCTCTGATAATGTTCAGCTAGAAGAAGTGAGTGAGTGGGACCGTTTTTTATGAGGAAGTGTTTAGGTAAATGAACACATTGTGCTTCTCTGTTGTATTTAATGTCTAGACAGGGAGAATATAACAGTAGAATTTTTTATGCCATTTTTTCTCCAAAAACACATAAGCATGTTTAGAGCATGCAAATCTTTCTTTTGATCTCTACTACTTACAGGAACCCCACTGATATAGCTCTTGGTGCCTCATAATCTTTAATGCTTCCATCTTCAAATGGCTCCATTTCACTTCTCCCTCCCCCAGCAAGGTAGGCACTTATTTTCACATTTTAAATATGGGGAGCTGAGGTTAGATTTTAGGACTCTTGATTCCCAGGAACTAAAAAGAACAGCCTGGAGGGAAGAATCCCAGGTTAGATTATTTTAGCTTTAAGACAAACAGAACAAATGACCAACATGGTACTGGGGACAGGTTTTTGCTTTGCCTCTTTCCATCCAGCAAGTGTCTTCAATATATAGCACTAGTTTAAAGCTCCCCAAAATTCTCAAGAGTGAACAGAAACTGATTTTTCTTATAGGTGAAAGATAGGCACTGGTCTGCTGGAGATGAGTACAGAAAAAGCTGATCTGGGATGATGGAAGGAACATGTAGGAAAGAGGGGCTCAGAGCCTGAGTCTTGCTGCTGCCATCGCTGCTGTGGGACTAGGAAGGAACCCTGGAGGCAGTGATCCAGCTGCTTCAATGCAGCCTCCCTGCAAGCTTGGATCCTCTGTCCTTCAGCTGCCGCTACCTGCCTGGCTCTAGGTGATCAGGCAGTAACCGTTACGCTTCTCGAGAGCAGTTTTCTCGAAAGAGTTTTACTGGTCTAAGCATCTGCCTATTTTGCCTTTCCCACAGCTGGCTTGAGCAGTTTAAAAGGGAAATAGTTTTGTGGATGCATCAGGATCACATGGAACAATTCCCATATTCATATAGCATCTCTGGGACAACTCCAGCCATTGTTTCAAGGCAACTGCATATTAGGAGATGTTTAATGTGTTTTAGCTCTTTTTAATGTGATTTGGTAGCTGGGCATAAGAACAACAAATCAGACAATGACGTGCCATCAGCCAATTCACTGCATGCCAGGGTTTGGAAATATTGGCAGTGTGGCACCTTTTGTTTCACACACCCATCTCATAGCTTTGGTGAGCTCTGCCTGGCCTGGGCCCTCTCACCCTCTGGATAGTACCACAGCCTCTACTTCCCGAGCTGAAGAGGCCAACAGGACTCGGGTGTATTGGCTGGTGCCCCTGGGACCCTATGCTGTTGCAGCTGAACTCAGACCACGCATTTCTAGGTTTACAAGCCCATGCCTTGATGTCCTCACAGGGAAAGTGTAAGTATTCATATTGGCTCATGTAGTTAAACATGTTGTGCAATTTACAGGTAGTAATTTCCATTTGGTTTTGACCAGTAGGATGTCCAGCACTGTCTGGCTGTTATTTTCCCTACAGTGGCAGATCTGAAGAGGGCTCGAGTCCCATACTCAGCTGAGACAGATCAGCATTGATGTGTTTATGTCAGTGAAGTGTTACTGTTTTAATGTAGCTACAACATATCCCTTTCAAAATGTTTGCTATTGTTAGTACCCATGCTGGTGATAACAGGATAACTGTGCAATGTTACTGACAAAGTTTCTTGCTTGCATTTATTACAGCCTTTCCTCTAACCACACCCTGCTCCTGCTGCTTGGCTGTCATTATTTATACAGCTCAGTAATGTTTTTTAACAAATCTGTCTTTCCCAAAAGTTCATCTAGGTTTGCCTGAATGTTATGAGACTGACTTGGAAATGTTGAATAAAATGCTGACTTGCAACGCTGTCTAGACCTCTGCTAAACCTCCAAGGCATTGTGGATGACAAGTGACAGCTTTTAAGATGAACTTTTTCAAAGAGGAAGGTGTTTAATCCTCCTAAGGAAACCCTTATGAATCCAAAATGGTAATGTATTTCCTTAAACTGTTTGATCTAGAAGCTTTTCTGGGTTCCTATTCTCTGCAGGAAAGATTTTGCCTCACACATACTTGCACTTTCATTTTTTGGTCATGTTTTCTTGCATTTTTTACAGTAATAGCTTTGAAACGTGTGAAGATAACTAACTGCTCAGAGGTCTAACTACATACAAAGGGGCTAAAGTACATGTTATTTAAAAGTTTGCTTGTTTGCTGGAGAAGAGTGCTTTTTTTCCCTCTGACTTAATTAATTCTTCCAAGAAGCAGTGCAGGCAGGGTAGGAAGGCCTTTTTGCTGGCTGAACTGCAGTATAGGCTGTCTAACAATTTCAGCATAAGAATGCACGAGGTGTAAATGCCCCCTTGGTTTGACTGTTCTGTCTGCTATTTTATCCCCCAAATAGGTTATCCAAAGTAATTTTTCTGTAAACAATGAATAGGCTATTCTGTAACATCCTGTGCTGTAAAAGGAAGGTACACTGAGATGACTTCAGGCTCAGCAGAAACTTCCAGTTCCAGCAAGATAGTGCAGATCAGCTCAAGCTGGCCTGCTTTGCAGTGTCTGGAAGATTTCTGTGGGTGTCCCTGCTTGCCTTGATGCTACCTGAGTGCGAGGCAGAGGCTCCCCAGAAGAAGCAGCAGGATGCTGATGTTCGAAACAAAGCAGTGGTGGCATGGCATGCTGCTGCACAAAGGGCACCCGCCTGAGCCGTGAAGAGCCCTATGCTGATTTGTACTTGCTGGTGGATGATACAGCTCCCCAGTTGCTCAGCTCTCCTTCTGAATGAGACTAGGAAAAAAATCAGTGCTGTACTCCCCTCTGCCCCTTCCCCCAGATAAAATGTTTCTTTTGAAATGTTATGGGGTCCCTATGTTTTGCAGCAATGCATACTCTACTATGGCCAAGTTGCCTATCCTGTATACACGTAGCAGAGACTTTCTGGACTTCAGCTGGCAAAAATCTCTCAGGACTGCTTTTCTATTGCACATCCTTAAGACTCTCACAGCTCATATATTTTCCAGGTAGAAATAAATGCTCGGAAAAAGTGTGCATGCACTATGAATCTGAAGTGTTCAGGATGTGTCAGAATTTCTGCACAAGCTACACAGGTGACAAATGCGTGTGTAGCAAGTCAGATACATTCTGGATATACTGGATTTACTGTGCATACACAAATTGTTTCCACAGTGCATGCAAAAACTGGATAATCTGTCACAGATGAGTCATAGTCACTACACATGCACTGCGGCGTTGAGATCTGGCTAGCTGTCAGCTCCCTCTGAGCTCGTGTTTCTGGGAACCACTGGTCTAAATAGATGGATGGGAAGTGCCGCCAGGGGAGCAGAGGCTCAGAGCATGGGCTCAGAGGATTACCAGAGCCATAGCAGGGACCAACAAAAATACTCAGCTTCCTGAATTCTGGTTAAATATCCTACCCATTGGATTATTTTGTCAGGACACATAATTTCACAGTCTTTTGTTGTGTATTCTAAAACATTCAGTTCAAAAGTAAATTAGTGTGTACTGGGGAAAATGCCACATACTAAAATTGTCATAAGAGAAATCAAGAGTCAGCAGCTCCTGTGATCTGTGTGATAGGGGGTGACTAACTGGAACAGATGCTTTCACAAAGACTGCAAGGGACTCTTACCATGCTGAGCATGAAGGGGAAAAACCTGAGAATCAGGTATGCTTTTTAAAGACAGTTTTGCTGCACCTTTTTCTTATGCTACTGCTGGGAAAGTTAATAATGAATTACCAGAAGGTGCTATTAAAGGTATTCGTGTTCTGCAATTGTGACACTGCCTACAGAAGATGCCTGACATGCAGACACTGTAAGGACTCACCCTGCCACTGTAGGACCTAGTTAGCTAGGTTCTTTGTATCTTGTGTATGTTCAGCCACCCTATGGTGACACTGTGATGACTCTGTAAGTCTGTATGTCTGGTTTTGTGGCCTCTGCTCCTTGTTGTTCAGAGTCTTATAGCTGAGGACTACTGATTTGGGTAAACTGTTGTTTCATCAGTGTGCTTCATAGTGCTGCTTCAAGTCTACATTTGGAATTGCTTGGAAATGAAAGCAAAACAGTCCCACAAGTTTAACATATTCTAATACTAAAATTAATACTGTAATTAGAACTTCATTCCTACACAGAGGCTGCATGGAGGCACGTATAGTGAAGAGTGAGCTGTGCACAGTTCACTGATTTTCCAGAAAGGAGATTATAAACTCTGCATGCCAATACAAACAAAAGAAATTGATACATCAACCTCTGTTTAAATTACTTTTAAAACATAAGTGTTGAGGGGATAAGGTGTAGATGGAAATAGGCCCCTGCCTCAGAAACGGCCAACCCACCAGAATGCAGAATACTGAAAAGGTCATCCTGAAATGGCATAGGACTGTATTTCATAAAATATAGGCATTACATTTCTGGAACCTCATTTGTGTGACAAAAAGTGTGACAAGAACAGAGGTTGGCACAAAATCAATATACTCGGGCAGGGACTGTAATAAATAATAAAAATGAAGAACAGCATAAATTTTAACCAGTTTTCATTACAAGTTAAAGCCGGTCTGATTTCCTATGTGATCTCTTGAAGCTGCATAATTTCCAAAGAAACATCAGCAAAGGTATATTTTTCATTTTGGATGAAAGGTGCTAAGACAAATATCAGAGAGAGAGAGAGGCATGTTCACCACCTTCACTTGCACTTGGGTGTTACCAACAGGAACGGAGGTGTGGAGGAAGGGGCAGGAGGCAGGCGGGGGCCTTCCAAACCCCATCACAGCCACAGTCCTCCGGGGGCCAAGGAGCCTCGGCTGCTTAGGTGTTCTTCAGTCCCAAGCAGTCTGTTTTACATAGTGCTGAGCAACTTCTCACCCATGAGCTGCTGTCCCACAGCACAAGCCCCACTTCCAACCATCTCTTTACAGAGCCAGCTCAACATCAGATCCTGACACCTTCATTTTCCAGTCAAACATACAGGTAATACCAATGAACGAGCATAATCCTCTTGTGTTAATCTGTCACTATACTCTAAAATTTGGGCAGCGCTGCTGTTACAAAATGATAAATCCATTAGTTGCAATTTTATCAACCCAAACGGACATGAGCTCCACAGCCTGGCTCAGCCTGTGGTGGCAATTGTCTCGCCAAGACCTCCTTGGGCAAGACAAGTGATTCAGCTCCCCCAGTTTCCCTCCCCAGGGAGGCAGGGAAAGTCGAGCCTGGTCCTCCACAGTATGTCTCCATTTAGATTGACAATTTCCTGTGACTGTGGGGTTAACCTTGTTATGACAGCACAGCTGCAGTTGCCATCTCTCCCCATCGCACACGATAGCACAGCCTTCCCAAAGTAATAGCAGCTCTCAGAATCACAAATTACAGCAAGTGTTTCATCTCTTGTGTTGTTATTTAGCCCCAAATGACTCTGACATCAGTTGCTAATGGCGCAGACGTGCTTTTTTTGGTTTTCTCCTGAACAAAAGGTTAGCAGGGGACAGTGCCTGTTATACTGGTTCTATTTTGTTATTTTAGAGTGAAAAATATGAATCAGTGTCCACATTCATGTTCCTTTTTGGCAAGTGCTTTGTTACTTGAACACCATTTCCACCCTCCCATCAAAAGTAATAGTGCTCAGATGCATCTGTACGTCACTGTACATTGCATATATTTCTGCCTGTAAAAAATGCATCTTTAATGCAAATGCTATTTTGAAATTGTGTTTTTTATTTGGCATGTACAACATTCATTTTTTTTATTAGCAGAGGATTTGGTTATATTTTTTGTAGGAAGACAATAGAGTGGTAGAAAGACTGATGGTACCCGTGGACAGTGTAGTTTTTGTTACTGTCAAAATATTTCAGGTAGAGGGCATGTTTGATTAGATCCTCATTTCTCAAATTCCCCTTTAATATTTTCCTTCTATCATATTACAACACTTGTCAAACACAACTCAGCTTTGCAAGATTGGATCTCTGACCACTGATCATTTTTTCCAAGTGTTAGCAGACCACTGTATTCTCTCTTTACCTTCTGGATAACTCCCTGGATAAATACACTTTCTGGATAAACATCATTCTGCCTTCCAGATGACTATTATGTGATGTTCATTACTGCCTAAATATCTATGCTACAATTTTATGCACAAAAATCTGATTATATGTAGGTGCCTTAGAACTGGCTATTATTAGACAGAAATAAATTTTGTGAGTGGATATTTTTAGTGTTGACAAATGTAGAGTGCAGCATTATTAAATTTCTTCAGTTGCCCTCTGTGTCTCAGGAATGTGCCAAACCCAGTACAGCTTTTAATTGCTTCATTCTCTACTCAGTAATTTTCCTGCTGTTATTAGCGTGGGCTGCTCAGCAATCACTCGGAGCCAGGGCATTTATCAGAGATTTCCTTTGTGTAGTGTTTGTGTTCTGCCTCTCAGTGCTCTGTAACACAGTTCTGCACATGAATTTCTGCTCTACACTGAAACTGGTTCCAACTGGCACTTGCAAGAACTCGGGGAAAATATATTTCTTCATGAAACAGGTCTTATAGCTGTAACTGGACCATATTTCTTAGATGGCTGTACAAAAAGAGCTGAAAAGATTTGGAAGATCTGTTAACACATTGCAGACGTGATTTTCAGTCATGTGGGGAGGGAGGAAAGCAAGAAGGGGAATACCAGCATCAAGCACCTGCAGGCACTGCCTGGGTTGGAGAATCCTGGCCTGTACAGTCTTATCCCTTCTACAGGTATCTATCTTTCCATCTATCTCGTGTAGAGTTGCAATCACTATAGCTATATAAAATGCAGAGGGACAGAAAATCCACCCAAATAAGGGCAAATCATGAACTAGAATATTTTTATACAATATATCTTGGTTTCATCAAATTTCAAATAACATTCTATTTATTGGAAGTCGCAAATCTATACACTCTGCTGACATGAAACCATGCAGGAACATAATGATTAAGACTGATTTACAACTATATCCAAGCAATGGATGCACAGTGTTGGACCAAATTCAAATTTTACTGCAAAGTTCAAAGTTAGAAAAATGGGACCGGTACTACATACCAAAGGGTATTAACTTAGCTGAGAGCTTATTGTCACTGTTCTGGAGATCGTTTTGGATGCAGAGTGTCATAGTCTTTGGGCTGTGATGCAAGATGATTTCAGCACAGGGTGGACAACCAGCTGTGGAAGGGCATGGTTGTGTGTCTCTGAAGGCAGCTGCAAAGCAAATGGCTTGCACGTTAGCAGATTCATATTGAAGGGAGGAAAGTTTAGTTTCTTTCCTTGAGGCAACCAATGCAAGCCAAAATGGAAATAAGAGAGCTTAGGCATTTTGGAGAGGTCCTTCAGAAATGCATATCATAATAGCAATGTCTTCTCTAATTGATTACGCAGTCTGAATCTTTGCCATTAAGTGCTTGGCAAAAGTATTATGCTCTAGCTCTCCCTACTGGATTATTATTACACAATTTCTGTATTTAAGGGGTGCAGTGTATCTTTGTGTTACACAATTAAACAGATAAGCCAAGCATCTCACTATAATGTATAGGTGTTTCATACTTCATGTGCATTGCAACAGATATGGCTATGGCTTGTTTCTTGATTTTTGCTAATTTTTCTTATTTTGTAATATATCAGAAAAAAGTATGCTGCTTCTCCTGCTGCAGTTTATGAAGAGTCATTCTAGAACATGAGTTTCCTTTGGCTGTAATTTCCAAAAGTACCTAGGTGATTTTTAAGAACTTAAGGTAATTTTTCAAAAGCAAGTTAGGCTTCTGAGAGAAGACTGAACCTCAGTGGCTTTCACTGCAACTTAGTTGTCTGTCTGAAAAATCTTTTAGCTATGTTTAACCACACACTGTTCTAATTTAATTGATTTTTGAAAGCTAATGGAGAGCCCAGTCTACACAGTTTTCATGTTTCTGCCATACCCAGTTGTGGTTATCCACTTTTTCCAAGGGAAAAAGAAAGCAGAGATATTTCAGGTGAGTTAAAATATGCATTGGTTATATTTTGCCTGTCTCTCCCAGTATGACATCTGACATATCAGGACTTAGCTAAAAGAAGGCAGGATCTTCACTGATAAAAATTTGATTATAATATGTTTACCCACAATAAACTGGTCTTTTCTGGCAGCAAGATGACCTTTTTGACTCATTATGCCAAAGAAAAAATGTATTTATACTTTTACCTGTACAATGAGCTAGTGATGTGCTTATAACATAAAGTTTCACGTTTCTTCTGAGACATGACATCCACTGAGAAAGTTTACAAAGAATATAGTCATATACTGTGACTGTAGATGCAATACTTCTCTTTATCAAATAATTTAAGAGAAAAAGTTTATTGGTTTTTCATTAATTGCTGTTTCACTACAAAAATCTGTACGACAAAACAGAAAGTTTTTCATGTACCTATGGTCCATAGTAAATATCACTGTAAGAACTGAAGTATTTTTATTATCACTATAAAATCCATAGGCTTGAATTCACCCAGACTAAATGAGGTATACCTATCCTGCTAAATTTAAAAAAGGACCAGAGACCAATCCTTGTAACTGAAAGCAAGAGGCATTGAAAGTCTAAAGTCCTCAAGAACATGGCAGGCTTGATCTGGGCAGTTTGTCGGTGAGGGCCATTGCAAACTAAGGGAATGAGATAATGATTAAGCATGTAGAGATCAGGGGACCAGTGTTCAGATTTGCTCTTTAATCCTTTTTCTTCTTCTTCTTCTTTTTTT
>VYZV01001455.1:4856-25395 GCA_013401275.1 Pandion haliaetus | reverse complement strand
GAAGGACTGTCTCCCGTGGGAGGGACCCCACGGTGGAGCAGGGAACGAGTGAGGAATCTTCCCCCTGAGGAAAGGAGCGGCAGAGACGATGTGTGGTGAGCTGACTCAACCCCCATCCCCTGTTCCCCTGCGCCGCCGGGGGGAGAAGGTAGAAAGAACCAGGAATGGAGCTGAGCTGGGAAGGCGGGAGGTGTGGAGGTGGGAGGTTTTCTGATATTTGGTTTTCCTTCCTAATATCCTTGGTTTTGTTTTGATTTGTAGTGAATGAAATTGATTTTGTTTCTTCCCCAAGTTAAGCCTGCCTTTGCCCGTGACCATAAGTGGGGAGTGATCCCTCCCAGTCCTTGTCTCGACCCACGAGCCTGCCTTTGGATTTTCTCCTCATCCCAACGTGGCCAGGTATGGGAGTGGGGGGGTGAGTGAGCGGCTTCGTGGTGCTTTGTTACCGGCTGGGCTGAAACCGAAACCACGACAGTTTGTAAAACCTTTCCAGGCCTTTTGATGTCCTCTGTGATGGAGCTTGAGCTGACACCAAGCTGGGAGCTGTATAACTTGGAACACAACTGGCATTAACGCACCCTCTGGGCACTGGTGCTGGTTAGCCTGGGGCAGTGCTGCACCTGGGGGTCCAGAGCATCGTGCTGGCCCAGCTTGAAACATGGTGACAAAGGCATTGCATTGTATGTCTTTGTCAGTATGCCCTTGTTCATCTTAAGTACTCAGACCTGTCTTTAGCTATCCCTAATGTAAATTTTAAATAGTCAAATGCCCCCAACTTATCTGCATCCTTAAACTCAAAGGTCACTAAGTCTCTTATGTTCCTACCAATAAGGATGCTGAGACATGTAACTATCTGACTACTGTAAGACTGTTCTTAGCTTAATTTAAAGCCTGCTGAAATTGAGATACTGAGCAGTCCTCACTTTTCTCACCTGTTGAGACTCATCCTTAGAAGACGTTTCTAGATTGTGTTTGTGCAAAGCAAGAAGAAAGAATTATCCTCCTGTTCTTACCATCACTTCCTCTGTGGATTGGCCTTTAGCATAGACTTCCACTATTAAGAGGTTTAGAGGTTTGAATCTCTCCCTTCTTCATGGTCCTGTGCACTTTTAAAATTAATTCCTCCACTTCATACTTTAACCCCTGGTCTTTGTGATACTCTTCAGTTTTCATCCTTCCTGTTGAAACAGTTCTGTATGGTGTGGACCAGAGAGGAAGGCCTGAAAGCATACTTCCCATGCCTTGTTATAAGAGTGTTTGCCTAAGAAGTCTAGGTTCTTCTTGAAATGCCAGTAAAAACTTAAGCATTTTAAATTTAAGTACGCATTGTAGCAGGAAGAATAACGGAAAGTTGTTTTTTTCTAGGGAAGTTCCCTAACAGCTAACCTATATAGTCATGTTTCTGTTTGTTCACCCTCTCTTTCTGGTCTACTGAATATGAAATGATAATATTGTATTTAATATTAAAGTAGAACACTCACAATAGGAGGGTATGAGAGCATCTGCTCTCACATAAGCCTGTAGTGTACTGATTCAAACCTTCACCTGGAAGGTGAGAGAAGTGGGTTCATATCACTGTAGAGAAAGGAATTGAAGCTGGGAGCATTAAACTTACATGTGTGAGAGCTGTTTCATGCAGGATTTCTTTATTAAATGTGACAGTAACACATAGTTCATGTAAAGGACTGAAAATTTTGGTAATAAAGAACAAACAAAAGTGTGCATCTGCCTCATCATACAAAGAAAGCAGATGTTAGCTATATATTAAATTACAACTGCAGCACAAGCATATTCTGTGTCTTTTTTTTATTTGCCATTGATCTTCAGGCCACATAAAGCAAAAGCTTTCTCATAGTAATTTAATATTTTTTCAAGTTCTGCCAAAGAGCTGACAAAATGTATTGAGACTCTGATAATAGCTAAGTGTGACTTTATCCAAACACTTCAAATGATCTTAATGTATTACATTAACTGTGCCATAGCAGTTGCCTAAAAGAATGTAGGTCTACTCAGGGAAGCAGAGGAAATAGTGAGGTATATTTAGGAGAAAAGTTTGTATGTGTAATTTCACAGAAACAAACCTTGCATTAACTGGTTTAGAGCAGACCAACAGAAAAGCAAAAGTTGGTGCAAACTGACTGGTTTCTTGAGCCTGATGTCCTGTGCGGAAAAGTGTCTAGAACCAATTGCTTCAGGGAATGGGACAAGAAAACCTGCAATAAGAAGCTGTATAGGAAAAGCTCTAGTCATCTTTTCTAACCATACTAATAATTTCACTATTTCAATTGAATTTCACGGCAGCTCATGGCTTAGACATGTGTACTCTTCACTGGGTAAAAAAAACTGGCTGGCTGGGGGATGGTAGATCATCAAGCCCAGAGGGTTGTGGTGAATGGAGTTAAATCCAGTTGGCAGCCAGTCACAAGTGATGTTCCCCAGGGCTCAGTACTGGGGCCGGTTCTCTTTAATATCTTTATCCATGATCTGGACGAGAGGACTGAGTGCACCGTCAGTAAGTTTGCGGGTGACCCCAAGTTGGGAGGGGGGTTGAACTGCTTGAGTATAGGAAGGCTCTACAGAGGGATCTGGACAGGCTGGATCATTGTGCCGAGGCCAATTGTATGAGGTTAAACAAGGCCAAGTGCCGGGCGCTGGCCNGCATCCTGGCCTGTATCGGAAACAGTGTGGCCAGCAGGAGCAGGGGAGTGGTCATCCCCCTGTACACAGCACTGGTGAGGCCGCACCTTAAGTACTGTGTTCAATTTTGGGCCCCTCACTACAGGAAAGACATTGAGGTGTTGGAGTGTGTCCAGAGAAGGGCAACGAAGCTGCTGAGGGGCCTGGAGCACAAGTCTTGTGAGGAGCAGCTGAGGGAACTGGGGTTGCTTAGCCTGGAGAAAAGGAGGCTGAGGGGAGACCTTATCGCTCTGTACAACTACCTGAAATGAGGTTGTAGCAAGGTGGGTGCTGGTCTCTTCTG
Organism: Pandion haliaetus; assembly: GCA_013401275.1. Lineage (NCBI taxonomy): Eukaryota > Metazoa > Chordata > Aves > Accipitriformes > Pandionidae > Pandion > Pandion haliaetus. The sequence goes on along the minus strand of VYZV01001455.1, from coordinate 22,415 downwards.
TCAGGTGGCTGGTGATAGGACGAGAGGAAATGGCCTCAAGTTGTGGCAGGGGAGGTTTAGATTGGATATTAGGAAAAAATCTCTTTACTGAAAGGATTGTTAGACATTGGAACAGGCTGCCCAGGGAAGTGGTTGAGTCACCATCCCTGGAGGTAATCAAAAAGCATGTAGACAAGGCACTTCAGGACCTGGTTTAGTGGGCATGGTTGACGGTTGGACTCAATGATCTTAAAGGTCTTTTCCAACCTAAATGATTCTATGTTTCTGTGACTCATTTTCACTAGCTGCTCCTTCTCTATGTCTAAGGAGAAAAGGTGAAAAGAAGTGCTTGATGTATACTCTATACCATTTACTATTTTGTTTGGTTTTATTACTTCTCCTATAATTTCTCTCTGCTCAAAGATTAGTGCTCTCCAGCCATCTTTCCCAGGAGGAAAATAGAAATGGATTTTTCAATTCTGTAGAAATAAACAAAAGCAAATCTTCCACTGTGAAGACAGCATTGAAAGTATACATAACTGATACCAAGTAAATGGAGTTAAAAAAAAATAATCATCTCAGCTACACTTCTGTGACTGTAAAGTCTTCAGTATACACAACCATCTATATGTATATATATTTATGTATTTTTATAGACAGATGTTTGGGTTTTTTTATTTGGAATATATCCTGAGATTCTTGATAACCCTATCACAACTTTTTATATTTGAATATCACATAGTAAAGTTTGATCGAATGACAAAATTTTTCCTAATGGAAGAAACTTTTGCTATACAGGTGAATAAGGAGGGATCAGAAAAGAGTTTTTCTCTTTAAAGACATCCCTAGCAATGCATAATTGTCTTTCAGTGGTGCTAATTTAATATTTAGCATGCTCTGATATCCAACTGTGCGATATTTTCATTTGATGGTGTAGCAACTCACTAGCTATTTCCCTCATGTTCATTCATGACTGGACTTTCTCTTACACTGATGGAAATGAGAGGGAATAATGGCATCAGCCACATTTTTTTGGTGGATTTAAGAAAATTAAGAAAGAAAAGACAATTGCAAGCCACAGTTTGAAAGAGCTCTTTTCATATATTCCCATGGGCTTCATATCTGTGTAGACCAAGGCAGACTCCGAAATGTGTTGTATTATAAGTTAATGATCTGTCAAAAAAAGAATAAACATCAACACTCATAAATCTAAAGATTTTTTTCTACTATTTGAATGTTACTTCCTTATTTAAAGAAGGCTACATTCTTTTGGCATTTAGGTGCTGGAAACAAGTCTATAACAGTAATATTTTTACACCCACATTTTTACATAATCTTTTCTTTTAAAGGTTTACATATATATTTTAGGCTTGACTTTTATAATTTCCCAGGTCCACCTAACTATTCTCATCAACGCTAGAGGTGTTAAATCACTCTGTATGGTAAAAGCCATAATTTTCCATTTTGACTTTTCAAGTAACCCTCTGACTGGTACCTTGAAGAAATTATGGAATCTAGGGTATTTTTCCAAACTCATGCCTGCTTTTTGGATTATCCTTCAGGGCTCCATTGTGCTAAAGTAACCAATGTTCTTTAATGACTTTCTGCATACCTCCAGGGAAATGAAATGGCTTTTTCATGTCCGAGCATTCAAAGTACCGGTTCCTTGTCCTATTGCACTTACCGTGGCACAGGGCTTTGAGAATGCCTGTCAAAGCAGTATTGTCTATGGTATCAGAAATGGCAGTGTGAAAGCTGTCAGATTTTTGATCCTGTTGGCTATGGGCATTTGTATTATCATGTGGGGGTGTATATTTTTGCAGTGTAGCCTTCATCTTAATAGAGTGTGATAGCTTATGAATGCCAGCTCTCCATTCATTACTGGACATATTTTTTTTCCCTTTGCCCACCAATAATATCCTTGTGACAGCAGCAGAAACTGTTTACATAAGAAAATAATTGGAAAATATTAATTATTTTATAGGCACTTAGGGCAGTAAGTCCTCTTACTCATCAGATGTAATAATATTAGGCATGCAGTTGTAAGTATTCATACTCCTGCTATCTTATAACAGGCCAGCAATCTAATGACTTTTGTGTCCTGCATAATTCCATCATTTGCCTTGTATGTGGCACAGGCCTGAAGCCACACAAAAGCTTAGGCACTGAAATTTTTAGCAATATGACCTCAGTGTTGAGTAGTTTTGTTATAAATTAGAATTCATGGTTCTGACTTCTGTTCCCAGGCCCCCTATGCAGTCCTGAAACATGCATGTGGCAAATGAGGTGTCAAAGGATGTGACTTACATCAGATATCCTAGTAAGTTTGCAAATGAGAAATGCAGCAGAGAAGGCTATGTTCTGTACTTGCTCCTCCTTTGGAGGTTTTGGAGCTTCTTTGAAGGATTGGGACTCTGCTTTGTAATCCATCTACTGAAAGCAGGTATCTAAACCCAGTCCTTCCTGATAAGATACAGAGGGAAGAGTATGGTTTTCCCTGTCAGTCTAACAATAAAAGTATTCATTCTAAATGCAGGAAATACAGGAAGACCTGTTTTACCATCACCAAATGTGTGCCTAACCTATCGGGCCACAAAGCATTCCTTCAACTGTTTGCTGCTTTGTTTTAGTACTGTGGTGGGTTGACCCTGGCTGGACGCTAGGTGTCCACCAAAGCCACTCTATCACTCCCCTCCTCAGGTGGCCAGGGCAGAGAAAGGCTCTTGGGTCGAGATAAGGACAGGCAGAGATCACTCACCAATTACCTTCATGGGGAAAACATACTTGACTCGGGGAAAATTAACTTAACTTATTGCCAGACAAGCCCGAGTAGGGCAATGAGAAATAAAACCAAATCTTAAACGACCTTCCCCCCACCCCTCCCTTCTTCCCAGGCACAGCTTCACTCCTGAATTCTCTACTTATCTCCCCAGTGGTGCTGGGGAAGCGGAAATGGGGGTTACGATCAGTTCATCACACGTTGTCTCTGCCGCTCCTTCCTTCTCAGGGGCAGGACTCCTCACACTCTTCCCCTGCTCCAACGAGGGGTCCCTCCCACGGGAGCCAGTTCTCCACGTTCTTCTCCAACGTGAATCCTTCCCACGGGCTGCAGTTCCTCATGAACTGCTCCAGCGTGGGTCTCTTCCATGGGTTGCAGTCCTTCAGGAGCACACTGCTCCAGCGTGGGTCCCCCCCCGTGGAGTCACAAGTCCTGCCACCATGGGCTCCTCTCTCCATGGGTCCGCAGGTCCTGCCAGGAGCCTGCTCCAGCACGGGCTTCCCACGGGGTCACAGCCTCCTTTGGGGATACGCCTGCTCCGGCGTGGGGTCCTCCAGGGGCTGCAGGTGGATATCTGCTCCACTGTGGACTGCCATGGGCTGCAGGAGGACAGCCTGCCTCACCATAGTCTTCCCCACAGGCTGCAGGGGAATCTCTACTCCGGCACCTGGAGCACTCCTCCCCCTCCTTCTTCACTGACTGTGGTGTCTTCAGGGTGGTTTCTCTTACATATTCGCACTCCTCTCTCTGGCTGCAGTTTCTGTTCCACAGCAACTTTTTTTCCCTTCTTAAATATGTTGTCCCAGAGGCATTATCACCATCATCACTGATGGGCTTGACCTTGGCCAATGGTGGGTCCACCTTGGAGCTGGCTGGCATTGGCTCTCTCGGACACAGGGGAAGCTTCTAGCAGCTTCTCACAGAAGCACCCTTGTAACTCCCCCTGGCTACCAAAACTTTGCTGCACAAACCCAATAGAAGTACATATTTGAATATCAGTCTTGGCTACTTCTTCCCATTATGCTACACTTTTCTAATGATCTCTTATTTTGTCCAATTATTTCATGCACACTAAAATAATTTCAGCAGGGGATCTGCCTCACGTGCAATCTCCTGAACCAGTCCACATCAGAAAACTGTGCTTGTAAAATTTGACAGTCATGTTGCTTGAGGTTGCCCGGCGTGTACAGAGGAGGTCCTGTGACTAGCTGCTGAGTGTATATTATCCACATTTTTCTGTTTCTTCCCCTTAGCTTTCAAAGACGAGGCACAGGGTCTGGGTTTTATGTACGCAAAAATGGTGGGCAAATATACTATGCTTGTAGCAAGCCAGGGAAGCTCTGCTATCTTTAGTCATGCTGCCTCAGCTTCAGCTGTCCAAGGATGAGAGACCATCTGTTGCTATGGATGCAGTCAAGGTAATTATGGAAAAGAATATTACTCCCACACTCCAAAGAGAGGGGTAAGTACTTGAGTGGGGTGGTAATAAGTAGGTTACCAAGATCAAACTGGAGAGAAGCAGTGATTGCTTGGATTCTTACCTTATCTTGCAATCCTGTCAGGAGAGGCACTAGTCCCAGCAGGTCCATGGCAAGGATAGTTTGGTGTGCCCTGGTTGGAATAACTGTAGTAATGCCACACTGACACTTTTGTGCCACAGACACCCCACCCCCCACCCCACCCCCCTTAAGTAGGATCTGTGGCAATGAGGAACAGAAGGCAAATTGATTTTTTCAATCCAACTGGAAGATCCATGAATTCCTATTTTTTTCTACTCCCTCTATTTTCTAGACTGGAAGAGTAGAAGACGTATGCAAATGGTAGAAAGGTATTCAAATAGCTGGACAGATAAAACCATCCAAATGTCCTAGATATGGATAAATGTTCTGTTGCTATGCTGTCGGGCAAAAGTGTTTCCCATTTGAAAGAGAGAGTTTAAAAGGCAGTTCCAGCATTCACTGCCACACATCACCAAACCTTATTATGCTGGGATGCAAGCAGTCTATGCAGTTTTGCTCTTAGTCACTTTTGGACTAGCAATACTTCAGGAATAGGCATTAGGAATTTTCAGAATCCCAGCTTTGATCTTTGTCAGTTTTCCTGGCATTTTGCCCCCAAAACACTGTTACGGATTTAGACTTTAGTGAACAATAGTCCCACTAAATCAAGAGAGATGAGTCTGTATTTAGGGGAATAATTTCTTGGCTTTGCTATCACATTCTGCGTATCAGGGAAGCCAAATCAGTGTCTTTAAATTGATTTGTCACAGACCAGCGAACAGAATAAGAGTCAGAATCTGCTCCTTCAAACCCATTCCCTTTTTGTACCTTCCTTAGACATTTTAGTTAATATTCATAAACACTTAAAGATAAATGAAAGGAATAATGTAATTTTTAAGCAAATAAATATATGCAGTATGAGAATTTCCAATTGTCTATGTTAAGAGCAAGCAGATGGCTCATTGTAGTGTGTTATTTTGTTATTTACAGAATAGTTAGCTTGTACTACAGTATCTTTTCATCTCCAGAATTTCTCTTCCAAGATTATGTATAGGCTCTGTCTTAGTCATAATATTTTAATTCATCACCACATATTTAGCAAACCCCTTCTTTTATCACTTGATGACAGAAAGGATTTTTTTCTCTGACATTTATTGCTTTTTAAACTGTATTTCTGGTCAGGTGCCAGATTTCTCCCAAAATATTGTAAATTAATGTGAGTAATACGGATTTGGATTTATGAAGCATAATGGCTGAATGCTCTAACTGTGAAGAGATGCTTTATCATATTGTCCACCATTATGTGGAGAAACTTTAAGACTTGCTTTCCTGCTTTGTTTTACTACAGTCCTTAAAGGTTTTAAACAAGTTGCTCTGAGTCTTGAACACAATTACAGTAACCAATCTGACATACACACAATGTGAATAAAATGCTCTATTATATACAGGCATTTTAACACTGATACATTCTACAGACATAAAATAAAGGCACCTTGAAATAAAACTTATCTCCCTCACCTCACTTATCTACTAATTACATATAAACTCACACAATACAAAAAAAGATTTCTGTATGTATATCATTAAGGAACATAAAAGAAAGGCTTGTTATCATTTTGCATGCTTATCTGTAAGACTCAGTAATGTTCCCATCTGTAAGAATATATACTCTCTCTATATGTGTATGTTGATATATAATTTATATATATACAAGTATATTTCCCTTCAGACTCTGAAGTATTAAAACATAGGCTGGGGAACCATTCCTGTATTCATGCTTTCTGAAATCAGACATTCTTAAATGGAAGACCCACATTTCTTCCTTCGTGAGCGCTGCTTTATGAGAGCATGAAATCAATCCTGCCATCCTTTTGGCTAAATTTGGATTCAAAATGAAAAATTGCCTCTCCTCGAATATCCTTATTCTCTTTCAATCATTATTTCATAAGCTGGATCATTTTTTTGTATGGTAGATTAAATATGCTTGTAACAAAGTTTGAAAACATGGTGGCTAAACAAAACCATCACTCCTTTGCATCACATTCCGTACATTTCTTGCGCAGTGATACATTGTGCAGTTTACCTTGAAAAGCGTGGATGAACTTTAGGCCTGAAAAGAAAGCATGTGCCTAGGAAAAAAAGGATATTTATAATCAGTAGGAAATAAATTCCCCACCCCCCCAACATGTGTAGCATTCACCTCGCACTCATTATGAGGGGCTAGTTAACCTCTGAGCTTGATGTGCTGCAATTGAAAATGTTTAGTATCGGCTTGGGCTGTGGTGGGCTCTGATGTAACCAGTGCAGGAATCTGGATTTCCCCCACTCCTACCCCAGGGAAGAATAAAGGACTGCTTGTGCCTCCCCACTTAGCAACAGGGGCTGGCACCACTTTTCATACAGTTAGAGGCTGTGTGCCACATTTCAGAGGTGATGTAGAAATGCAGGCTTCCCAGATTTCTTATCTGCTTTCCATTCCAATTTTTTAATGATTTCCCAGCAGATCCAAATGTTGCACAAGAATTCCAAGGAGTGGAATGACCCAGTTCAGAGAGATACCGTCAGGGGACATTTCCCAAGTGCCTGTTTCATGGGGATGGGAAAGGAAGCAGATGTTTTCCATCAACAACTAATAATGAAGAACTACGACTACTCCCTCCCCAACCACAAGCTCTAGGCCATAATCATGTACTCCCTTCTTCTGCTTCTATAGATGTAACAGCAGCATGTAATAATTCAAATTCTGTCTTGTTGACACAGCTTGCGTCAGCTGTACAGGAAGTAAGTTGTTTGTTCGCTGAATCTGTGGACACATCAGCACTTTGCAAAGAGTCTAAAAGGAGTTGCTGCTTTCTTGATGGCAATTGCAATTGCCTGCTGTCATCTGAGCCTCCTGGAAATCTGTGACAACACACTGAAATAGCCACACATAGTAAATTTCTGTCAGTGTGACACAACTATTTTTGTTAGAAAGAATCACAATTTTCCCCTGAAAAATTCCCTTGATTAACTGATATAAAATAAATCTTTCTTTTCTGTTAATTCAGGAAACTGATTTCAAATACTGCTTCTTCGTTTGTGTTGAGTAATTATGCCATTTTTGAATATGTAGGGAAATTCTAGGAATTGCTTCATTTAGGCCTGTGCCACTGATGGGGAATGCTGTGTGATACACACCTGGCTTTGTAGAGAGTGAGAAAAACAGGTATTCTGATGTAATGTGTTGTAGCCTAATTGAATAAATACAAGGCACACTAGATAAAACTGGCCTTAAAATACTGGCATGTGTGCAAGATTTCCCGGAGAGAATATTAACGACCAAAAGGAGGAAAAAATAAAAATGAAATAGTTAGATGGCATTAGTATAATAAAAGGGGAATTACTGCTAACCTGTTGAACCAAAAAAGGTTGTCTGTGGAACTAAACAATTCATTTTAAATATAGACACGGTCAAGATGTCTATTCTGTAAGAATGAGCACTTCGATATTCTCTTTGGCCAATGTGTGTAATATAATAGCTATTATATATTTAATCTTCTAGTGCACAGCTGTACATGTACCAAACTGGAAAGCAAACCCATTAACTCCTCTCCCTTTGCAACCTCACAGAGACATGCTATTCATAGAATCATAGAACAGCCCAGCTTGGAAGGGACCTCGAAAGACCCTCTGGTCCAGCCTTTCATGGGAAAGGGTGCCTAGATGAGATTATCTAGCACCCTGTCCAATTGCATCTTGAAGACCTTCAGTGATGGGGACTCTACCACATCCCTGGTGAGGTTGTTCCAGTGATTGATCATTCGCTCTGTAAAAAATTCCTTTCTTAAGTTGAATACTTATTTAAGACCTCTGAAGTCTTCCACAGCAGGGAGCTTTTCTTTTTTTGTAGCAAAAGGCTGCATGGATACAGCTGTAGTCTAGGCTTTGCATAAGGCCAGTGACGCAAGGTTGACCTAATTCACAGGAATCCTTGTCCACAGTGTAGGCAACTCAGGACAATCCTGAGGCCACTTATATAGAGGACTATCCTACTCCTTCCACAGTAAGAGTTCTGAAAACACTGAACTAAGTAGGAAGGTCGTTTAAACTATGAAGAATGTGAAACTGAGGAATGTCATGGGACTGTAAACCCTGAACAAAGAGGAAGGATCCTGTTCATTGCAGCTGCATTATGTGTCTTGGATACCAGTCCTGAAGAATAGGGAAGGATCACTAGTAACTGTCATATTTAGTATAAATCCAAAACCTGCATCTTGTGAAAAGGTGAAGAAAAACATGAGACGAAAGATAGGAGGGGAAGTTTTACCATAGGCAAAAGGAAAAAGAATATGCGGTTATTCCCTGAGGCAATGCAGATGGGGTGAAGAGGGCTATGCTACCAGCTTCCCGTGGTAGTTGCAGAGGTCAGTTCTAAAAGGTAGGAGTCAGGTGCAGAGGACTTCTTTCCCTGCCAAGACACACTGTCAAGAAATCTTAGGAGACAGCTAGGAAAGGTGATTGATGCCTGGATTTTTTTTTTGGGGGGGGTACTATTTTTATTTTTGTAACATTTTTTCCCCAAAATTTAACCATTTCCTTTGCCAGAATAAAGCTGCTGCTTTAATTTGTAAGTTTAAACTTTATTCACGGGTGGCAAATCTGTAATGTTCTTTTTTCTTGGGGGTAACATTCAACTAAAGTGATGGTTTGCAGGAGATCCTTGCAAGAGAACTGCTCATGGAGGAAGCTTCCCCCCAAAATGTAAAAATTTTGGGACCTACAAGATCAAATGCTAGGGTTCAGGATAAATCTCTGCATGTACTACCCAGCACCTTTCTTGCAAAAGGTAGGAAAGAGGAGGCAGCCTATATGCTGAGTATTTCCAGACTGCTGCAGCTGATCAGTGCAAATGTCCTTTGGTGGAAAAGGTATGACAAGTGACAAGCGGGAGTGGAATGTTGCTTTGTTATTCTGACTTTTCACTGACAAATGCAGATCAGCAGTATGTGTGAAAGGAACCTCAGACTCTGTGAAACAGGAGAGAATTCAGGATATGATGTATAGACTTTTTTCTTGTTTCACGGGGCTGCTGGGATGTGAACATGCCATTTTGGGGCAAGCTAATTGCCTGTTCAGCAACTAAAAGCAAGATACCTTTGTTCTGCGAGTTACAATTCCCTGAAGTACACTACACTAGCAAAGAAGTAATTACAATGCAGCATGTCTTAAAAGAGCACCATTATACATTTTGTGAAGAAAAGGATAACTTTGGCATTGCTGTTCCCTGCTTAAAGCAAAAGATTTAAAACATCTTGAGCACGATCATGTATGTTTTACAAATATAAATTTGTGTTCATGCAGATTTCTTATGTTAAAAATGTGTTTGAAGCCTACCATTCTCACACTGCTACCAGACCAGGTTATAAGCTATTTTGTGCTGCTGGTAGCAGTCCAATAATATAAAACACATTTTTAATTTTCTTCTTTTTTTTCTTTTTTTTTTTTCAGTCTCCAGCAAAGAGATACTGTCTCACCAGAATGGAATGACTTCTGGATGAGATGGGCAGTATAAATTAAAGCATGGTCCTTGGCTGAAGTGAAGCACAATGAATGTTGATAAGAGGATGGTGAAAAACAGAAGTGTGAGCAGACAGAGGAAGGCAGGCAGCAGATACAAAAGAATATGGGTTTAATATATTTCTGGTATCCAAAATAAAGTGAGCATAGTTGCAGCATTCTGGAAAACATAAACACCTTAGAGAGTTAAGACTACCTCATAAATGGGAATAGGTAATTTCTTGGGGATTATTTATAAATCAGACATTAATTAAAAGGTCAGGGAAAGATGAATATATGTTTTAATAAATAGTTCATTATTATGGAATCCAAACATCAATAAGCTGTTAATAATCACCTATTGATAACTAAAAGCATGCTATAGTTATTTATTGAACTCTGTTTATTAACCAATGACAAATGGAACCTTTTCTATGCAGTATAAAATTGCAGAAGGAAGCTGGAAAGAAACAAGGAATCAGTAAGGGAAGGTAACTTGCACAGCAATTATGATGTGTTGCATTATAGGTTCCATACTCTCTCCTAATAACTGTAATTTTCTTATGTCTCCACAGCACATATTTTGTGACTTTTTCATTAAAAAAGCCAACACAAAGCCAATAGTCTTTTGCCACATAATACATTATTAGAAGAATCATAAGGAGGTAGGATAAAGGAGCAAGCTTAATAAATGCTGCAAAGCATACTACTGCTCCTGAATATTTGTCTTGGATTTCATCTGATGTATGAGAAGCTGACATGTCCTGTGGGGGCTAGTTTACATTTTTTTATGAAAGGTTACAGTGCTCTGAACCTATAGTTTATTTAGTTTTGCACTAGTGATGTAAATATTTATTAAGGATTTGACTCATTACATTTTGTGCAACCCTTGCACTCAAACCTGTGTGATTCACAGTATACTGAAAACAGAAATAATACCCCTAAATCACACCTGTCAGCAAAGAGAAAATCTGTCAGCTCTTTCACTCCCATCAGCTCTTTCACTCCCAACTCTTCACCTTGCGTCAGGCAAAGAAGAAAAAAAAAGCCAGAAAGAAAGCTGGCTGCTACTCGGAAATGAATTCACTGGAAAAATGTTTCTTTGTTAAGTGCTTGGCTGGAATGGCTAGGGAAATACAGAAATCAAGAGAGTCAACATGTTCTTGGTTTTTAGGTCACCTAGCCCCTGGTTTGGAAAAAAAAATCTGTATCACCTCTCTTTTTGTTTGTTTTTTGTTTAGGGGAGTTGTTTGGTTTTGGGGGTTGGTTGGTTGGTTTGTTTGTTTGCTTTTGTAAATCATCCATTGAAGATTAGTTTTATGAAAAAAAAGTATATCAGATCAGTAGTGTGATATATTCACATTATGTTTCCAGTATCAAGCTATTGTATATATAGTTTGGGTATCTTACATCGATGTCGTGGTTTAACCCCAGCCAGCAACTAAGCACCACGCAGCTGCTCACTCACTCCCCCCCCCCACACCCAGTGGGATGGGGGAGAAAATCAGGAAAAGAAGTAAAACTCGTGGGTTGAGATAAGAACAGTTTAATAGAACAGAAAAGAAGAAACTAATAATGATAATGATAATGATAACACTAATAAAATGACAACACTAATAATAAAAGGATTGGAATATACAAGTGATGCACAATGCAATTGCTCACCACCTGCTGATCAATGCCCAGTTAGTCCCCGAGTGGTGATCCCCCTGTGCCCACTCCCCCAGTTTATATACTAGATGTGACGTCATATGGTATTGAATACCCCTTTGGCCAGTTTGGGTCATCTGCCCTGGCTGTGTCCCCTCCCAACCTCTTGTGTTCCTCCAGCCTTCTTGCTGGCTGGGCATCAGAAGCTGAAAATTCCTAAACATTTCTTAGCAACAACGGAAAATATCAGCGTGTTACCAACATTCTTCTCATACCTAACTCAAAACCATAGCACTATACCAGCTACTAGGAAGACAGTTAACTGTCCCAGCTGAAACCAGGACAATTGACTAAGACTTTATTCCAAGAGATGTCAGCAACAACAGAACATGCCCTAGCCAATACGTTATTTTGAGACAGACTGGCATCTCAGTATTCGATGAACAATCAGAAGTCACTGGGACTAGCAAAAGGCTTCTTGATCCCATCAAAATTACAGGATTTTCGCTCCCATTGGTGCTAATGACCTTTAACCCAAACCTTGCTAAGCTTATGACAGGCACTCAAAAACATCACAGCTTGTGCATAAAGCCCTGCACATATTTCCAGTACGACATTTCTGTGACGTAAACTGGCAGCTACAGACTTGTGATGTTTTTTGCTAGTTTGCTTTCTGAATGGCTTTGTCTTGAATTCTCTCCTTCACAGTGACATAATTGCAAAAGATATGAATGAAAATATAAATAGCTGATAACCTGGTAGTAAGTGCAGTATTTTGAGAAAGATGAGTTTGAATTCCTGTATGCTACACAGATGTAAATCAAGGTCTTCCATCTACTGCTGCATCCATCTTTTAAACAAGTGTGTCTGTCATCTCATTTTGTGATGAGCTTGACCCTGTCATACTCTAAAAACACTTTCATGACTCTCTCTCTAAATAAAAAACTACAGCCACTGTGGAGTTCAAGTGGTCTCAAGGTTATGCAGTGTTAATCAGTTTTGTGGTTCTTAATTCTATTTTCAAATTTGGCTACAGCAGTTTCCATTCACTTTTGTGGCACTTGATTGATATTGTTATTAACATTACAAGTCATGGGATCAGATAGCAGTACGTTGAACAGACATACATCAACACATCTACTGAAATGTATATGGATTTGCATCAGTATTTTCAGTTTAGAAGGGTGTTTGAATTTTGGGGTTAAAACATCTTTCTGTGTATAACAAAATTTACAATTTACAAATATTTATATAATTGCAATATATAAAAATATATATTTATTTATCTTTCTGATAAATGACATGTCCTTATAGATCTGCACTGTTACGTTATGCCTCTAGATAAAAATTGTAAAGCAAGTTTTTCCTGAGTACAAGAAAATCCATCTTGAAACTTTAATTAAAGAACAATCTATCAGTGACAAATTACCAGAGGGTGGATATGCCACTCACAGTGTTGGCACATCATTTCAAAGAACACAAATGAAAACACAGGAGACTAACAGATCTGGGTATTTGTTTGCACTTAACAGACAAGGGCAACATAACTAATTGTGTTCGGGTTCATGAAGTCTCCACAATGGATGAACTCCTGAGCAGCTTTTTATTTGGCTTCATGAAGACAACTATATCAACTTCTCTTCTAAAAGAGTGAGAGAAAAGGCACCCGTGAGGGTATGAGAAGTAAGAGCTTTTTTTCCTCATTTCTGTAGTTGGGATAAATTATTTTGTATATGTAGTAAGTGGTCAGCTGCATGTGCATTTCTGTGCATAGAGCCATTTACAAAATAGTGGCTCTATGTAGAGTTCCTATGTAACTGATAGTCCGGCTAAAAATTATTTGTCTATTCTTTAACAGAAAATGCACTGGCAAATATTGTACAAATACTTGTTGCAATGTTTTTCACTCAGCTGATTAGTAAAAGCTCTTTAAAAAAAAACCTAAGTAATTACAATTGCTCAATTTCCCATGAAATCGGAATTTGTTGTCCATAAGTTATTACTACAAGGCCTGTATCAAGACAGATTTCAAATGGGAGGCATAAGAACTCAGTATGAATAACCTTACTGTTAGCTCTTCCTGCTCAAGAAAAAAACACCAGCGTAGTAAAAGTCATAATGAGCAATGATTATCGGTTCTTTATTCTTTCTCCATAGAGCATAGTTTTACCTTTGTCTCATCCAGTAGAACCTCATAAATCAGGTGGAACAAAAATTACATCAGAATCATATGGAAATTTCATAATCTGAAAGTAACTTGCTGGCAGGACAGAAACCTATGAACCTGGGCTATATGCAGGTCCCCGATCACCTCATGCAGGAGGGATACAAATACTTTAGCTATAATCCTGTATGTTTTCTGGTCACTGTTATTTATTTTTAACTTTTTGTTGGGTTTATTGGCTCCTCTTTTTGATTGCCAGCTACCAACTTTTTGCTTATTTTTGACCCCTGAAACATGTCCAGCATATTCTACCCTTAAAAGAATGTTAAAAGTCTACAATAAAAGCTTAGAAATTCACATCTAAAGGTCAAACATACAATTCTATACATAGACTCAATTGGACTACATTTCTTTCAGGAACTACTCTGAAGTCTTAACCCAAAGGAATCCACTTGATCTCTATCATGTCCTTTGGCATGAGTGCAGTTGTATTAACATTTCTCTCAATATATCAATGTTTTCTATAGGAAAAGGGAATTGGAATAAAAATCTGAAAGACAAGAAATTTAATGAATTTAACTTTCTTAATCCACAGCAGTGTTAAGCAGGTTGTTGATTGGACTGTTACTGACCAGAACATCCCAGTCAAGGAGCTGGCTGTTAGCCTACACACCAGTGCTGGTTGCACAACCTGTCCATTAGTTTAGCCTCAAGCCCATGGTAAACTGCAAGTCATGTCCTCTCTGTTAGGATACGGTCATTCACAATGCACATGTAAAATTTGTGGGATCAAAAGCAGTACAAAAGTGCAACACTGGAGGTTGGCAGAGTCAATTGTATTCTGATTATCACCTCCCTTCTTAGGTGTTTTATCATATAGTCTGGTACTTTCTATACTGCTTTAACTGAATGATAGATAAAGTTATGATTTTCTTCAACTAGAAATTGCTTCTTTTAGCAGAGGAGACCATGGATGTTATTCTGGAATTACCAGTCCTTCAATCTTATACTCTTTTCGTAATGGTGGTCTGAGTAACCTTCCTTGCAGTTTTGAACATTCTTTATAAACCTTGGCTTTCAATACAGAGGACATTTAACAACTTGCAAAAAATACTCATCATGTTGCAGACACCTGAGAGGATAACAGTTCAACTTTCTGCAACTTGCTGTGACTGGAAATGGGATGATTTATTTGTAAGCATTTACATTCTTGTCTCGTTGATTTGTCATTCTTCTTTTTTTTCTTTATTATAGATTTCACTGGCTGCAGAGAAATATGTAAGTCCTTCCCAATGAGACTCAGTCTTTGGGGAAAATAGGCAAACCTGAATAACTCTCAATGGACTTTTATTCTTCCTGGATAATCTTTTATTTACTAAGTCCTCTTAAATGATTAGTTTCAGTATGAGGGTTACTTTTTAATTAAATTATATTAATAATAGCTTGTTTCTGTTACACATGACATTATAAAAGGTGTTCAATAACAATCTGATAGTACTTAATTAATTAATTATCTGGGAAAGAGCTTCCCAGTGATAGCATTTTTCCATTGCATTATGAACATACATAATAGACCATCATTCTAGCAGGCTGTGCAACTATTATCAGCAAGCTTTGCTATGCTCACTGGCTTTCTACTATTAAGAATTTTAATTTAACTATAAACAATATTGTCAACACACATATTGAGAAGGATCAAATTGGAATTTTACATTGAAATAAAAACTTCAGACCAGTTATGAAATAGCATCTAGTACAATCATTAAGCAGGAATTGAACAGATAACATTATAGTTCCATGATTAGAAATATCTGAATAGGATATAATTACTTTTATTAAGGAGTATAGAAACACTTTATATGTGTAAATCAAAACAAACCAGGCAGGAAATACTGGTGGTCCTTCGCTATGCACAAATAGCAAGCTACTATTTCCAGTTAACAGCATTCTCACAGGTTATCATGGCAGTATCAGATTTGATTATGCTTTCTCAATAAAATGGAATGCATAATGATGCCACTTATTTCTTGGAATCAAGATCAGAGTTGCAGGATCAGGGGTTTTCACAGATTTTCTTGTCTTATGGCAAACAATTTTTAAGTTCACCTATGAATTCAGAGGTGTTTGTATTCATTTAAAAAGGTGGGGGTGAAAAGGAAAGGGAAAAAAAGCCATGGAAGTATCATATTGATTTTAGCAGCACACACTACCTGTCATAAACAGCTAGCATACAGATGCACATCTTACTACACTTAGTTATCTCTATATGTAGGACGACCTTTGACTCAGATCCTAGGCTGGCCATCTTTTTATTGTGAAAAGTCTGTCTTGAAGCTGGCAGAGGGAACAGTGGTAAGACTGGTTTATGTCGTTCTCTGTGCAGCACAAACACACCTTTTACTTGAAATCAGAGGGTTTGTCCCTTCTTTGGGGCCAAAGCTGTGTTTTCCTCTATATGTGTGAACTGTTTTCTTTTCCTGGGAACTATTTCCAAAGAGAATCACTTCAAACAGGTTATAGAAAAACATTAAGTCTTGAGACTGCCTGATTCCTTCAGGTAAGCAATTCCATGTTTGCCTGATAAAGTGAACAATTTTGTAGGGTCTCACATCTATCCATCTGCACAATCTTTGAACAGCACATACCTCAGGGAAGTGTGAGCTACTCTTTACTCATATGCACAGTTCCCTTCTGTTTATTTTATGTAAGAAGGGGACAGAATCAGTATAACTGTGTAGCTGGATTGTTTGAGCAACTGAGCAGAAGGTTCTTTGTGTACATCCTGGCTTTCTTCCTGTGTTGCTCTTCAATGATTCATCTTTACACCTTTGATGCTCTACCACTGGCTTCAAGTATTTATGGCCTGATTATAAAGATTTACGTTCCCCTCTAGCTTCTGTGAGGGCTTAAGAAGTTTTTAAAATTCCAACTCTAGATAGCCTAAGCTGGACAGACAAAATTAATGCACAGGGGTTGGGGTTTTTTGGTTGCGGGTTTTTTTTTCCCACAACCGACCTGCCCAAAGTTAGAGAGGGAAATGATGTTAGAGACAGTCATTATTCAAACATTGTCTTAAGAAAGACATCATAGTTTGAGATCCAGACATCTGGTCATCATTAAGCATTGCTGTTCACACATGATATTTTACTTAAGACTGAACCAGGAGGCAGACAGTAATTTATATCCTGTAGTCACTGGGAAAAAGTCTGGTAAAATATGTAAGTGATCGTGAATGGAAGTCTCTAGCAGGGTCAGCCATGGTCAGTGAAGAGGAAGATTTAAGAAAGGAAATCACACCTTGGTGATTTTCCTGGCTTACAATGAGGGTCCACCTAAGCTCATCAGATGAGAAGTGGTGTTAAGGTACCTTTCCACAGAATGTCAGGCTGTATGTAAAGAAATTTTGCAATATAAATGTTAAGCTTCTTTGTGGTTTTGTTTGCTGTTATTTTTTAGGTCTGTCTCTATAGCATTTTCTGGGGGGAAAAAAGTATAGCATTACTTCATTCAATTTCAGTTGGCATTGTGAAATGTTAGATTAATAGTTGTCAGCCAGTCAAATATCACAAGAGTTTGCCTATGCACTTCCTGAATTTTGCCAAAGATTAAAATGTCATCACTACCATTAGGGACATTGGGTATGTATTGAATTACTCTATGGATTATACTTAGCAGCTGAGTATATTACAGGCATTCATCTCTTATACTCAGTATTTCAAATCTTTATGAATTTGTTTCCTTGACTCAGGTGAATAACTCAGGAAAGACCCCTAATTTAGCAGAACTCCACTTCAGATATTCTATTTTAAGCTTTAGCTCCTTGTATCCATACCTTTATAGTTTTTCCTGATTTTCAAGGAGCTTTCTGAATTTGTACAAAGTTCAAAAAAGTCTATGATACTGCTGCATATTTGGGAAGAAGGATTAAACAGTAAGACTGATCAAGTAATCTT
>VYZV01001454.1:6697-19436 GCA_013401275.1 Pandion haliaetus | reverse complement strand
ATTTCGTACAATTACTGGAAAAAAGACTTCAACATTATTTGTGCTGTTTGTTTGGCCTAGAATGTTTGTCAAGTGGTTAACAAAAAAAGATGTACTCACCCAAGCCAACTGTTTGACAAATGAGAAGATATTGTCTATAAAATGTATGAACTAGGTACGTTATTAATGTTGTGTATTGGGTGTGAGGTACCTTATAGCTTACATTTGGAAGCCCATTGAGTAAAATTTGAGGACTGTATTGAACACATTCTTTCACTAAATTTCATAGTTTAAATCCTTTTTCCTTTCATTTTTGGCTGCAGATTACAAGGGGAGGTAGACCACATCAATGTGAACTATGACAGAAGGCTGCCAAGGGGCCTGTGCTACCTCCCTCTTTTCACAGACTATTTTTGACATATCTGTTTACCCACCTGACTTTGTGGGTGCTTTCAGAGCATATGAAGTTTCTTAGGCAGAGGGGAGAAATAAAATAATTTTAAAATATTAGCACTATACAGGAAGCGGACCTTGTAGAGGCCGGGAGTTTTTTTATAACATATATCGAGCGTTTTTCCTGAGTCAGTTGAGTGATGCTTCAAACAAAAGATTTAAGACGTTTGGGTTTTTTAATTCTGTTTTTTTTCAGGAATTGGCTTCCGCTTGCATGGGAGCACATACTATTAACAAATGGGAATTCAGTGCAGTTGTGTATTCTGTTGTATGCCTGTACTGAATATAGGTAGATAAGGGCTAGAAACTTTAACTTAAGCCGCTGAATTTGACCAAATCGTTCCATCAGATCAAATTTAATCTACCTTTTCTCCTTTGCTGTTGAGAACTTGCATAATGTGTCCTCTGTATAGTCTCAGTTAATAGGGTTATTTAGCACAAAGTGCAGCTTCAGCGAGAGAGCTGCTTTTGCTCAGTGAACTTGGACTACCACGTTTTACCTTCTTTTGTTCAATAAAACTTTTAACTGCAGTTATTCAGTCTAAGCTACCTCATTAATGTATTTGGTTTTCTTCCTCTGCCTCGCTGTCTCCAGGATAAGCATTACATATATCTGTGTGGGTAGATTAATTTGCTAGGAAACCAATGCAGAAGTGATCGTGAATGGGTATTTTTGACCTACTTTTAAAAAACTATTTTGGCCTGATGTGTTCATTTTATTGTTAAGGACTGACAAAAGAACAAATGGTCTTAATTTTTTTTCTTGGAGAACTACTGCTTGTGTGCAGCCATACAAATTTACAGAAATATTTATCTGCTCCGAAATACAGTACACTGCTGACAAATTGCAGCTGAGTGCTTATAGAAGGTTAATACCATCATGCTCGTTCTGAATGTCCCATCATATGTTACAAGTGGTTTTGCTAATGAACACAGTCAGAGGGGCATCATCTGAGGAAAACTGTTTAAATCAGCTTATTTTATTGTGCTACCTATTACCAATAACCATGTAAAGCGTAATAGAATTTTGTTGGGAGTATGCTTATTTGTATTTTGTCCCTGCTTGATGCATCAAGCAGCAGTATTACTACGGTGTCAATTTTGGAAGTACTGAAATTTATTCTTTATTCAGTTTACTAGTAATGATCACTACCAAAATGTACGTGTAAGCTTTAGGTTTTATAATTGTTTTGGTTAAAATCAAAAGTAATTCTTCCTCTTTAAAAAAATAATCTTAATTCTGCATAGCTGTGTGAGGTTGTTACAGGTGTTAATAGTAGTGCCAGTGGATACTCTTGGAAAGTAGCCAGTCAAGATGAATTGATTCATCACTTTAGGAATAGTCTTCTAATGCTGTGCAAAGCACCGGATAGGAAAATGTTGCTCTGTCATTTAAGTATGTGTCAGTCATTTAAGTGTCATATGCTACTATTTTTTTTTTTTCCAGCTCAGACCAGATTTTAGAGCCTGCTTGAGTTTAAATCCCCTGAAATCCATATTCCATTTCTGTTTTATTAATGAAACTAAAAAGTAGTTGAAGTAGTTGCAGCTCCTTTTGGATCATGTAAATACATCCTACTGTCTGTATGCTGGTGATGAAGAGATGCGCTGTTTAAAAGAGTATCTTCACTGGTATTCTCCATTCAGAAGAAACTTGGGGTGGATTCTAACCATTATGAGATGGTTAGAAGTCAGGATGTCAAAGTTTTGTGTCTGAGCTTTGAGAATAGCCCAGGAGCTGGTATATGGCCACAATGTAGAGATTTTTTTTTTTTTAGTGACTGTCTATTCTACTTAAAGTGGAAGAATTCTTTTTGAACATCATTTTGTCATCAGTGTTGGACACAGCATAGTGGATTAAATGTAGTGCTTCAATCAAATTAATCTTTGAGGTTTTTTCTTAAATCTCCCTCTGGATTAAAGTGTTCATAATGACATTAATTAACATCTATATACCAGGATTGAAATTCAGACATCAAAGGTTTGCCAAAAACTGCAAACTGTTTTCTACTGTAATGCAGTGTAAAATGACTTGATGCTCATTACATCTTTCTTAACCATAGCATAACAAACCCTTTCCATCTCTGAATCTACAGCTGTAGGTATACTTATAGATACAGCAGATATTCAATCTCCTTTTTCAGTAAGGCTGCTTTTATGAAGAGTAAGTCCATCATAGTATCTGGAGCCAGCAGTGCCCTGATGATAAGCAGCCATCTCTCTTTTCATAAATCTTGACTGCTTTCATTTTTGCAGTTATAGTACCTAAATTAGAAAAGCATCTGGGTAAAAAAGCAATTAGTAGATATTTGACCTGAATGCGAGTAAGACTACATTAGTGTACTAGCAGGGAGAGCTGCTGGAGCTGTCTGCCCTCTCCTGATGACGGCAGACCCACACTGCAATCTCAGAATTCGTTTGGACTTTGCTTTTTTTGGTGCCCAATTAGTAGCAAATGCTAAAAGTGCTCACTTCCTTATACAACTTGTCAAAAGGCCTGGCTGATATCCCTGCAAAGAAACACAGCACGCTGAATGATTTGAGACATCTAGGATGACGTTTCCCTTGTGCTGTGTTTTGAATCAGGACAAGAACGATGGAGAAGAAAACCTGGGAAAACCCAGGTTATTTCAAGTTTCTTTTCCCTGTTCACATCAAAGAGCTGATTATCTGCAGCTGTCCAGTTTTCAGTGGCTCCACTTCCCTCAGAGTTGTATAAAGTCTGAGAGTCTGGCCAAGGGAAAGCAATTCATGGCAGGGCCCAACCTATCTTGGGGCATTTGCAGTCTTGGTGTTCTTGGGGTCATAGAGTTGTCATGAAGGGGTGAGAAATGGAGCAGCAGAAGGCAGCTGTCTGACAGCCTGACCTGTGGTTCTCGAGTTCCCTTGTACTGAAGAATCACTGTGAGTTTTAACCTGGTGCCAGAACAAAAATGAGTTTTTCTTATACCAATGCCATTTTTAAATTGCCTATTTTGTTTCTGGGTGGGGGGGAGGGAACAAACTTGAAGGAGTAGCATTTTAGTAACAGTCAGAAGCTCAAACCAAAAGTCTGATTCCTTAGTGGAATAATGGAAGCCTTGGATTAGGGCAGTTTGCATACAGATAAATAAATTTTTTCCCAAAGGCTTACAACCTTAATCTGATGGGCTGGTTGGACATCAGAAAATAATTTGATGCCACAGCAATAAGTGCAATACAAATGTCTAGAGAAGTTAATAGCCAAAGATTTGGGGATTATCTGATCTGGAAAGATCAGAGCACTTTTTTTGCAAAGTTCACTCTACGTACTAGAATTGTTCCTTCTTCATTTACCTTCCAGCTGGTAATTACCTCATCTTTGCATTGGTGTCAGACTCTGCTGGTTGCTAGTTTTTTAATTCTTCCTTTTTGTAGCCGACATCTTTACTTCCTGTGCTCCTAATGAGAATCGATAAAGCTGAAGCTTTTCTAGTGGCATGGTCCTCATATCAAGGGAGAAAATAGCCCACTGCTGGTATGTAACATACTTTTGATAAATGTAATCATAATTCAGCTTGTGCATACTTGGAAATATATAAGAAGTTTTAGCCTAGTAAAAGGTATGTGTGTGTTGAAGGAGAAACGCATGCCCCATTTGCTCCTGCCCCATTTGCTCCTGACTTGCACCTTAGTGGTGTTTTAGGTTGTGTGTAGTGATAGGTTACCCAGAGATCTGGAGTGTGAGTCAGACTCTCTCATGTAGCACTTTATGCTTTCCATGCTCTCTGAAAGTGTTCTTCACTTGCACAGCATATGTAGCTTATCACGTATTTTTTTCTTTTGTATTTTAGTTAAAATGTGAATGATATTTCTTTGTGTACAGATGTGGTCAAGGAAAAACAAAAAAATCTTAAAATGCAGAGTTACGTATGCTTTGCTTAATGATAAAGTTTTTGGTCCCATGAGTATTGCAGGACCTGTTCAGCTGTGAAAAGGTGATCACAGTTTTGAGAACAAGCTAGGGAATTAGGGTGACTACTGACTGGCACCAGTTCACATGTTCTTGTTGCCAGTCTTTTATGCATCATTAAGAGAACTTCTTTTCTCAGTCTGTAGGCTCTATCTTTTGATGTCCATCTCTGTTGGACCTGCTGATTACCTATGCGGGGAAAACATGGTGGGATTTGTTCCACAACAAATATCTTACTCAGTAAAACAACATGGCGAGTTTTTGTCAGGAATTCCAGCATCGGTGATGCACAGGTGTCCTCCAGAGTTAGTTAATGATCAGGTGATTTGTATTAAGATGCAGCCCAGATAACCTGGGAGTGGTGACACAGCAGAAGCCCTGCATGGTTGACTTTCCAGAAGGGATGATCTGGACTGGGGATTGCCTCCTCCTCTGTGTATTATTTTTGCTCTTGAATGCTGGGGTTTTTTCCCCATTTGGGGAGTGTTTAGTGCTGCTGTTCGGATTTTTCACTTTTTATTCATGAAATGAGTAACGCCTCCCTGAATCTGTAGTAGGAATGAAAGGTTCAGTTGGTTCTTTGAGCTACATGCTGTCAGGCTATCCTTATATTCATTAATAAGTTCTCTATTTGGGGCTCTGTTTCTGAAGAATTCAGTTTGTAATGTGAAAAGGTCTCAGATGAAAATGTGTTTGAGACTGGAAACACATAAAGCTAGTAAACTTGCAGAGTAAAATTATAATTCTAGGCAGAAAAAGTGGGGGTTTTTTTTAGACTTTGTTGGCATGGTTCGGAGGTTTGTTTGGACATTGAGCTCCCACAGACTGCCTGGAGTGATTTTTTTTTTTTTTTTTTTTTTTTTAAATAAACAACTTATAGTTGGCTTAGATGAAGCAGAGCTCAGTTGTTCATACCTGCTTGCACTCTTGGCTGGCCTGTCACTGCGTTCTCCCTTAGACTGCAATGTTCTGTGCTGGTAGGTGCCTGTTTTCTCTGGGCAAATGTAAAACCACCTCTCCTGTCTTCCATGCTGCCTGTTGACTGAGTTACAAAATAAATCTGAGCTTTGATTCTTACATATAATTGTGCCTCTGGCCTGCTAAAGATCATGTGGAGCTGTGGAATGAGGACCGTGGCTTGGACATCTAATTGCCTGCTAGCCCCTTGCTGCTCTGCAAAATATTCCCAAACCCAGCAAAAATCTGAGTGCAGGAGGCAAATCTCTAAGGCTGACCTAAAATTTTAGTTAGCCTGGCATCTAAAGACCACCAGAATTTCCTTGTCCTCTTTTCAAGGAGGGTTGTGTACCAGAGCTGGTGAGTCCTCTGGAAGGGTATAAATACAGCAACTCTTTGGTATGCAATGCTTCTTTCTTAGCCATTGATTCTGCCCTTTCTTCTGTGCCCATATGGAAATTGCAGGAGGGAGGGTCAGGGTTTGGTCAGGCTTTCCAGATCTCAGTAGAGAGCAATCTTGTTTACCATCATCTGCCTGCACAACACTGTGGGGAAAAAGAACTGTAGTAACAATTCAGATTTTAAACATTAACTCATGAAACAGTATCAATTAATGAAGGAAAAAATTAATTGGTCCATTTTAACATGTGTTCACCATATCCAGGGTTGTTCCAAAATACTTGGCCTCTGTTGAATTAACAACATTGCCTTTACTTCCCTTGTTCAACATCACTGTAAAAAAACCTGCTTGGTTTCTTTTCCATTTGTTTTTCATTGCTTGTAACCTTTTCTTAGAAGTGTGGAAATAATTTTTGTTACACGTTTTATGCACTGAAATAAACACACCACTGAGCACCTGAGTCCCCTCCCCATGTTTCTTATGCAGTGCCTGCCAGTGTATCTTTCCATATTTTTACCTAAACCTTTGACAGCTGTCAATAAATGTCATTACAAAGTCATATAACTCCTGCTAATGGGTGCAGGCTCCTGTGCTGCATCATTAAGTATGGTAAAGAGGGGTCATCCTTTTTCTTAACAATTAAATACTTCTGGAAAAAAATTACTAGCTTTGGAAAACAGGCCTGCCCTGGATCAAGCACTTAAATGCAGGTTATTTTGGCCTGTGCTTGTTAACCTGAGTTTTGAATATTTTGCTAAAAATACAACTGAAAGAGTAAGTAGTGCCTATGTAGCTTTTCTTAGAGAGTGTGTATTCCTTGCGAATAGAGGGGTAGAGCACTGGCTTGTGAGGTTTACTCGGCCTCTGCCTGGCAGGCTCCCTTTCTGCCCACAAAGGCTCGTTGAGAGCAATGCTCTCCTAGCTTCAAAGGAACAACCTTGTGTAACTTAAGAACCTGCACCAGGGACAGGAGAACTGCGCTTGGATGGAAAATCAAAGCAGCTTCTTAATTGCAGTTAAGAAACAAAAGTCAACGTCTCAATTTGAAAGCCCATGTTTCTAGAAAGGGGAGGGAGAGTTGCTGTCCCTTAAGCATGTTTTGTCAGGAGTTCAGGGTATTAACAATGAAAGGATTGTTGCTGTAAATAAAGACAATTAAGTAAATCCCTGAGTCTGTCCCCAAAACGGAGACAGATTGCTTCTGTTGATATGCAACACTATTAACATTTGACTGTGCGTATCTATGGGATGTCTCAAGTGCTCACATATAACAAATGTCTCACTTTTCTGCTGTAATCACATGAATGATACCCTAGTTCCCATAAGTCATGGTGTTTTCTTTATAGTCAGTTCTGAATAATGTTTTAAAATCCTGTAGAATATTAGAGGATATACTTTTGGTGGGTTTTTGTCACCGTTTTTTAAAGCCAGTTTCTGTATCTAGCTGTTAGAGCAGTATTGTGTTTAGCTGAAGCCAACAAACGTGAAGTGGCAGGTTTTGGTTCATCTGCTGCTTTTTGCTGTAGAGAGTTTTAAGGAGGGCATGTTTCTTTCTGTGGCAAGAAGAAACAAAGAAAAGGAAACATCGGATGCCAACTGGATTATAGTGTATGCTGTCAGCAGGTCTGCAATTTGGGACAATTTTATGATTTACAATCCTGTCAAATTTGTCTTGTTTAATAACCTAGGAGATTTCCATTTGGCCTGCAGTGACACAGTGCTGGCAAAGGAAGAAAATCAAACATCTTTGCATTATTCCCCAAGCTGTGACTTTTGTCACATGCCGTGGAATAGCAATGCATACTTGTCTGCACTGAGGCACCAAGCCTCAAGTCCTATTTCCGTGCACCTTCCTGGGGGACAGGTCTGCTCCCTACAGTGAGAGCGGCCACCCGAAGCCAAGGACCACTGGCCGGCCACCTCTGCCCCAGCTTGAAAGCTGAAGGTCAGTGGAGGGAGCATGAGTTGTGAAGGCAAGGTCCTGGCTGTGCCTGTCTGAGCAGGGATGAGCAAGGCTCATAGTGTGGCTCCTGCGCAGACAGCAGAGCCCTGAGAATCTCTTAATCTGACAGCATAAAAGAAGGCTTTTTTTTTTTTTTTTTAAATCCTTGATTGTTCATAGGAAAGATTTGAATCTTGGCTCTCCGAAGCATAGGGCAAACTTGAGCTGCAATCATTGTGTGTAGAGGTTACTGTAAAAGGATGTCTAGGTGAGGTCACTGGGTTTTAGCCCTCATCAGCCACTGATTTTGGAGAAGGTCAGGGTTCCCCCCCCTCCCTTTCCTGACAAGCCTTTAAATATTTCTCACATGTTTTGTGTGTCTGATTCCAGGCAGGTTGGGTCATGCCCGGGCTAAGTAGTTAGGAATGTGACTGAGACCTCCTTGTGTCACCAAGCCTATGTCCTGTACTTAGGGATGCTGATGAGAAAAAAGCTGTGGCCCTGTTTGCTCTCCCCCTCCTTACTTCCTCCTCAAAGAAAATCCATCCTATTTGTAAACACACATTTTCATTATATCAGGCATTAGATCTGGGAGTTTTAAAACGATGTCTCACGTTCTCCATCTCACTCCTAATTTTTGCTGTCTATTCCAAATTAAGATGAATTATTTTTAGCCTTCTGTTAACACTATGTGATGCGAGAAGCCATGCCATTCAATAAACAGCTGTATCTTGTAGCTTAGGGTTATTCTGGAAAATGCGCTTCTTGAGGAATCACATTTCATTTTCCTCTTCCGTATTTATACCCTTATAAATGTGGACTTTCTGGAATTTATGTAACTTGATAGAGATGATGTATGCCATATGGTCGCTGGAACAAATTCCAGCTTCGTTAACAGTCTACTGGCTGAAGGGAAATAGTAGTTACTATTTTGAGCAATGTAAAATCAGCCCATCAATTAGCAAACAAAAATTACAGGAGTTTCTTTTTATGGAAGCCCCTGTTCTGAGTCTTCTCCTCCCCATGCCTCACACAGAGCTGACTTTGCAGTGTCAAGCCATTAAACCCCATGTTCATCTTACTACTTGGCTATTGGAAATGGGTTAGTATTAAGCAGAGGAATGCTCAATGTGTAAGATGCAAATATGAAAGCTAATAGGCAAGATAAACCTCTATATTACTAAATCTTACTGACACAATACTTACTCAAAATGGAGGGAGCAACCTGCTAGAAGAAGCACCGAATGTTGCAGCTGGTGGGCAAAACCAGTGCCCTGCGAGCAGGAGCATCGTGAACCTCCAGCGGTACGTGACTTCCCAACAGTGTGGCTCTTCAGCTTCACAGTAACACATGCTGCTGCTTGTCCAAGTTCTGCAAGCAGGTTCTGAATGGAGATCTGGGGAGAGCAGCGCCAGGGTCTTGGAGGGGCACCCTTGACCCTGGCTGTCCATGAGCTGAGTTCAGGGACTGAATCTTGGTAGGAGGGTGTGATACATCTTTATTTTCCTAATCCTCCTGCTTGCTAAACAAAGACCTTTCTCTTTCCCGTTTCTTTTCTAAGCCACCTGGAAAGTCTGTGTTCCCTTATGCATGAAATGGGAGCAAATAATTTATGACACTCTTTTGATGCTGGTTGTCATCTAGGGTTTGAAGGACATGTTTTCTCTGACTNCCCCCCCCAAAAGCACTAACATATCGTGGTCTGCCTGAAGGTAGATGATGTGTCAAGTTCAGACCTTTTTGATGTCAACAGTAAAGACTATGCTGTCAAGTAGCTGTATTGACCACATGCAGAAGGCATAGGAGAACCTCATGAGGAAGCACTGGTTGTTTTATGAAAACAGTTCTTGAATTGCTGCAAGTAACTGGGCTTGTTGCAGGCATAAGCGATTGAAAGTCTGGTATGGTACAGATGAAAAGTCTAACACGGTATAGGCTGCCCCTCCTGGCTCTGACACATCCCTGCTCAAGTGTGGGAGGTGGCTGCGACCTGGCTGGTGCTGAGCTTCAGTCACGCTGAAATAGTACTGCCACATGCAGGGTGAGAGGGCTTCCTCTCTTCTGATGACTAAACACTCAAAAAGTGTGATGGCATCTTGGCCAGCTGCATTCTGAGCCAAGAGATGCCTGTCCCTGTTGGCTAATGTCTCTGCCAGAATGCTATGCATCGCTGCTGTGTGATGTGAACCGTCAGCCCC
This sequence comes from Pandion haliaetus, assembly GCA_013401275.1. Classification (NCBI taxonomy): domain Eukaryota; kingdom Metazoa; phylum Chordata; class Aves; order Accipitriformes; family Pandionidae; genus Pandion; species Pandion haliaetus. The sequence continues at coordinate 9,575 of VYZV01001454.1, read as the reverse complement.
TGAACCTACCTGTGCTGCTTTTGCGGAAGGTGGTATGCCCCTTGCTCAATTGTTGGTGTCTTACTCGCTAACTGTGGGCTTTATCCATGTGATTTGACAGGCTTCAGTAAAAATATTCAACCACACTAGTAAGTAAAGCAGTCTGACCAGGCCTGTGACCTCGTTGTCTGCAGATCCTGGACAGCATGTTCTCAGGTGCATTATGCTGAGGTATGAATCTTGGATAGCCTTGTGTGCCTTTCAAAATTGGAAAGTAATGTTTTGGAAGGGCCCGGTCAAAAGACTGCAAAGTGGCTTCTTCTCTGGATGTGTTACTTGTTGACTGTTTCGGATTTCTTTTAAGAAGCCAAAGCATACAGTGTCAAGACCCTAGCAAGGAAGACCCCAGGTATTTGAATTTACTCGCTAGAGATACTCATTTGAGTTTGTTATGCAATTTCTTTGTTTTTCCTCTTCCTCCTGGTCCCTACCCCTTTGCTTGGAAAATACACAGATGACTTCATGTCTGACAACTCAGAATATTGGAGGGTAGTGTTTCCCCACAGGCACCTCTCCTCCTGCAGATCAGAGCAGTTGTGGCATTCTGTGGTTCCTGTTGCATGGGCTCCTGTTACCATAGTACTGCAGAGGTGGCATCAAGGAGAAGGTCACCAGTGCAAGCTGAACTGCAATAATTACTTTAGTAACTCTGCTAATGATAGTGGAACCGAGCTGAGAATGTTCCTGTCTGAAAGTCGAGCCGTAGAAAGCCGCCTACTTTTTTCTCTGTAATTCAACAGAAACTGTGTCTGCTACTAAATGCAGTTAGTTTTGAAACCTAACCTTGCCTGGAGTTGCAGGGGTTAATGCCCATCTCTACTTTCACATGAAAACTTCAAGACTGGTAGGTGTCTTGAAGTATGCGAAGTAGCTTGCAGTCCTGTTGCAGTGTCTTCTGCTGTGCTGTCTGCTTTGTATTTAGGCTGTCTTGTCTTGCTAATCACATCACATCTGTCAGGTCTCTGTAGCTAGAAACAAATAGTAAACAAACTGTCAAGGTGGAGTGGGATGAACTGTTTAAAAAAAAAAAAAGGCAAAACTCAAAGCACCTTGAATGGCTAAATAAAAAACTTGAGTGGCTAAATAGCAGCCAAATGTTCTTCACTTCCATTTTTAGTGCTTGTTCCATCACGATGGTTTATACATCAACATTTGGTAGTAAAAATGTGCACAGTGGCAAATATATGGCAGTTTCAGCCCTGCTCCTTCTCATTGCTTGTAGGAAGCTTTACCACTTCTCAACAAGCTCCCACCTTTGCTTTCCATCATTAAGACATGGGAAAGAGGTGCGGCAGTTTAGTGGCAACTTGATCTTAGAAACTGTACAGCCCCACCAGCCATCTCGCCAGCAACATTTTTCTTATGAGGCAATTTGAAAGGTCTGAATATTTTTGTGCTTCATTTACCAGGTTTGCATAATAGGACTCTGGTAATATGATCACACACAATATAAGAGAAAACACATTCTGTAAGCACACAGGAAAGCTTTACAGTTTACTTATTCAGTAAAAGTAACTTTGGTTACTAATTAAAAGTAACTTTGGTTACTTATTAGAATATCTGTCACCAATAATTGTATGTTCACAACTGAATAAAGTAAATAGTCAGATGCGATGTTTTTATGTAAATTTAAGGTCCGTTTTCCTTCCAGCTCCAGTGAATGATGTGGAACAAGGTGAGATGTTTGTGTGTGGGTCACAGATCAGATTTGCATGTCTTGATGAAAAGCTATTTCAAGTAATTTTAGACTGAGGAAAAAAAATCCAGAGCATATTCCTAGCATTACTACAGGAACAGGCTGGTGTGAGTTTTGTTTGTGGCTGTCGCCAAGCAGTGAGGGAGCTTTTTTTACCCAAACGGTGTGTTAAAATTAGTGGTAAAATGAGAGGTTTTTTGAAAGCTACAGTGATTTTTAAAGCAATTTTAGTAAAAATACTGCTTACCTTTCAGCCTGTTTGATAGGTTCTTACGGTTTTGCTGCTTAAAGGCAGTGGAGGCCAGGGAAGCATTCAGGCCTTGTGCATGTCCTTTTGCAAAGCTGCCTGGTACCCGAGAGCTTTGACACCCTCCTGGGACACAGCTTTCCTCCAGGCAAGGGAGCATCTTGCCTGCAGCCAGGCTCACTGCAGGCATGCTCAGCTTCATTTCTTGCAGTCTCTGTTTCCATTTGTGAGAGGGACTAGATTCAGCACTCATCTGCCCTGCAGTTTTGGGCTGCCTCTGTTGTTACTGGCTGCTCCTCACTCAGCCATGCTATTTGAGTGAGTGACCTCCAAACTGGATGCTTTCTGGAGAGTATAAGAATTACTTTGGTAACTTCATCTTCTCAATATAGAAGCTAAATTGAAGCAGAGAAGGGAAACGAGCTCTTGCATGCAAAGTGGTTATTTGCTGTCTATCCAGATCCCAAGAGGGTCCTACTGCCAGGCAAAATCTGTAAGTCTGGGTTTTGGGGATTTTTTTTTCACCCCAATGAGTTGTCCTGTATTTCAAAAAGCATCACTACATTTCTTCACCCATGGGTAATCTTTGATATGACAATAAAAATAAACATGTGGGTGTAACTGGTTTTGTCTTTCTGATGCTATTTTGCAAGGTAGCTAGGTGCTTTCTCTTGCCTGTAAGTCATCTAAATAAATAGCCTAGTTGCTGGTAAATAAGGGAACTGACCTTGAGAGACAGGGAGGGAGAAAGGGAGATCCTGATTTGTGCCACGGTTGAGCCCAAACCAGCCAAACCACCCCCAAGACCAGCACCCTCAAGGGAGGTGCTTTGCATAGTCTTAACAATTCCCAGTTGCTTGCTTTAACACTTCTGTAAAACATACTTTTTTTTTTTT
>VYZV01001453.1:304934-337645 GCA_013401275.1 Pandion haliaetus | reverse complement strand
GGGTCCGACATTTTGGCGCGCGTGTCCGACATTTTGGGGCGGCGAATTCTTCCAGCAACTTCTTAAAGGGGCCGCCTCTGCAGCCCCCCTCCCCTGCCACCAAGGAAAACCGCACCACACAAACCCATAACACCCAAGCAAAGATCAGATGAACTGAGACCCCTATGACAGAAAAGAATTCATGATGCTTTGGCTTCTAATTTGTTGTTGATAAAATGCCAAAGTCACCCTTCCTGGTTCCCAGAAGGATTTTCTTTGTGTTTGGTTATGTTTGAATTGATTTGCTTGTACTGTGATCCTTCAAAAAACCTCAATAAACCAACCCCCAAACCAGTTTATTTTGTAAAACTAAGTTCTGTCCATTTGCTACCATCCCATCTATTTGTGATCTACAGAGATTTTTGTATGAACATCTAGAACATTGGTAAAATATTAAATAATATTGTGGCAAGAATTAGTCCCTAGGGGAATCTGCTGGAAAAAGCCCCACCAATTCATCTCTCCTACTAATGCAATTACATAAAGTTGCCTTTTTATATCAGTGTTTACAGTTTTAACATTAACATATAACGATAAAGCTGTACCTGACACTTGGGATTTCTTGTTGCCTTCTTTATTATTCTTAATTCTTGAAGTTTATAAAGTTTTCATTGAATTCTGTAGTCTCCATTATTACTTGTCTATATTATCAACGTGACTGAAACTCTGCCATTTCCTGCTCTGCTTTTTGCCATTTTTTTTTTTTTTATTGAAGTATTTGTTCCTTTTAACTAGGTGGATTTTTTGCAGAGCATAACTTTTTATGTGTCTGCTGGGGGTTTTTTTTGCTGTCCTTGAACAATTTACTGTTTATGTATCTCCCACTCCAAATGTGATGTTCTCAGTTAGGTATGCCAACAATTCCCTTATGCTTTGAAAAATTTGCCCTTTAAAAATTCCCAGTAAGCTTGTGTTGACTGCATGTCTGGCTACACAGTGAATTGCACCAAATTGCAATTCCTAGCACTGAGGCCAATGCCAATTTCTTGATAAGTGATTTACTTGTGGGAATTCAATCTGATCAAACTGTCCCTTGATTTTTCATGCCATGAAACTTTTTTTTTTCCCCTAGAAACTCTAAATTTGTTTAGGTAGCCACAGGCTATGTCCAGCAATGCTTGCTCATGATAGATTAGCTTTCCTTTCTCTACATTATAGACCAATTTTTAAAGAATAATTCACCCTGTTGTCTCATGACATTTGCTTGTATATTGCAGATGCCAGTCTTTTACTGCTTATAACACTGAGTATTCAAACACTTAGGAGTCTCAGTCTGGATGTCTCAGAGGACCTAGCCGTAAGGTGGACACTTGCCCATGAGGAGCTCAATTAAAAGTTGATAATGACTTCTGGCTGGTTGAGTAGTGCTAGGAAGACTTATATATGAGATATTGGGTGGGGAGAGACGAAACTCTTTCTTTACCTATTACAGGTGTAAATATTTTTAAAACAGTAGGTGGATGTATGGCTCAACTAGCATTTATCTGAGATATTTTGCATAGTAATTGCTGGGCTTATTTACATCCTCCTCCAGAGCTGTGAAACCGCTTGTAGACAATGGTGTTTGAAGCAACCACTCATGAAAGCATTGTGTGTTTCTGTACTAGGAGTGATGGTGTGTGCCAGGACCTTTAACCCTCATCAATGTTTCAATGCAAACTAGAGCCATCGGTGCATTGTCCGACCGTGTCGCGAGACCCTCTACAGCATTCACTCCTCTCGGTGAGCACGGCTCAAAGCACTTATTCACCACTTTTCGTTGCTGCGGTTACCTGTACGCAGTTCCAGTCCTGGGCTTGGATGGAGGCACTTGTTCTTTCTTCTTTGGCTGGTTCTGCAAACAATCCCCTCAGCATTTCCACCGAGTGGGTTGCGAGTGTTTGACCTTTCTGCATTGTCACAAAAACGCCCTGCATTATATTTTGGGATTTCCCTTTCTCTGAAAGCCTTTCTGTAAAAGGTTTCATTGTATTTGCTAACCAGAGCTATCTCAGCTTGCCATTTTAATGCATACACAGAGTTAACAATATTTGTACCGGGAAGCTTTCCTAACCTCCTCATATTGCCAAAGGATTTATTATCTCTTGCAGTCAATAGTTCATAGACTTGTGTTATGAATGTTTGTTGCTCAGAATTTGTCACTGAGGAAAGGCTAATTCCAGACGTGGCACTGCAGATTTGCTATGTTGTGCAAAGCATAAGTTATTTTTCATAATTATTAATATTGCTTTGGTGACAGCCCAAAGGTGAGTTGTATCTGCTCATCTCCAAATTACCCTGTGAGGATGAGCAAGATTTGTAATGACTTTGGTCAGTAGCTGCTTAACCGCTTTAAGTCATTTCAGAGCCCAGCCAAGGGATTTACGTTTCCATAAACAGATTGCACCTTCAGAAAGTATTAGAGCAGGAGGGATCTGGAAGAACTGGATGTCCCCACTGGCGTGTCCAGAGTTTCCAGCCCTGTTGTCAGCACAGGAATCAGTACAGCCTAGCTGAGAACAGGGAAGACACCCCAGGTGGTGACATATAAAAAGGATGCAAAACATGCCCTTTCTCTCAGGTCATCTCTCTCTTGCTAGCATTGGCTGATACATTATAAATAGTTTGTGCTTTTTAAAAACAACAACGCTTTTAGGTCAGAGGTTTTCCTGAAATAATTTTGTTGGATATATTTGGCTGGATGAATTAANGTTTTTTTTTTTTTTTTTTTTTTTAATGGAGGGTTTTTTTTTCTTTCCTTTGGTCAGAGTTACTGGCAGATTGGGTCTTTTTGGGGAGTGGGAGTGGACTCGAAGGATTTTAATTTATAACCCTAACCTTTAATATTACCAAGCTCAATAAAGCTTTCTAAATGGAGATTGCAGAATCGGAATACGGTTCATAGATCTGCAGCTGAACAGCCTTCACCTTTGCTGATGGGAACAACTGTGGTTTGCTCCTGCTCCTGAATGAACTCTGAAAAGTAAATAGTTCCCTGGGGCAGTCCAAAAAAAGGGATTTTTCTGGAGAGAGCTTGTCTAGATGATCTTTTAGGAAGACTGTGTGATAATTTAGCTGCTAGGAAACAAAACCATTAGGAATCGGTAGCAACCAACTTTGGAGAGCAGATTGTGTTGCATTGGCTTGACCTTGGTACACACTTCACCTTTCACCATTGCACTCCTTTGGAAGTACCTGGTAGACAGCCCAGATCCCAGAGGTTCTGGAGAGGGGAGCAGATGGAGAATTTGTGGCACTTATGGCATAGGAGGAGAAGCAGGTGTAGCTGCAGGTCTTACAGCGGGAAACGTACCTGGAAGAACATATTCCAAGTGTCCTGGGGAGGCCAGATGTCCTCCATTAATTGGAGATTGAAGAATACCATGTGGTTGAGGAAGAATTGCTTCCTTTGGAGACTACAAAACATTTAAAGCTTCATACTGTCCCCAAGCTCCTGGCATTTGCTGTCTTGCAGGAGAGAGTCCTGAGAAGAATATGCTTTAATACTGCCAAGGTGAGGGAAGATACCTGGGCAGTTGCTTCGGGATCCATCCCCAGGGACGGGGCACACAGTTAGGGTAGTTAGCAATGCAAGTCCTCTCCTGTGCTGGCAGAATGATGGAGATCCCCAGGAGTCTAAGGCTGGTCCTGGCTTTCCAGCGGGCAGGAATAGGAATAGTTGTAGTACGTCTGCTTATGCATGCAGCAAAACCTAAGTGGCTCAGTGGAGCTGTGTTACATACCACAAGCTGCTTGTAAGGCATCCTGCTCAGAGAAAGCATCTTCCCAGCAAGCGTAACAGCACCATCACTCTCTTCAGGAGCTAGATGAAAGCAAAAGCAGGTAGGACTAAAACCATCTGCCCAATAAATAAAAGGAGGAATCTTGTGCTGGATGTGATGGACAGCCCACAAAAGGGGGAAGCTGTAATTCCCCTGGCCCGCTTATCTTTGTTTTTCAGATCCTTGAGAGGATTTTTCTTTGGAGACATTCACCCTAATGTTTATATTTGTTATCATCTTGTGTTCTTGCTTGTAATTATTTATAGTAACTCAAGGATGACTCCAGCGTGACGCCTGGGTGTGTGGTCGCACCCCTCTGGAGATGGCCCTGCTGTTGAAGGCGGTTTTGCAGCTCTCGGGTAGCTCAGCATGCTCCTTTATAGCAACCCACCGGAGGGCCAGGTGCTTTCTGTTCTCGACCCTGTCACCAGGGATTTGAGGAGATGGTTTCTTTTCCCTGGTGAAATAGACTGACTGTATTTGACACTTCAATTGTCATCCAGAATTAACCTGCCACTGAGATAATGGGGGAGGGACAGAGCAGCCTTCTCTTCCAGCTATTTTCCCCCCACCCCAGATTTTTCTCCAGAGACCTCAGTTTCTTCTCTGTACCCTTCCCCCTCTCCAATTTTGCATCAAGCTGGACTGAAAGAGCAGCAGTTCCTATATGAACATTCAATTAGTCCCATATTTAAATCTTGCCACTCTGACCTAGTGAATTATGCAAGGGGCTGGATACCATAAATCAACTGAGCTCTAATTCCCAGCCCTGGCATCGTCTCTCTCTGCATATTGCTATAGGCAAGTTATTTCAGCACATTCTTTCTTTCTCCATTTCTTGCCTATAAATTGCACATGCTAACATTAGGTGATGCAGCAACATCACAGATATAGTGAGGTTTTTGGGTAAAAATGTGAAGAATTACAGCAGTATATCCCATTTTAACACTGTGCACTGGGATCTTCAAATAAGATGTTTATTTAAAAATGCATCCATAACAAAACATTTACCAAACTTACAGGATCATTCAGGCTTTATTAGTTAATAAAACTAATAAATTCTATTAAAGTTAGAAGGTCTAGGGAAAATATTTCAGTTAGCATCCGAAAGACAGTTTAAGATGAAGAGAAGGTTACAAGAGAGTAAAATACGCCGTAATTTTCTATCCCAAAATGCTGGTGCTAAATTATCACTCACAAGCAGTCCAGCACAATGGCAATTCCGAACCACAGGGTCTTTATCTCCCATAGCTCATGCAGAAATTATTGCATATGTTGTCGTCAAGAGCAGACCAAATCCAGGCTGAGAGACTGCATCAACAGGAAGGGTACTATCACATGCAGGGCCTTACGGGTTTTGTTAAATTTCTTTTTCACCTTCTATGAAATGTTTTTAAGAATGGCTTTGTAAAAAGCCAGCACCAAGTCTACAGTGCTCTTCAGCAATGAATTTTTAATGCAAAGCAAATTTAAGTATGATAGAGGAAGAAAATAAGTATTGTGACAGTTTACAAACCTTTCAGGTTGTTTTCTTAGAAACATTAGTTGAGTACTTTGTCTCCTATTGCTATCTCTTGCTACCAAACCCGTGCTTCCCCTCACACCACACTTACAGGTTGGTCATTACACTTTGGAGTTACTGTCCACTAATAGATGAACACAAATAATTTGTGGCAGAAGCAATGATTTTATTTTATTTCAAAGACTACTGGAAAAATCTAGTTTGAATCAGTGTTTCTTGAATGTTTTAAAATGTCATCCGAGACAAAGTTCTGCTCAGCTGTTCTCCAGCATGGTATTTTCATGGTGCAACATTTGTACATTGTGGGAGAGCCAAAATGTGAGCTCATGAAAGGCAAAGTCTTTAAGCTGCTTAGGTGGCTACATAAAGCATCCTCAAAAAAGTACAGGGCAAGGAGGGAAGAATAAATTATGTGGTTTAAATACCCTTAATTTTAATTAAAGGTGGTAGCACTGAAATTGGAAATGCATTTAGCCTGATAGCTTCCCTCTAACGAAGCATCCCTGGTGTGGCTTCTGGGGATCTGAGTTTGCTGCCTGCGTTGCTGAAACCTCTTTGTGTCACACGGGGCTTGGCTGAAATCAACAGTTTATTATTGGCTTCAACACTTTTGGCCTCTTAGCGCTACCTTGGCAAAGCTGAGCTTTTTGCGCATCCTTTCCCTCCAGCCCTTAGTGGAAACTTCACTTTATGTGAACGTAAAATCATTCGCAGTGAGGTGATTCATTGGGTAGGATATATAATGCTTTCTTTGGTCTCTGAATGTCTCAGCCAACTGATAAATAATCAAGAACCTTGAATGTTCCTTTCTGTCTGTCTTTCTCCTTGGAGCGCTTTGTTTGACTAGCGGTAATTTATTGGTGAGTGCATTAAAAGGCAATCACTGTACTGTCACGAACATGAATTACCGCAGTACGGTCTGTCATTTTGTGGCTTTTTCAATGCCAGGCATCAGACTAATCCCAGGGCGGGGTGTGTTTGTGTTTTGTTGTTGTTGTTGTCATTTTGCTCCTCTGCATTTTTAAGTGTCCTAATTAAATATTGAGACTGAAAAATGAAAATTTTCAACCTTCTTCCAAAATCCAAGCGCCATTCATGATGAGGGCTTTTTGGGTTGTTGTTGGCGGGGAATAGCCCTTTTTTCTTTCCCCAACCTTACAAGCCTAAGTCCAAACTTTTCAACCTTGATACCTTTGTTATTGTTATTTTCTGATTGCCCAGGTGAAGGTGAATGTAATGAGTATCTGTGGAGCCAGGTCCTTGAAGGATAGCTCTGCAAATTGGGATTTTCTCTTGGAAGGTCAGTCACAGAGTCTCTGCCTGGGTTGGACTCCCCTCCTTTTCCCTCCTGGCAATGACTGCATGTCAAATGATTGCACTCTTGAACCGTGAACTCCAAGGCCTGTGCTCCCACTGCTACTTGGCAGGAAGAAATAGTGATTTTCTGTATAGAATTAAATAGCCTCCTCTCTTCCTCTGATTTATAAAAATCATTTTTAAAAGACTTTTCCGCCCCACATCTTCTGAAGTTAGCACTATGCCCTGCAAGGCTGGCAGCCTCTGAAAACAATTAGAAAGAGACCCTTGAAGGCAGGATCTTGACAATCTTCCAAGAGACATAATTTTAATCTCATAGAATGTCTTGGCACACTGGGTGAAAACAGGCTTTGTCCCTGGGATGAAAAATGATGGGTTTAAAGCCAAATTCTATCTTGCGGCGATTAAGGAACAGGCTAAAGTGCAACGGAAGGCATGCCTAAATTGGCTGTCTTAATCCATGGTCTAATAGACTCTAAAATGCTAGGGAGAGGAGAAATCCTCCATTTGAGTGTCATCTGCATGCATGTCCTGACCACCTTGAACTGGCTTACATTTTTGCAGAAGCAAAGCTGGGGCCTGGAGGTCTCAACGGCTCACCTCCCCAGTAGTCTCTTCTTCCTCCTGCTTGACCTTGGCCCACTGCCCTTCCTGGCATCTGTGGATGTCCAACACCTGCTCCTACCACCATACATGCACACACAAACACATAGTCTTCGCTGCCCACTTGCTTCTAATGTGCAGCCTCTTCCTTTTGCAAGACGTCCCATCCTCCTGTCTCCCCATGGTCTACTACCTTATACCTCTGTACATACACACCTACATGCTACTGCCAATGCTGGCAACCTTTAAAAACCTCTTCAAGAACAAAAGAAAAAGAAAACCAAAAATACAAGAGACAAACCTAAATAGGAACACACACCGCATTTCATCTCATCCTCCTTACACACCAGAGTATATGCATATTGTTGTACAGTAATTTTAACCTTTGCTTAATTTCTGCCATGCCTCATTCATTTGAGCTGGCCAGTTCCCAGAGAGGGGATGCTGGGACCCTACCAGCCCTGTGAAAAGCAGGAGGTTTTACACAGGGAACGCACTTTGTTTCTGAGGTGCGCAGAAAAGTCTGCTGCTGTTGGTTTTCATCAGAACAATTGGCCAAAAATGTAGAGTTTTGCAAAGCTGACTCAGGAGAGAAACCCTGGGAGATTGTTGGCTTTGATGGTACTGTACTTATTTACATATTAAGTATAGAGAGTTGATTCCTAGGTGGCCAGGCAGAAACAAACACAAGAAATTTCCCTGATTAAAGCTCCAGACCTCTTCCATCAGCACCCCAACCCCAACCTCATCTTGCTTAGGTTTGCTGTCTGTCCCTTCAGCACCTGAGAATTGAGTGCTGAAGGATTTGGGCTCCTTTAGCTGCTAGGCTCAGGTTTTGTCCACCCTGTCCTGCAAAAGCACTCTCAAAACACCCAGAAAACGCCTTTGTCTACTGTCCTTCAGCCCTGAGAAGACTCAAGCGTGCCTTTGTGTTTGTTGCAGGTTTCTGTTTGGACTTCAGTAATGAGCTCATGCAAATCTGGGCACTGTGGGTGTTTGATGTGGTTTATAAAACCATAAATCACTTAAAAGGGGGCATGAGGGAGCTGTTTTCCTAGGGGAGGGCTTGACTGGTGCTTCTGGGTGGTAGTCTCTGCTTGCAGTCTATCATTCAGCCTAAAGCCATCTCTCTGCTGCACAGTTCACTCTGTAGAAGAGGAGGTGAAGTGGGGAGCGTGAGCTAGGCAGAGGCACCACCAGGCATTTGATCTGATACAAGCCAATGACTTAGATTTAGTCCAAATGTCCAAATTTTGCATGTGTGGGGTTTTTTTTTTTGTTGTTGTTCACTTTTATTAAGATAAGCTCACATGCAGATCTTTGTCTTTGAGATCTGTCGCAGTAACTACATGGGGCAAACACAATTCAGTTCTTTGCTGTTGTGGCTAGACCAATTTAATGTGGTCTGGTACCTTGATTTAGGAGGTGTTGTAGTTAGACTCGCTTGGCAAGCAGCGGGTTAGTTTTCCTTGTCTTTGTGCCAGACAAGGGTGTGGGTGAGGGAGAGATGTTGCACTGAGATAAGGAGAAGCTTTTAATTCATTTTGTATGTGATCTAAATTCAGGCCCTGTGGCCATCATGTCAATCCCACAGTCTCATCTGCTAGATTACTGACGTAAGTAACGGTGACACGTGTGGGTATTGAACAGTCTATTCTATGACTTCAGGAAGGACATCTCAGGGGGAAAAAAAAAGTTACTTGGAGATTTAATGATGCTTGTCATCAGTTCTGTTTTCCATAGCCATGAACTCTGGTTTAGCCTAACATTGAGAGAGCGTATGACAGTGCACATCACAAAAATGTAATGTATTTATTTTACGAGGGCAGCTTATGTTGTAGGAAATCAGATGTCTCTTCTACTGCTGAGGCAGCAAATGTGCAGAATCAGCGTACGACTTACTGAAAATAATGCAAAATGCAGACGTGGTTCTTGTAAAGAAACTGGAAAGCCCAAGTCCTTTGTGCAGGGACAGAGCTTTTATCAGTGGGCTGCACAATCTTGCTCTCTTCTCACTTGAGCTTTGGATTTCCTCCGGTGCTGAGACAGTTTTGGGATGGGAGGTGGTATGTCCTACCTCCCGCTCTGCAAGAGGTGTCTGAGCTTCTAGGTCAAGAGAGAAAATCTGTGCGAAACATCCTCCCCTATGCTTCATACCTAAAAAAAAAAGCTGAGATTGCTCAAGAAACTTAAGCACAGAAAGACCTAATTTGCAGATCCCAACAGGCACGTACATGACATAGATGCTAACCCACACAGTCCTGCTGAGATGACAGCATTTCTGAGTGCAGTAGCAAAACTCCAGATAGCTGGGTAATTACAGTGGCAAAAATTATGCGGTTATGGCCCTTCAGGAGCCTCAGGTGATAAATGTTTTGTGGATTGCACTCCTACGTTTGAGTGCCCAAACTCAGTCCAGGTCTCCTGCAGTTCCTTGTGCCTTCAGTGGCACGTTAGGCATGGTATATGCAGGCTGCTTTAGTTTTGAATTAACTTCTCCGAAGTAATCCCAGTTTTCCTGTATCCTTTTCGCAGGTCAGCCCAAGCTCAGTGTGATGGGAGCGCTGTAAGCAGTGACTCAGCAGCACACCTGCCCTCGAGTACATGGCTGAACATCTCATGCTGTGTGTTTCATCTCCAGCACTGCTACTTCCTAAAGTTAGAAGCAAATAAAAGTCATGCTCCATGGAAAATAAACCTTTATAATTCAGGTCTCCAGCACCACCTGGTCTTCCATCCTCTCCCTAACCTCTTACTGGATAACATTTCCCATGCTGATTGTATTAGTGTAGCATGGAGTGAAGTACAATCAAAGGCTAATCTTTTTGCGATTGAATATTAGATTCTTCATTTCAAGAGGCTCTTACAAACAGCTTTTTGTCAGACTGATGGAAGACGGCAGGGACAGAAGAGAACTCGAGGGAAAAGTACATGTCTCTTCTTCCCAATGGTTTTATTCTCTTTTTCTTCATAGCTTTTACATTATGGCAAATGGTATAATTTTGCATTCTGATTTCAAGAAAGATGTTCATGACTGAGAAGCCAGCTTGACCAAATCTTCCCCAGAAGGCAAATAATTGACTGTGTTTAGGACTGACAAGACACCTGAGATGGGTCACCAGCAACTCAGCCTTGGAGCAAATGGAAAGGAAAAACTTGGAGCTGCAGGATCTAAAAGGGAGTAAACATGCGACTGAAAAATACTGATTCTGTGTCTCTTGTGCCATCTCTAAAAGTACATAAAATTACACGCTAAAAGCTATTTATTGCTATTTTTTTGCAGGATGAAGATCTAGGGCAAACACTGTTGCTCTTCAGGCAAAGCCAATCCTTTACTCCTTATGCTGAAGGTGGTAACTTTCCAAGGGACTGGTCCTACACTACTGTATGAGCTATAGCAGGGCCTGACAATGACGTCAGGCCCCAATGCTTCCCATTCCTATCTCAAGACAACCTTCTGCTGTTTCTTCTTTTAACCACTTTAAAAAATCTCTACAGATCACTTTCTTCTCCCTGCCCCCAAAAGAAAACTAATGGAACCAGATGTTAGCCATGTTTGCATGCAAGGCAATAGGGGTGGTGTCCAGAAGGGACCTAGCACTTAAAGTGAAATGTGACACTGAAGCAAGTATAATATGACAATACATAATACCTCCGACCACCGCCTGATTCTGGAGGTTTTTGCTTTGATTATGCATCTCCTTGCATTACTTGAGTCCTCTACACCTCCAGGTTTGCTGCTGTTAGGTCTCACCAATCATGTTTTTTTTATGTTGAGTAAAAGCATGAAAAGGTACAATCTGAAGTCCTGGTTACTTTTGTTTATCATGGGATGGAGGACTAAAGACAAATGCAAGTCCTTTGGGCTATCCAGTCTGGTAGCAGTTCTCGGAGCAAACCTAATGGGCAGCGACGAGATTAGGCTGCTCAAAGAAAGTAGTGGGATCTCCCTTTCTGAAAACATGGAAGTGTATACCTGTGTGGTTCACATCCCTCATCCTTAAAGGGTTCAGATCTTCCTCTGCCACCTCCTGGAAGAGGGGCTTCGTTTTGTTTGAGCTGCTTTCTAGAAAAATAATTGTGGGATTTGGGATGTTCATGGGAATATTGAGCCAAACAGTCAGCATAGCAAAGGGTCTGCTTTGTCACCTCGCAGTTAAAGCTCTTGCTGGGAATTTGGGAGGTGAAGGAGGGAGTGACCAAAAAGCTGCCTTCTGTTGTTTGTGTGTAGGTTGTGTTTGTGTTTAACATCAGTTTTAACGTTGACATTCAGGAGAGAAGGAGGATTCCATCCAAAGAGCCTGTGGCGATGGAGCTGCATCCCTGCAAGCCTGGGTGAGGAGCCTCCAAGAGAGGTGAGATTGCAGACATGTCCCTGTGTGCAGGTGCTTCTACGAGCTTGGCCTAACATGACTTTCTGCTCTATGTGTGTGTGTTTATTTGTGGGTCTATTTTCCATTCTCTCTCTGGAGTGCCCTGATCTCTCCCTGTCTGTTGGAAGCAAGGCAGCTTCTGGATTCATCCCCTGCAGTACAAAAGTCTCAAAACAAAATGCGATGTCACCTAATTGCGAGAGCTGAAGTTATTTATGGACATGGCCTTTGGAGTCAGAGCCTCAAACTTCTTTAATTACCTTTGAGGATCTGTGCACAGGATACCATGGTGATGAGAATAATATTTGGAATGCAAGTCTTGTCTACTGTGCTTTAGCAGCTGGAATGGGCAAGTAGCTGATTATGACCATAACAGAAATCATGCCAAAAACCTACATACGCACAGTTTGGAGTGTTGGCTTTTTAATCAGACGTATAAAACTCTTGTTATCTTTCTTAAGCCCTGCTGGAAACAAAATTTGGAAGGAAAGCTCCTGTTCAATATTCAATGTCCCTGTGTAATCTGAATCTTTACCTACAAAGCTGCCTTTCAGAAAAAGTCCTCACCAAAGGAGGAAAGACTAGAATGTAAATTATTTTCTTGATACTGCTATCTGGGGTATTAACATACATCCACCACGAAACAAAAACTGAAAATGCAAATTATTCCCACTACAGGTCCATACCAACATTGCTGGAATTAGGCTGAATCTGCCATTGTTTGATTCAGACTTTATAAAATAAGAGCTCTGGGGACGACTTAAAAGTTTAAGGTGATTTGTTTCTCAAAGGAAACCATCCAGATTCATTAGCAGACCATGGCAATTGTCAGCACACTACTGTTACAGCAGCACTGATGATATCTGGGGACAGTTGCGGCTTTTCAAACTCGCCTCTAAGGACCCACTGAGGCAGAGCTACACTCGCTCCCTGCAGACCACAGACTGGGGCTGCAAATTGTTCCAAGAGGAACAAGAGGTCTGGAGGCTCCTGAAGACATCTCATAGCTGGTCTGCTCTTAAAACACAAAGGGTCAGATTTCCCGAGGAGGGTGAAAGATTTCCAAAGATAATGAAAGTGTTTAGAAGAAGAGATCAAAATTCCAGCTGGTGAATACCGAACTGGCAGGAAGGGGGCTGGAAGAAGTGGCTTGTAGTCCTACATTCATCATGCTTCCAGTATGGCTTTGGGCAAGTTGCTTTTGCATTTGCTGCTTCTTTTGCTTCCCGTGGCCCCTCCCATTAATACAGCAACACTGAGGCAGTGATGGTTTCTTTACTGCATTGAAGGTATGTGAGTGGGTAGGTATGGGCTGAGCCGATTTCCTCCACCTAATTTTTTAGCTGGCCAGGTGCAAGACTGCTCTGGTACTTGTGGTATATCATGGAATTAGTGCATAACTACTCAAGCTAATATATCCAACTCACAGGACTCTCCGTAGGATGATGTAAGACTTGGGACCAGAGACACTTCACATTCAGCCAGATTGTAGCACAAGTCTATCAGCCCCAGCCACGTGGGATTCATCTGAGCAAATAAACCGGTTGTCTAGTCTTGCTTTGGCACCACAGGGAAATTGGCACATTCAAGGAATGATTCATCTTGCCCTAAAGCTGATATCTAAAATAGGTCAGCTGAGCATGCTGTAAAAGTGCCTGTTTCTCTTCACGGTTACAAAGGATGGGAGTCTCAGTAAGACACAGAGATGTCTCCAGCGTGGATGTTTTGAATTAGGCAAGATGAATCCTGTCTATGCTGTATTTTTAAAAAATGCCTTGTGTGATGGATACTTGGGTCTCAAATTGGAAGTACAAGTCCAATTAAGAAGTACAGTGTCCTCAAGGGCACTCAAAGAAATGTGTTCGTGCTGAGCTCAAGTCTGACCCAAACCCTGACGTATCTTTTCCTAATATTCAGTGGCTACAAGTTGCCAGACACCAGTGTTTGGTCCTCTCTTTCACTTTTATTTACCAACTGAATTCAAAGATTTAATGGATTTTTTTTGAGATTTCTCCCTAACTTTAAAATGATTGGGATCAGGTAGCATACACATTTCCCCCTTCCTCCATGAAGAGCTATAGGACTTGTAACATTAAGAATATTACTTTGCCCCAAACTGCTATTTTCTTCCTTTTATTTTTTCCGTTGTCTTGTATCAATCCATAATGCTGTGATTGTGCCACTGCTAAGAGGAGAAGGTTTTTTGAGTAGTTTGTTACATCTTGAACTTAGATTTCTAATCAATTTGCACTAACAGCTATGGAAACCAATATAACAAGCCAGACCTTTTCTGTTTCTTTCTCTTTCTTACATTTGAAAAAATAAACTGAACAGTGACCTAAGTGAGTCTTGTATAATTCTTCTTCCATTTGTATTTCTAGAACTGTTGATCTGGCAAGCATCATAGAGTGAGATTGAAAGCTTTCTCCTTCTCTCTCAATCAGAGATTTCATTTGCCTCTATGTTTTACAGTAATACAATCAGTTCAGCAGGAGCTGGTTTTGTTCTCTGAGGTGGTGTCTTCCTAGTCAAGGGAGTTCTTATTAGCAGCCCAGATAGGAAGTCAGTTGACACGAGCCCCCGACACAGAGTGCCTTTACAGCCCCATAGGCAGGGCGCTTGGGGCTGGCGTTCCCGTGGGGCACCTGGATATGTGTCTCCCCAGCAGAAAACCTGAGGACCTCCTCCTCATTTTCTGGCTGGGGTTTAGGGCACTCCAAATGAGAGTCAGACTCCACCACCCTCCAGGTGGGAGCAGGATGATGCTGTAAGTCAGCTGGGCGGTTGCTGGGCCAAGGGCAGACCATGCGGATCAAGCTTAACTCACTTTTTGTCCCAAACATGGGGTCTCTGGGAAGCTCCTCCAACCAGGCACAATCCACAGCCAGGGGCACAGGGAGTCTGTCATCTTTTGCCCTGGGATTGGCCCCAGTTTGGCAGGAAGGGGAGGTGCTGGAGAATGGGAGGGAGGGTGCCATGCTTGCTGGGGGCTTGGACGGAGGGCCCACCAGTGAGGACTGTGAATGGTTTGGCACGGTGTAGAGAAGAACAACAGAGGAATTTTTGATTAATGAAGAATTATACTTTGGGTGCTTAGACAGCTCTAAGTTTAGACAGCAGCAGAACAGGGAGTTTTAAATATTGCTTTCTGTGTATTTAAGCACCTCAATTCCACTGGGACCTCATTTAATTTGTCTTTGTCCTTTTTTTCACCCTGACTTGCAGGCTCTGTGCCTCGATTTCCAACACATAAACACAATAAAAAACAATAAAAAGAAATTGGAAACACTTTGGTTAAGCCTTGATGACAGCTGGTATGTAAATGCAAAGGCTTATACTGTCTCTCAGTACAGAGCAACCCTTAGCACTTCAGTGTTTATAACTTTTGCATGGTCAGTCCCACAGATATGCCAATACTTTGGTGCTTTCACTGATTGCTCTGTTTCCCAGTTCTATTGTATATGAATTTGAGAGAGATGTCAAGTTTAATGCAGTGTAAGTCCTTCGCCAATTCTTCGTTAAACAAAAAACAAACCTGTCTCTAAGCCCCAAGGATGTTTTTTTCCCCTATCTCTCCCAACATGTTTAATCACTTTTTGAGGACAAACTGTAAATTTTTAACCTACTGACTTTGCAAAAGTCAACCTAAGAGTTGATGTTTCTATTCTTTCCTGATGTCACCACTAATAAATATTCTGTGGTGGGGCCTGAGCTGACAGTTGTGATGATGAGACAGGGTGGAACAGAAATACTTGATCTTCTGTGGCTGTGCTGACAGCTGGTGTGGACTGGCACCGCTCCAGTGGAGATCTGGCCCCTGGTCCTGAATTTGTTCAGGAAGTCCGTCTGTGAAGGCAGAAGCCATTTTACATCCTGCATTTACCCTTAGCCTGATGGGTTTTAATAGCTGATATCAGGGTGCTGTTGCATCCTACAAGGTATTGAAGAAACTCATAATTAAGTGGAAAACATAGAAAATGGATGGGAGAGGATGCAATGCAAGGACAGGCAAACTGTTTTGCAAAGAAGGAGACGTTTTTAGAGCTACGCTGCTGGTGGAAAAGCTAGTAGTTAAAGTGGAGAACCTTGGGAGCACTTGTCTCCCAAAGAGCAAGGAGAGGCTGCTGAGCCAGCCCAGCAGTGACGGTGGCAGCGAGCATCCCACCCAGCGAGGTGTGCAAGCTGTTGCACAACCCCACACCAGCCAAGAGCAGAGCAAGCCAAGGCGCCAGCCTGGGAGCCAAGCGGCGATCCAGCTGCCACTTTCGGGGAGGGGCAAACGGACTCGGCAACTTCTCCGAGCTTGGCACGCGAGCCCGACAGCCTGGCCAACCGTTCCCCTTGAGTGTGCGTGGCAGTAGGCAGTGCTTCTGAAGCAGATAGATAAAGAGGTTGTACGGGGACCACTTTCCACACAGCAATTAACAGGAAGAGACGGCACCGAGCGAATATTTCAATTGCATATACAGGAGGTGCCAATATGTTTTGCCGTTCTGCAATTGTGTTGTGGAGGCGCCAGCAGGGCTGTTACAGTGAAGGGTCTGTTCAGTTGGCATTTCCACTGTAAACCTAATTTTTGAAAGGGTTTATAATTCGGCCATTTTTAATTAACGAGGGGATTAAACTTGGCACACGGGTACTCAAGGGCTGTTTGTTGCTGGTTTAATTTGTTTTTTTTAATCCAATCTGTTAGGCCCATCTCAAATAATATTCTTTGTTTCCACTTGCTGGGGTTGACTTTAAATATCTCTATGTATATATGTGTGCCTGTATCTATGTATAAGAGAAATAAGATTTATCAAGGTGAAGAAGTACATCAGAGTAGATGAGCAGGTTGCTGAAAGAGCCCACATTCCCAAGGCCAACATAACTCATACCAACTATGGGCTGAAACAGAGTATACAGAGGCAGTTGCAAATTTTTTGCTGAATCTCAGAGCAGAATGTTGTCCACTTGGGACATGCAGAAGGTTTCTTCCAGACTTTGGCATCATTCTTATACACGATATTTTTATAAATAAATACTAGTAGCTCACAGCTTCAAAAAGAACCAGGTAGCTTTCTAGTAAGTCACTATTAGAATATATAAAACCATGTAAATAACATGATACTGTACATAGTTACCTATCATGGACTATATTATTCTAAAACCCCGAAGTTATAGGGCCATAAACCTCTCAGTATTCCTTATGCAGTCTTCCCTTACAGAAGTTTCCATTTTTTTGTCTCTACACCATGTCTAAAAGCGAGCCTTCAAAAGAGCATGTGCAATTTGAAACAGGTATTTACACTGACTTACAGAATTATAGTGCCGGAAGGAATGAAAAAGTACCAGGTAGGCCAGTAGCACTCCTGAGAGCTGCTTTTTTCTTGACTTGTTTTAAAAATCTCTTTAAAACCTGCTTTTAATGATGTAAAGTCCACCTTGTCAGAAAAATTTATTCCAGTTCTTTACTATCGCAACCACTGGAAAGTTTTTCCTCATATCTAACCTGAATCTTCCTCTTCTTAACTTAGTTTCTATATGCCCTGGACATGGAAAACAGATTGTCCCTTGCCTTTTTGCAGCATGCTTTTCATATGCCAGAAGGCTGTTGCCTCATCTCTTTGTAGTTCTTGCTTCTTCAGGCTTTCCAGCTTTCCCAACACACTGTATATTCAAAGCTTCTGAAAAGTTGTGTGCCTTTTAAAAAATGTCTGTTACCTCTTTCTAACTGGTCCAGCCTTCCTGGGAGTGCTGAAGGCTTTGGGTGGTCCTTCAGCAGAGTCCTTGCCACTGCTCCTTCGAGCTCAACGATGTTGCACCTCACAGACCCTCTGCTCTTTCACAGATACTTTCTTAAACATCTTTTACAGATGACCACCATACATAGAGTACACAACTTGGACTCACCAGGAAGAATGACAGTATCTCTGTTTTTGTACAAGTGCTTCATAACCCTGTTGGCAAACACTCCGCTGGAAGGATCTGCAACTGGCTGTATTGCAACCCTTGAGCTGGTGACTGGTGGGTCCTCAGTTGCTCACAAGACCAGAGCTCTGTGGTGAGCAGAGGCATAAGAGTGAAGTGTATAGAGCCCCTCAGGCTCTATATTGCACTAGCAAAAAGCCCACCTGCCATGCAAACCATTTGCGCAGCTGACAGGGACCGTTCTTCACAACAGCAGCATCCTTTGGTCTCACCAAAAGTCATATCCTGGATCAGCAAGTCTACAGCTTTGTCCCAGCTTTGGCCACAGTCTCTGGGCAGCTTCAAGAGTCTCTGAGCTGGTTTGGTAATCACCATGAACTATTTCCATCTGTCTGTGATGCCTGTCCGTTTGCTGGCCAGTGGCCATCCCAGCTGATGTCTGCATCCTATGGCTGCTCTCCCATCTTTGGGGATGGGCAAAATGGAAATCTGCAATACAAAAGTGGATGGGTAACAAAAGATGAATTCTCCTTTTAGGTCTAGCCCTCAGGGTGGGATTCAGCCTGAAGTGACACCTATGTTAGGTCTCCATATGTATGCTTAAGTCTTTAAGCTCCTGTTGTTTTCAGTGGAGATGAAGTCAACATAGAGAGCAGCACAGCAGGCCAGGCAGTCAGGGCTTGATCTGTTTCTCCAAATGCAGGTGTCAGTCCAGAAGAGCTGAGGCCTTCCTTATGTACCATGTCACATCTGCAAGCCCCATGCCCCAAGCTCAACTTTCAGTGGAGCTGACTTGCTTTGTGGGCTCTGCTGATGGGATGGGAGCCCAGGCACCAAAATCCCACAACGGTATTTAAATTTGGTGCCTCAGAGCTGAGCTCTGACATTGACCCACCACCTCATTTGTTTTTCAAATAAAATGCTCCAAATATGTGGGGCTTGGAGGATGCTTTGATTAAATCTGTAGTGAAAACATAGATGCTACATAGATTTCCAGTGATTTTTATAGCCCTGCTCTCCCTGCAGCCCCTCTACCTTGACATGCAACCAGGCGTGTTTCCAGACTCAGCTTTCGGCCAGCTGTTGGGCTGCAGTACAAGTGAAAAGCCATAGAGGTTAGTGAAGAAATCTGTGTATTTTGCTCAAGTCTCTGCACCGTCCCTGGCCACGCTGCAGGCAACACTCTTTGAGGGCTCAGTTTAACTGGGGGCCTCCAAAGTGAGAAAGGGAGTTTTGCATGAGCAAGGAAGTCACCACAGCAAACTACGGTTACTTCTGGCAATACCCACTCCCTCTGGATGTATGTCACTCAATTCAGAGGTGACACAACACCCAGAAGCCCAGAGGATTGTTCAATAAAAGGTTATCAGCTGCCTTCTGCTCTCTCGATGGAAAAACTTCTCAGGGGGATTTGGTTCTTCTCTCCTGGTGGCAACTGGGTGGGAGGAGAAGGGCAATAGCGTGTTGTTCCCCTTCCTGGGAGGGCTGAGGCCTATTCCTGATTTGGGGAAGGGCATTTTTGCAGGAAGTGTGGCAATTTGCATGGGCTGGGGGTTGTTTTTCTCCTATGAATTGCGTTGCCCCGGAGCTGTGTGGAAGCTGTTTGAAGAGGTACAGCAATCACTGTTCCCTGGTATGATTGGTTTGTCATCCACGGTAGTGCTGCTCCTGGGGTGTGTATGTTTGTCAGTTGAAATTTTTCTGCAATTTCCTTGACAGGAGCAGTGAGTGACACACATTCCCTCGGGAGATATTTCTATGTTTTTATTATTCTTCAGGTTCCTGTGACATTTCCCAAGTCCAGTTTTTGGAGCCTCAGGTGTTCAACTATGTACACTGCCCTGGACCATGTCCCATCAGGGATAATTTGGCCCTTCAGCAGCTAATACATTACCTTCTGCAGCTCATGGTATGCATAGTTTGGGGGTGGGTTTCTCATGTAAAACCTTAAAGCCCACGGTGGAAACCTCCATCATTGGGTGCTTGGTGGCACCAGGTCCAGCATAATTTTTCATTCATGTAAACCCCAACAATGGCTTAAAAATGAAGATTAAAAAGAAAACCAAAACTGCTTTTGCCTTCTTTTTTGGTAGAGGTACATACAGGACTGAAATTTTCAAGCTTTCAGTGATACATAAAATACATACATACAACTCCAGGAATACTGGCTATTAGGAAAAGCACCACTTACTATGAGTTTCTTGGTAAAATCATGGCAGTTGACAACACCAAGCAGCAAACATAAGCTACATAAAATCAGCTGCTCTTCTGAGTGTGTTAACACTTCTTGCACTTTTCTGGCCCGAATATTGACATGTCTTTTCAAAATCCCTGGTTGGTTATGAAAATTTACAAAAAGCAACTCTTGCTGTCCCTGGACTTTAGCGGTCTCTGATGACCCTTGCTGAGAGTGAGGGCTGTTGATGGACAGACCATGGAGTCTCCTCCATCTTCATCACAGTGAAAAGANTTTTTCCCCCGGGCCTGAAGGTGCATCTACACAACTGGTTTGATTTTCTGGTTGCCCCTGGGCCATCTGTACTGTGTGCATGGGTGTAGGTTCATTCTCCAGCTTTCCACCAGCTTGTTCTCCCCAAAGTGCAACCCTGAGGGTAGTTTGCTCCAGGGACCTCTTCTTACTTCTTCACTTGACTTCACCAAGGCTGGTCCTCTCTGCCCTCTCATCCCTCTATACCCCACTCAGAGGTAGGCACCACATATTTTCAGTAAACTGGGACAGGGTTAAATCAAGATCTTTCTATTTCTGGCCAAAGGAAGAGGGACTGATAGCAGGTACCTGAGATCTGTCACCAACCACTATGGAAAAAGGGAAATGTATCATATCTGTTGTTGCTGTTGTTGTTGTTATTATTTTATTATTATACTACTAAAAATCTGCTGAGGCCCTCTTATTATGTTGTTAAAGTCAATGTTTTCCCTGTGAACAGCATTCTTCAACTTGGGAAAGATAAAGAATTTTTGATAAAGATATGCTGATAATGTTGCTAATTAGTTTCTTATCTTTAAAAATATGGCTGCAGGCAACATGAGCGATTCCTTTGTTGCAGGACATTGTAGGCTGAAATGTATAGATGCTTGATTTCCTCTGTGAGGATCTCACAATATGCTAATTTGCCCTTGCAGCAGGGTTCACTTTTTTTACGTCTTTGCCACTCTATTTTGCAAATCCATTATGTCAAGATATGATCAGTCATATGTGCACAAGCTGCAGGCTTCCACCAACATATATAGACATGTATGCTTGTGTGTGCATGTTCATACACACATATATATATTAAAATAAATCCACAGATATGTGTGTATGCATATATTTATATACACACACTGATATATTTATATTATTTTATATTATTTAATGAAAATAAATGTTTAATGAAATTAAATGTTAATTTTTTATAATTATCTATAATATGTGCATACACATACACGTGAAATTTGACGTCTATTTAGGAACTCAGCATGTGAATGGCTAATTGAACTCATAGGGAAAATTTCACTCTCAATTAAAATATATAGTTTATAGTCTCTATTCAACACATAAGCTTGTAAAGTGTAAGTTGTGTGCTTGCCTATGCATTTTCCTAACATTTCCACCTAAACTCTCATTATAATTTACTTTCAATAGCTATCACTTGTCATTTTTAAAAGTTGCTTAATAATGTGGTTAGTTCATATGAAAAATTATATTTGCTCTAAATTTGGCTACAGTTGTGACATTGCCGTTAATATTACTGTAAGCTTGACAGCCACAAGCTGAAAAGACAGGTGGTGAGTTTATTTTTTAAACTTCCCTTTCAACCACCTCCCCCCAAATTAAAAAACAAAAAGTCACATAGAAAATTTTCAGCATATTCACTGGACTTTCTGTGTTCATCTCCAGCAAAATTTCACTGAGGCAAAGGAGAAAGGCTGAGTTTTTTACCCCTTCAGATTAAAAAAATGGCAGTTTTCAAGTGCTGAGAATTAAAAATATTCCTTATCTGATGCAAACCATCAGCTGAAGCACTATGCTGTTTCTTCCCTGGTCCAAGCATACATCCTGGCTCCTCCTCTGTGCTGGGCCTGTGAATTATTGTCCAGTATAATTTTTTTCCCTCTCTCCTTCTCTGGGTGCTGGAGCAGAGTACCAAAGGGGCTGATGGTGTTGTATCTTTGTGGAGCAGAGAAGTGGGAATATCTTGTCCCGAGCAGCACCTTCTGGCTCACAGAGCTGCCAGGACTTAGAAGCTAATTGTGGCAAAACTTGTATCCCTCTTGAAATGGCTGAATTGTGTGGTTTCCTTCTCCATCTTTTTGAATTTTGAAAATGATACTTGGAAAAAAAGTAGTTTTTAGTGACTGAAAACCTGGGTTTAGAGCATTTTCAAAAAAGTATTTTGGAAAAGCAGCCATGAAAGCTTTCATAAAAAACCAACCCCAACCACTATTTTGGCAACTTTTTAAAAATTCACTTTGTTTCCAGTTTTCCTTCTCTGTACTGCTTTTGCCTTGGTTACTCTCCTGAAGACGCAGCTGTGGCAGAAGGAAAAGTTTTGCATATCTTTTCCTTCTTGTTATCCAAAAAACTTATAAAATGGTTGTGAATCACACTGAAAAAGATTCTCAGTTTTCAGTAATGGGGCCAAACCAAATAATAATTCTAAATGACGTTCTTTCTAGGTCTGTCCTGAGCAAGAACAAACAAGCTTTCCTAACTAGACCAGTTCAGTCCCAGCTCAAAAATGGTTTGAGATCATATTGAAGCTTTTTTATCATCCTGATGGTATTGCTTCCATTGGGAGTCTTAAAATTTCATATGACAGCAGGAAATTAGGAAATCTCAGAAAATGAAACATAAAACTTTTGTGAGCTTTGGGGGAGGCTCTTTTGTTTATTTTTCTTTTATTTTCTGATTCCAAACTATTTACTGGATTCTACTCAAAACTGCAAAGTGTTTTTTACCTGTTGCTGCTTTTTTCAGCGAGCAAACCATCCCTGCCACAAGCTCATGGGCTTGTGGTGGGAAAGGTGGGAGGGTGTGCGTGCAGGGATTTAGGGCCAGGGCTGGGTAATTTCTGTGGGGCTAGCAGGTGTTCAGCAAAGGTTGGCCGTGACCTAGAGCAGTTGCCAGCTCATTTGTCATGGATGTACAGAGAGTTGGTGGTGACATTTTTCAACTGTCAGGAAACATGTTATCCCAAATATCACAGATAATTTTTTTTTATTTTTATTTTTTTTGCTAGCTGTTCCCCATTTGCTGTTGTACACACCTCCCACACACCTCCCCTCTGACCCAAGATGAGCCACGAAGGCCATGCAGGTCCCATGTACACATTGTCGCACCAAGCTGGCTTGGGCTGGTGGTGCCTAGGGAGAGCTCAAGTAGCCCCAGGCAACCTTCTGGAGACCACCGCAGGCCTGTCCCAGGCTACATGGGCAAGAGCTGCCTTTAGCCTTTTCTTCTGTTTCTTCCCTTGGCAGGCACAGAAATCAGGTCTCCCCTCTGTGCTTTGGTTCTCACTATTTCTGCACCCAATAAAAATGGTGAGGTTACTCTGGAAAAACACACATTCAGCTAAAATAATCCGTCTTCACAGGGAGTTGCTTTTTCCCAGAGCCTGAGCCTCCCTGAATGCGTGGGAGCTGCAGGAACTTGTCCCTTATTCAGCAGCATGTTTACATCGACAGCTTGTTAGTGATGTGATGAGTGGTGCCACAGTTGCACGGTGGTGAAAAACATGGGAACATGTTGAGTTGCAGGAGCAGTGGGTTGGCTTTGGAAGGGGATGGGACACGGCTATTTGGATGCAGGATGAACTGGGGAGGCTGTGAGTGACTAGTGATGGGAAGGATGACTATAGGGAGGGATGAGTTAGATAATAAAAGATGAGGCTGCCAGTAGCAAAGGCAAAAGGAGTTTCTGGATGAAAAGGCAACTATTTGATCAAAGGGGAAGAGAGGGGAATAAATATCATGGGTAATGACAGACTGGTGCTCTGAAGTTGCCTCCCTCAGCCCAGTGGGACCACAGACGTGTGCCCTACCTGTCAGCTGCTGTGTCGTACTGACTTCCCTGCTGCCTCCGCTGCCTAATTGTTCCTGCCTTTATTTCACCCAGCAGTTCCTTGCCTTTTGATTGACTGGTTGGTTGTCCATTCTTCAAATCACCTTCTCCATCAGTTCCCATCCACTGGCTTTCTTGTTGGCATATTCATTATTTTCAGTCCCCACCACCTCCCCCGCTGTTCTCCCGAGTTGTTTCACTGGCCCTGGTTAGCCCTGGATTGCCAAATCCCGACTCTGCTCTCACCAGACAACCACATTTAATGTCTTTACTAACTAATCATGCCCCATCCTCTATGGTTGAGGATGGGTGGGCAGGCACCGAAGGCCACCCTGGGTCCTCACAGGCACAGGGAGGCTGGCTGGGCCGGAGCAGGTGCATGTGCATGTAGAGGTGAAACCCATCCCAACCATTCATCATGCCTCTTCATTTGACTCTGATACAGCTATAAGGAGAAACCGACATCTCTTGGCCTCCATCAGTTGGGATGCACTCTCCTCTGAGACTCAGGTGCCAGTCTTTGCACCTGAAAGCCAATTCAATAAAATAGCCTTAGACATCTAAAACCATAATTAGACTTTAACTAAGCACCCTTCTTCCCTCCCCTCCCAGTCTCACTGACCTGGGGGCTGAGCCCACCTCTCTTCCAGGACAGAGAACATGGGTGTCTTCACAACGGTGGGAAATCTACTGCAAATCATGGCAAACCTCTTTTAACAGTCACTTGCATTTCTGCCAGGCATGAACCCACCGTCATGGGCTCGCAGGGAGCCCAGCAGCCCCACGCTTTGGGCAGAAGGCAGCTGTCTCCCTCACCATGGCCGTTGCACCACCGTAGGGCTGTTTCCCGTGCCGTGCTGGGTACCCCGGGATGGCTGCACACCTTCTTGGCCTCAGCTGCAGAGGGAGACGGGAATGTTATTTTTGCCTCGTGTTCAGGAGTCTCTTTTATCTCTGCCTAGTTCCCTTTTGCAGGAGATTTTTGTACATGAGGGTAAAAATCGGTGCTTTCTAGCATGTCTCCTGCACATGCACGCGACAGCTGACAGCTTCATCGCTGGGTGATGTGGCAGAAAGCCTGGATGGTGCAGAGGAGCCCTTCCCAGGGACGGGGACCACCCTAGGGACCCTGTACCCACCAGGGTCTGGTCTTGTGTGCACAGAGGAGGGTGTGTCCTGGCAAACAACTATTGCTTGTTGGTAGTGCAGAGCAGGTATTTTTTTGCATATCTACTTAATGGCTAGAGGAAGGGCGGGAGAAGATGTTTTTATCACTTAAGAGTGACATGCTGTTTCTCCAGAGGGTTCCCTTGTGCAACACGCAGAGGCTCAGTGTTGGTGAGTAGGTATGTATTGCTTCCTCGTGGTCCCAGAGCAGGTTGTTCAGAGATCCTAGAAATCCTGGCTGAAGGGTTCAAGCTGTGATGTTCAGTTATGTTAAGAGGGACCTTAGCATTTTTAAAACTGATCCTGCTGTGCACACTTTTCACAGAAAAGAGGTCTTTTCCCTGGGCAATGAGTCCATGGGGTGTTTGGGTATTGCCTGGGCTACTAAAGGTGGTTTTGCACAACTGTTTTCAGGCAGCATGAGCCCTACCGTGCTGGCTGAAAGCTGCCAGCAAAGGATGTCTTTAATCTGTGCCACATTAACCATAGCCACGGAGCTTTGTTTTTTTCTGGGCATGAATGGCGTGATATCAGGGCAGCCCACAGAGCCATGCACTCAGTGGAGCTGGCTGTATCTGTGAGGCTGAGGGAGAAACGAGTCCTCCAGCTCATCCAGGTTTTGCATAATGGCTTTTATGTCTTTAAAGAAAACAGGTTGTATTTGCCAGGAAACTCGCCTGAGCTACCTTTTGGGTGAGGTAACAAATGCCAAACACATTAAGTACAAATCATTTGCTCATTTATTTTAATTCTAAGCCTGAGGCAATTATAATCAGAAAAAAGAAGGAAACATCAGGAATTAAAGCCCTACCTTAATGTCTGGCCATGCAATGTAGTGCAGTGAAACCTGCTGAGAGTCCTTCACAAATGAAAGCATGAAAATACCATCAGAAGGTGGGATTCAATAAAGGACACACCAGAGTGGGCTTTGGAAGGCCTGGGCTAGCTGGTGGCCTTTGCCATCTCTTTCCACTCTTTGACTGACTCATCTCTTTGGACTCCAGGTTCTTTGGGACATGGGATCTCTTCTCATCCATCCGCAAAGTGTCATGGGGCTCATCTCTGTGCTGATCTTGATATAAGCAGGATTTCCATTGCACTGGAAACACTGCAAGTCCAAAAGTATTTTCTGAAATGGATCAAATCTAAAACCAAATGGCAACATTTCCCAATAAATAACCTCCTTAAATATTTAGTTTCAGCTTGGTGAAAACATTTTGCTCTGAACCATTCCTAACTGAAAGAGGTCAGTCCTTTTAAAATTTCTTTTTTTTTTTTTTTTTTGGAAAATTTCACATAAGAATAATTTTCAGGTTAGGGAAATTGCTTTCGTTGAATGTCAACAACATTTTGCTGCCATTTCTGTTGAATTGCAATCCTGAAACAGCCGTCTCTGAACTGCTTTTCACTGTGGCTGCAGATGGCTGAGTGGCAGTTGCATTCTCATCCTACAAGTGGCTGAATTTTAGTAGTGCAGTGAGAGATCCCCAGTAGCCATTAAAGTCAACGTTCATCATCAGTTACTTTATTCTAGTGGCTTAGAGAGTGCAATTTTCATTTCTTGAAGAAGAAACTGCTGTAATCCTGTGTCTGCACTATCATATGAGAGTATACTGGAACTTCCATTAATCACTATAAGTTGCTGAGAGATCATAAGCAGAAAAGCACTTGAAAGAGCAAAATACTCTAAATGTTACAAACTTAAACAAGAAAAACTCAGAAATCACTGTAAAAATCAACTTCAGAATTGCAAGTTATAATTACTTTATGCTGCTTGTGACTGGGATCTCATGGATGACAAAAGAGCAGATTCAGGCTCTATTGGCTCACTGTATTTTCTTGATTGCTCTCGCTTAGCTCAAGTCAATGTCATGCAAGATCTACCATCACAAAAACATGAAAGGCTGCATTCTGGCCAAAAGCAACCAAATAAAAAAAAAAACAAAACCCACATCTGAATTCACATTTTCAGCTCTGGGCAGCAGTGCTGCAAAATGTGATGGTGAGGGGAGTTTGAAAATCCCTGCTGACACTCTGTTTTCTGGCTGGAAAAGACTTTTTAGAAGTTTCATTTCCATATTGAAAAGAATTTTTTTATTGAAAAAAATCTGAGTTTGCCTAAATTGCCTAAGAATCCTTACTTGGGATTATTTCTCTTTCAGCATGTGCTTTCAAGTTCCAGAATGGCAACAGGTGGTAGGGAAAAGATCAGCAATAGCTTAATGGGAAACAGCATTATAGAAACTGTACCCTTTATAAATCTCATAAACAGATCCTTTATGCCGCAGTGTCCCTGGGCAGGGGACGTCATGCCTGTTATTTGTCTACCTGACCAGGACATTGACCTTTTTATTTCAGGAGGCATTTTCAGATTGTCCCAAAGAAGACAGGAGGCTGTAGGCAGCATGGGAACTCCCAGTCTGAGTGGTCTTTTTCCCTGAAGAAGACTGAGGACAAATCTGGAGGGTCAATGCCTCCTTTCAAGACTACGTGGCCAAAATTCATGACCCAGTTTCGGTATCTGCGAAGTCCTAATGGGAGCAGGTGGGTAATTTTTTTTTTTTTAATTGCCTACCCCTTGCTTATGGGCTGATCTTCATTTAAACGTGTTTGTTATTCTGAAGACTCTGCTAAATGGGTTTGTGCAAAAAAACCCTTTGGATTTAGTTCCGGTGGTGTTGCTGAGTGCCTGGCACCAAGCGCAAAGTACAACATTTGTGCTGTGTCATCAGCTTCCTCTGTTGCTGGGCATTATTGCTTCTCCATGGCTGGATGCTTCTATCTTTTAAAGCAGAACAATCAGGAATAAAGAATGTCAAATGAGAAATGAACTATGAAGGACAAATATTTCCATTTCTGCACAAATAACCTGTCCTTGTTAGCCTTGGATGATGGTCTGTGTGAAAAAAAAAAAAAAAAAAAGAAAAAGAAAAAAGCCATTATCCAAGTACCTGGATGAGCAAAACACCGATTGCATGTTTATTTATGAAACATAAAGGCAATTCCTGGCCTGCAAGCCCAGAAAAGATCATTGTCTTATCTAATTTAGTCTCCTCTGTAGGAAGCCCATCGTTTCCACCCTGTTTCCTGTTTGAGGTTTGTCAGGTTTCAACTTCCCGTCATGGCTGGTTCAACCATGCAAATGAATTCCTACAACTCTGCATGACATATCAGTTAATACAGATTACACTGGCAGGTCAGAAGAGTTTAAAAGATTATGTTTGTGCCAGGGCATAAGCCTGAGCAGAGGTTTTGTGTGATCATCTTGGTGGAGGTGGCCTGTCCTGCAAAGACTGAACCATTTTCAAAGATTGCAGGTTAGTCACCCCTGATCACCAAGAACATTAAAAGCCTTTGCCTCCACGCTTTGGAGTGACTGATGACAATTCAGTACAGGAGATAAAAAGATCTGTCTGTAGCTCTAACTTTAAGAATTTACTGCTGCATCTTATGCACCAAGTGCCAACGACGGTGAACACAGTATGTGGTTAGTTTATGACACTGTTTTTTATTGTCAAGTATGGATAGCCAGAAATAAGCTTAAAAAAGAAAAAAGAAGCAATGATGCTGGCAATAATTAAATAACACTGAACTAGAAGCTGGTAGCTACATGACACTGTTTCTGCTGAACTGGGTTTGGTCATTTATGATTTGTAAATGCAAGTACTGCTGACTCTGGGAATCCTTTGTAAAGAGACCTTTTGCTTTTACTTTTGTCGCTGAAAGAATAATACAGATACATTTGGAACAACTGGACTAAAACACGGTTTTGCCTGGCTCCCCGGCACAGGGTGATGCTTCTGAATGCTGCACTACAGACTCACATTTGAATGAGGCTATTGTCTGGAGAGAGAACAAACTAATTTCTCATTTCTACTTCCATTAGCCAATTGTGCAAAACCATTTTTCATGTTTTAATTCACTCTGCATTAACAGGGTGTT
Organism: Pandion haliaetus; assembly: GCA_013401275.1. Taxonomy (NCBI): domain Eukaryota; kingdom Metazoa; phylum Chordata; class Aves; order Accipitriformes; family Pandionidae; genus Pandion; species Pandion haliaetus. Next base: position 308,947 of record VYZV01001453.1, on the reverse strand, counting down.
CATATTTCTGACCCTCAGGCCTCATCCTGCCTTACTGCTTTTACCTCTCCAGAGAAAGAAGTATGAGTAAAACCTACTTCTACTCTGAAAATGGTGGACGTAGAAAAGGCATGTTCTTACCTGTGCAAGCCTGGATGCTTTTTGTGCATTGAGAGTTATGTTTTCTGGCTGGGGAAGAGCATGCAATTTTTACTGCCATCAGCCCTGGTGTACTAGCAGAACTCAGGTACTGGGGCCTTTTCTATCTTCTGCATCATCTGAAAGAATTGATCATTAATTTCTAATTGTAGGACACACAGTGTAATCCCACTGCCATCAGACTGTGCTCTTGCTTACCCATGTGTAACCTCCAGGAGACACTTTATTACTCTTGATGGATGAGCCTGGAAGAGCTCATCTTGACTTTCAGATCCTAAGCTGCATTTACAGCCCTGGAAGATGAGAATCTGGAGGAGAAACATTTTGCTAGTAAACAGAGCAAATGAACATACAATAAACCTCTGAGACACAGTAATCCCAGAAACCCATGACACTATTAATAATGGGTCCTTTTCAAAGTGAAACCACACTTCATGCCCCAAAGCCTCCAGAATTATGTTTGGGTAAGCTGCAGACATCACATTCCTTGGAGGGCAATAGCTTGTATCTTCCATTTCTCTGACGCTGCTTATTTTTGTCCCTTTATCAGAGATGGATACAGTTCCCTTAAGAATCCTCATTTAAGTAGCTTCAATCTTTTTCCACTTTACACTTATTGATCTTCTGGGCACAATGGGTGTTCTGGTTAGTGGAAAGTTTTAGGGTTTTGCAGTTAGTTTTTATTCTCAGAAAGAATGAAAGGAGGAATTTTAACCTGTTGATAGGGAGGGTGTAAATGTCTTTACATGTAAATGTATACATTCCACTTCCTACCTGTACCAGCTTTATATATGGTGGGTAACAAAGGCACTTACCTGTGTGGAACAAAAAACCCCAATGTCCATGGTGGTTCCACATTTGAGCCCAAGTGAAGACCTGAGCCACCAGGATATCACTTGTCTGGGCTTATTGTCCCTGTTATTGCCCCCCCGCCCCAGTCCTCATCTTCCCAACTTGAGAATATTTCCTGAAACAAAAGTTTTTATCAACCATTTCTGTGTGTTGTTGCATGTGGCTGTAGGCAATGACTCCATGCTCTTGGACAGACAATGCTCAGGTAAGGCCCTATGTAGGTTTTGTCCATAGCTTGTTAAATCAAACTGAGAAACTGCTGCAGAACCTCAAAAGTACTTAGATGCCCTCTGCCTCCTTAAACACCTAACTTGGGTGTCAGTTAACAAAATGACCTCTGAGTACTAAATGTTTACCAGTAGCTGTGAAAAAAGCTCATGATAACCAAAACTCATTCGGGCAAGGCTTGCACGCCCACCCTGAGAAGTTCAGCCTTTTCTCCTGCCCCCCTACACATCCTGAGAGCAGTCAGAAGACTTGCAGCCAAGGTAAAAGATTTTTTATTTATCACAGATGGAGCTTTGCCCAAGTCCTTGTGGATGGGGACACAATATAGCATACAAGTGCTCAAGTTCCTGGCTTTAATGGCCAATGCAGAGTTTTGGGCTGGGTCTGTGACATCCGTGGTCTATGACACACTGGGGAGCTGCCTATATGCAATGAGTTTTCTCACACTCAGAGTTTAGGAACCAAATCCCAACTCAACTATCCATTATGGCTCAGGTTCACAAAGCACAAGAGATGCCTCCTCCCCATCCAGGCAGGGCTGCACCCAGGGGTTGCATTGTCCTTCCTTGGGAGGAGGCACATTAGCACCAAGGAATTCATCCCCACGTTTGGTACTGCAGTGCCCACATCCACTCTGAGGGAGTGGAGTGGGATCTACTGCTGCTTCTGAGACGCCTGCCCAGAGTTTATAACAGACATAGGGCCACTGCTGCAGTTGTCAGTTTAGCAGTTTTCAGTGCTCTGATAGACTGGATTTCTGAAAATTGGCCTTCCTGCTTTACAAATGTTATTAATTATAATGTGGGTTGTATTGCAGCTGGAACACTCATAGACTCATAAGGGATTTATTTATTTATTTATTTATTTTTGGTTTTTTTTTTATTTTAACCAGACTTGGGGGTTAAGTGGGTACTACATTATGCCATTATTATAGCTTCAATATTATTATTTTTTTTAACTGGGATTGTTTATTATGCATGCATTGAAGCACAAATGTGGAACAAATGAATCTGATATCAAATTAATGCTGTGATCAGGTTTCCCTCCCTTCTCTCTTTAGTTGCCATAACAATCTGTGATCTTGAAGCAACAATAAAATTAGAATTGCATTAAAGGTGTTTACATCATGTACACTCTGTATCCCATTATTATTTTTCACTGTAATAAAAGCATTGTGTGTTTGCTTTGGGAGAGAACACTGTTGCAGCTCTTGCCTGGCCACGTCTCATGTTGCTTTTTGCAGCCAGAAGTTGTTTGTTTTGAGAAGAGGGAAGGGTATTCTGGGCTAGAACTTTTGGGGGAGGGGTGATTTTGTTTATGTTTTTAAGATAATATATGTCTTTTACTTGTAGGATGCAATTTTGGCTGTGAATTTCAGAACTTCAAAGAAATGCATCTCTGCTTTTAAATGTGTTGCAAACCTCCACCCTTACTGTTGTGAAAAGTACATCTTCTAGCTCTTCCCCTTACTGACAAGAAGCAAAATAAAGCAACATGTGTGCAAGGATGAGATTTCATCGGCGTGTATGTGTGCGGGTGCATATGTGTGCATACAAATGTATGTATATGATGTAACTCCCCCTCCCCATGACTGCACAAGCTTCTGTCCATGGGGACAAGATGAAAGGAAAAAACATGACAGATGCTAGTCATATTGCCTAGTGCATGACTTGAAAGTGCTCTGGTAGTTCAGCAATGAGCATTATGGAAAAACATTTATGGAACAAAGAGGCCGTTATCTTAGTATCTTGACTGTGCCGGGCATCATGGAGCCCCTTTACTGCTGCTCCTATCCAGTCTGGCACATTATTCCTTGCTGTGACATCTTTCTGTGTAGCTTTTGTAGATAATCCTTGTGATAAAGCTCCCTTCAGAAAAATGGGAGTTTTTCATTTTTAAATACATAACGTGATCACCTTATGCTGAGGCTGGACTTGAATAGAAATACCATGAGAAGATTTTCCTTCTCCATCCGCTAAGCCTGCTGTTCTCAGATGCAAACCATCCTTTGATTTTTTTTTTTTTTTTTGCAAGTTTAGCTTCTGTTAGGAGCACAGGATGCATCTATTTATGAACATTGTGTGTGATTATTTCCCTGATTACTCTGAATATAAGATGTACAGCACCAAGCTAATTCTAAAGCCTTTCCTGGTGGCACTAACACATCTTTGAATTCTTTATTTCAGATTCTGTACTACACAGAGGAGCACTGCTGCACTGGGCACAGGGATTGGGGCGGGGGTGGTGGGGTGTGGATAAAAGAAAGTAAAATGCCACGTAGCCTGAGTGAGGAATATAGTTAGCTGTCATAAATCTCTGGAGACAAGATCTCTCCAGAGCCGGGTTCATCCAGTGATCCCCTCACTGACACCAGTCCTAAAGATCAAAGAGTGGTGGATTAAGTAGCATGTATTCTGCAGTGACGTGCTGCTGGGGATTAGCTGGGTAGGAACCACCTAAACAAAAGATCACAGCACCATAGTACAATTTTGACTGGAAAGGACCTCAGGAGGTCCTAGTCCAACCGGCTGCTCAGGGATGGGCCAACTTCAGTGTTAGATCAGGTTACTCAGGGCCATGCCTAGTTGAATTTTGAATGTCTGCAATGATGGGGATCCCACCTCCTCTCAGAACCTCTGTTCCAGTGCTTAACTCCTTTCATGATGAACTTTTCCTTCCTTATATCTAATTGGAATTGCCTTTCCAGAAAATTCTTGTGCCCATCCCATCCATGTAGCTTTTTGTCCTTTTGTTGTATACTCCTGAGAAACATCTGACTCCATCTTCTTTAGGTT
>VYZV01001453.1:284011-294771 GCA_013401275.1 Pandion haliaetus | reverse complement strand
TTTTTAAAATAAATGCAGGCATCAATGCTGTTTGAGTTGCCCCGGAGTATCCAATGTGGCCCAGGTTTAGGAAAGTGAATAAAGGCCCTAAAGTGGGATTCAGCTAACAGACTCATCCTTCTAAGCTTAGGCAGCCTTAGCTGGGTGTCTGGATGCACCAGACTCATATGCTTATGCTATTTAGAGCCCTTGAAATGGCCTAGGATATCCCATATTGGAGGTCACAAATGTCCTATTCATCCTGCATCATGTCTGCAGGCCCTTCATGGGTATTTCAGAGATTCCAGCGCTAGATGCCAACGTCTGGCAAACAAATTGAGTATACTTTATTTCAGGGCAAGCAGAATAACTCTGCTGACCAGTTGTCTGTTGCCCAGCATGGGAGCTAAGACTCTTGGTGCACCTGGGTCTTGGAGTTGGCTAAGCTAGTCAACCAGGGCTTCACTGAATTGCCTAAACAGAGGTGCTTAGTGCCATCTGAGATACCTAGAGTAGTCTGAGACATGCATGTGTGATTGGCAGGTATGACAATGGACCTAGAGGAGACCTGTGCCCTTCTGTTGCAGTGGTGGCAGCTAGTAGTTAAGCAGGGTATCCTCAGGCACCGGGAGCAATGCTTGATTCCTCTACAAGAAAACTGAATTCTGCTCCTGTTCTGCAATGGAAAGTCAGTAACACCTCCAGAGAGCTCCTCCATTCCCTCGTCTTAGCCATACTGCTTCAGGTGGGAAGAATTGTCTCCAGGATGCACTTACGTTACCTTGACTAGCAGAGATGTCTACAGGGTTAAGCAGTGGCATGTGTCTGCTTTGAGGGATGCTGGGCTGAGGTTGAGGTTCCTGAGCAGATACATTGGTATCTCAGCACCTGTATGGCCTATGCCCAAGAGGCATGATCAGAGATCTATATGGCACTACTGTGGCCTGAAAGAGCATTTGTGCCTATGCTGTTGCATAAAACAGCACATTGCCTCCCTCCTTTATTGCTGGAGGAATTACACATTTTTATCTGTAATGACACTGGTGTCAGGTCAGTTTGACTGACTCAGGCTTCTTTTGATTTCCAAATGACCTCTCTTCTCTAATAGGTCCTGTGCATCCAGGTATTCCCAACTCCCTGGGTGGTACTGACTCTTCTCCACTGTCTGTTTCAGAGCCACAGGGCTTTAACTCACATGTGTATCAATGAGAAGTGACTGTATTTATTCAGAGGAGGATGACTGGATGAAAAAGTATTTTACCTTCACCCATGCTCCCTATTGACTTATGAATAACTATGCATTACCACATGGTTCCCGACTACATTGTCAAATCTACCTGAGTGAGAAGTGCAGGACAACTGCAAAAGATTCTTTATGTATGTTCATTTTAGTATTGAACTTACTTAGGATATGGAGATGGGAAGACTGATAGTCACGCTGCAGAAAAAGAGGAAATGTCATAAATTCTCTTCTTTCACATGCCTACATGTCAGGAGAAGGATAAAATAGTTTCTGGTCCAATTCTAACAGTCTACTTAGCTACCATTGCTATTAAAGATACAATATATCCAAGCAGGTAGCCCCAAGTACCTGGGGCTGAGAATGGGACAGAGAGCTCTGATCCATTGACATGAACCTTTAGGACTCTTTAAGCACACCAGCCGCATCCCAGACAATGGGGAACATACCATTCTCATGCTCACATTCATAAGAGACAAGCAGGATGACCCAGCTCATGGTAGGCTAGTTTGACATTACTTCTGCAAAATAATGGAAATACTGACATGGGAATAAAGGGGTAGAAGACATTAAAGAAGAGGTAAACAATTAATGCCAATCAACAGGTTTTTTAGGGAGGAAATGCTATCAAACTCGATTTCATTCTTTGCTGTGATTGTAGGTTTTGGCTGATAAAAGTAATTGCAAAGATGAAATATATTCTGACTTTTAATGTTTGACAGCGCAGCAGATCCTGATTAAAAAATTAGCATTCTACCCTATCAGTATAAGGCACATAAAACGGATTAAGAACTGGCTGACATGTCAACAAAGAAGCTGTCAAAGGGGAATCACTGTAAGAGATCTTTTTTTTTTTAGAGGGGTTCTGCAGGGATCAGTAATAGGTCTGAATGCTATTGAATATTTTCACTAATGACTTGGAAGTAAATATTAAAACTGCTGATAACATTGGAAAATAATGAAGAGGACTAGGAGTTATACAAAAGTGCTCTTAGTATGGTTGTAAGCAAGCTTTCAAGTCTAAGAATAGGCAAGCAGACCATGCACATGGGAACCTGAAGCATAACACATCTGAGAGGGATTTAGGCATACTAAGGTAGCAACCCAAAATAATTCTGCCAACATGGTGTTTTGTGGCTTTTGCATGTTATTCTTTGCAAGACTGACGCAATCCCTGACTATGTAATTCAGAGGAGTAGAATAGGGATGAAATTTTTAATTTCTGCATGTTGCACCACTGGACTTGATATTGAAATAATGCATCTGGCTTTGGTACCCCAAATTTAGAAAGGATGTCGGGAACAAAAAAAAAAAAAAAAGAGAACAAAAAGAAGGCTTCAGAAATAAAACACACAAATTATTCAGGGACTAAAATGCCACTACTCTATGTAGATGCTTCCAGAGCATGATATATTTATCTTATCGAAAAGAGGGATGAAAAGCAACTGGAGATCTGCTTCTGAGTGCCCTTCGGGGGTGGGGGTGGGGGGCGAGGGAAATGGTAGATATAAAAAGGCTCTTTAATGTAGCAGAACTGAGCGGAGCCAGAACCAACAGAGAAAACATCTGCAGAAGCATGGGCAGGGATTCAGCAGGGATTTACAATTGTGCACCTCTGGGAAGCAGTGGACTTTCACCCCAAATCTCAGTGGCTTTGGATTTAGACTGAAACCTTTTGGTTGCATGTTTGTTGACTCGATCAAGCATGGGGTGAGGGGGAAACTGTGTTGTCCTACATGTGAAAGGTGAGACTTGGTGATTTACTGGTCCCCTCTAACTCTCTACTGAAAGGCATGGAGCTGTGACACCTACAGTTCAGGGAGCTGATAAGCCCATTACTTTCTTTCCCACAGGAATTCATCTCTGGTCTTCCTTCTGCCTCTTTCCAAAATCCCTCCCTCCAACACCTCTGTGGTCTCCACCCTGTGGCACCATGCAACATGAGTGAGCCAAGAGTGAAATTTTTCAAGCCATCGCTCAGAGGGATGCGAGATAATGCTGAAATTTTTGCCTGGTGTGTTCTCAGGTAAGTTTTTCGGAAGGGAAAATGTCAGCAAAACTTTGTACCAGAAGTTAGCCCACTTTCCAAATTGATGCTGTCTCCTTTTGCTGTGAACTCGACAATTTATGCACATCCTGCGAGTGAGATGTCCCTAGAGCAGCTTGGGGATGCTGGGACATCAGTCCCTGATTACCGTCTTCAGGAAACGAGTCTCCAAGTTTTGAATGCTTCTTTGTTTATGAAATAAAGTCCACCAGACCTGTCACCAATTGTTTATGCTAAAGAGCACACTCCCATTAATGTTAATGGTGCTTTGGAGCATAAATCCTTGCTAATTGATATAGGAATGTATCCCAGAAGAGTTTCCTTTACTGCTGATTTAGCTGATAGATATAAATGTGTGAGAGGGAAATATTAGCATTCATACAAAACAATTAGGTTATCAACAGGGGCGAATGATTCAGAAAATGACTGCAACTTTCCAGCTCCCTTTAATGGAAAAAAAAGAAAGTCTGCTAATGAGGAAAATCAGAGGGAATACAAATATGAGCTAATTGTTTGTATTACTTAATATTTGTCTTAAATCAGCAACCCCTGAAAACCAGGGCTGGGTCCCCACCTGAGCTCTGTGCAGATGTGGGATGGACAGGACCATCCTGCTGCCCACCAAGGTCAATCCTCTCCACGGCCTCTCTGGTGGAGCAGTATTTCGGGCTTACAAGTCTAACAAACCTGGCTGCTGGATGTTGACCTCAGGAACATTTGCTAAATATGTATTAATAGAGGAGAATGATACAAGCAGCGGATAGATTTCCACAATTTAATTTTTTTTTTTTTTCAGATAATATAATGGCATATGAAAAGTGAGGCAGTAACGCAGTTCAAAAGAAAAAAAGAAAGCAACCCCCACCACTCTCCTGGATCTTTCTACCACCAAAGGCTGACATTGAAAGTCTGCTAAATACAAGAAGTATGGGCATTTCCATAAAAATCTGATAGTTCAAAACCTACAATTTTGTGGCAAATGTACAGCTATTGAAGGAATAATTTTTTTCAGTATACTCAACAGTTTTAGCTATTTGATGCCCATTTAATTAATGGGTTTTGATGTGAAAATACTTTCCTAAGAGAAGGCTCAGATACAGGAAGTGTACAGTAAGCCACACATCTTCTGCAAAAAGATGCTTTGACCTCCAGTATTGTATGTGTGATTTTAAGCATATGGGGCTTCATTTTTTTATTCTAAAACTATCTAGAATCAAGAGGAAAAAAAGTCACATACCAAAAAGAAGTATAGTATTGCTTGTGGAAGTAATATAGTATTGGTTCATTACATTTTCTGATTCACATATTTTAGCTATTTCTTATTTTTAGTACAAAAGCAAGCACATGTGCTTTTGCAAATACAGAAAAAGATAGAAATTTCTGCATTTTAATATTGTTTGCTGTAAGTCACTGAATGGTAAGACTTTTTCTCCCCACACATTTCAGTAAGCTTAATTTTTCAAGGTCTCCATTATTAATGAAATATCAAGCAAATTATGTAACATTTGCCTGGGCATGGTTAAAGACCGTGTACCCAGTAAGATTTCATATAACAAAAAGTGCCCAACCCTAGAAACATTTTTTTTTTCCATTTAATGCTCATAAAATTTTACAGACAACAGAATCCTTTCTTAAGCTTTATTTAAGAAATCGAATACTATTATAGTTCAATATATATAAGACACATCCAGTATTGTGTTCCTGATAGCAAGTGCATAGATTTTGTTAAGATATCATTTTTATATTTTAAATTTTTTTTTTTATTTGTTACTCAGTAGCATGTTTCATGATCACACGAAGGGATATTCCCAGTGATTTTGCTAAGAGCATGAGAGAAAAAACAGAACACAGCAAAGTAGTGAAACTACAACAGAGATGAGGAACAAAAACAATCAGGCAAACTATCAGTACAGTCGATTCCTGATAAGTGAATAATCTGATTGCTTGGTCACAATGCTTTATTCACTTATCAGGAATGATTCACACTACATTTTGTTAAACTGTTTTCCTTAGCCTAATACCTAAGAGTCACACTGGGCAAAGGCACACACACTCTGGCAGGCTATTCTTTAATCAGCAAGTCTTGTGACAGTTTGGTAATTTCCCATGGCGATACACATATAGCTAACAAAGAGACATTTTGCTAACACTGCAAGGTGCCTTACATAATTGAAATTAAAAGCATGCATTTAAGCAGGACAAACTGTTCAGCTACATTGCTTTAAGGAACTCATTTTCCCCATTGTTGAAATAAATAAAAAAAANAGCCCTGAGTATTGAAAAAAAACCCAACTGCAGTATGTCTTTTTTTTTTTTTCAGTTGTACTTTTTCAAGAAAAGACTCGTCACAAAGCTCTAGTTTCTTTCCTAAGACCAAGTTTGGAGAAAAAAAAAGAAAAGAAAAAAAAGAAAACATCCACAGCAACCTGAAAAACCCGGAGACCAATTCTGATTCACCATTCATGCAAGTCAAGACTTACTTAACTGAATCCACTGGTGTCAAAATTATCCAATTGGGACCAAAAACTCTAGGGGTGTCAAAGACCCAAGATATAGTCTGACCATCAGTTTCTGCTTTCCTGCCTGGGCTGTCCACTACATGTTTCTGTGGTTATAGATTAATCTTAGAGTTGCTTGGACCCCTGACCTCTGACAACAGCCCCTGCAAGATGACATTTGAGCTTGTTTGGGACTCCAGACTCACTTATTTGCCTTTCATGGAAATGGAAAAGTAAAAAAAGAAAAANNNCAAGGAAAAAGAAAAAAAAAAAAAAAAAAAAAAAAAAAAAAGTTTAAAAAAAAAAATATCGACCAATAACAACCAGGCCAACTCATGAGCCACCAGAAAATTTCAAAACTCTTCCAAACACAGGAGCCAACATTGCTGCTGACACATGGAAAAACCCAGTGCACCATGACCTCATAAGACGTTACTTGGGGGGGGGTGTGTGTGTGTGTGTGTGTTTGTTTGTTTGTGTGTGTGAGCCAAAGCCAGAGTGCCAGAAAGACCAGGGGAGAGGAGACAAGAGGGAGGAGTGTCGTTTGGGTCTCATAAGAGCACTTTTAAGTGGTCTTCAATTCCTGAGCATCACAGAAAGTGGGACAAAGGAAAGGGACAGGGGCGTATGGCTTGAATTCCAGAGAGCACTTGCCAGTGCTGCTCTCTCCTCCTTGGGTTTGGTTTGGTTGGTTTTGTTTATTTTTTTTCCCCCTCTCCAAATTGTAAGGTTTGTATCTGTGATCAAACAGAGGAGAGAAGAAAGACTTTTTGTAAACCAGAACAACATAGATTTTTCTTTTGCAGCTTTTATTTCATCATGGTAGACACCGGTTGGGGGAGAGCAAAGAGATTCTTGTGAGGAGGAAAAAATTATAGGAAATGAAAGAATAAAAAAAGCTAAAAGCCAACTGTAAAAAATAATGAGAAAAAAAGTGCTATGGTATTTCTTTTGTCCCTTTTGAGATTTGTGTAATACTATTAGCCAATGCTGAGAATGATCTGCTTTGTAAGCCCACAGCAAAAATATCATCCATTTGAATAACAGGGATTTTCCCATCATTTATCGCTCCTTTTTTTTGTTTTACTTCCACTGGCTTTAATGGAAAGTCTTCCTGTGCTCACCTGGATTTTATTTTATTTTTTAAATTATTATATGTATAACTGCACCTAACAAGCTCGATCACCTGGTAGGCTTTTGCACACTCTCACAGCCCTAGTTAAGATGTGATTAGTTTCTAAGGAGAGTTTGACTAACACCATATGCCATCAGATTACTGTGCAGTTTGGAAGAAATCCCAAGGCTATATCCTCCTTTTCTTGAATGTTTCATATACTTCTGCGAAGTAGCGGCAGAATATTTCTATTTTTTTTTAATGAGTAGGAAGACTTGACCTCCATAATCCGCATTTTCCAGACTGACTGAAATGTAACAGCAAAAAAAAAATCGTTTCAGGTGGCTTCTGTGTGTTTGTGGGCAGAAGCTTTTGCAGTTAGAAGGCTAACAAAAGCTACCCTCTATATGACTTTGCAGGAAACTCATTTAAAATGCTTCCTGCCATATAGATTATCCAAGTGATAAGGCATGACTAGGAGGAAGAGAGAAAAAAAAAAAAATCAAAGAAACCATAACATGTCTAAAATGTACAAATCCTCTTTTGCCCCCCAATCAGATATTCACTTAGGTGGAATCGACTGTATCTTTTGTACACAACCAACAAATAGAGAAAAAAAAAACAGGCACGTGAAACAGTGAGGTGTGTAGATGTATTACCAACACAGAATGACCACCAACAATACAACACACAAAGTAGAGAGACAAGTATTAGGAAAATGGTTTAATATTGGAGACAGAAGCAAAAAACTGCATCACACAATAACATACGTTACAAAAATAAGTCTGACTGTTTCAACTACACGGTTATGTTCACAATGAGGACAGAAGAATCAGAAAAAACTCTGATCTAAACAGCAAAAAAGCAAACCCCTAACGTTTTAACTAATACATTTATCCACGCAAAGTGACCGAGTACTCCTAATTCTAATTACCTTATTGTGTAACTGCACGATACAGAATAAAAAGTGAAACTTACCGCTTTTGTTAAGACAAAATTCTAAACACTAGTTATAAGCAAAGGGAAAAAAAGAAATCAAGCCAAAGTTTTGAATTCTCTAAACAAAACCAACTCTCTTTCTACCATCCAGAAATCAAACTTGAAAATCAGTCATGATCAAGGGGGCCCACAAGAGTAAGCCACAAAAATTTCCATTTGTTTTTTAATCTCCAGTATAAAAAGTTCCACTGGTACAAAATGCATAAGTACAATCAAGTTGTAGAAATAGGAAAGCCTGCTTTTTTTTTTTCTTTTTTTTTTTGTTGTTTTTTTTTTTGGCTCAAATTCCATCAAACAACAAAATCCAAATGCATCAATAAAACAGAAACAATACTCAAATGGTCTTACAGTTTCCACTAGATTGCATTAACTTTGGCTTTTCTCAGACAATACTTAAAAACTAGTTTGTATTTCTAAACAAAATGATAGTATTATTAATCTACAAACAACAATTCTCACAGCACAAAAAAAACACAAATACATAGGTTTGTTTTTTTTTTTTTTTTATGACATTATCCAAAAAGGGAATGAAACTACAGGATATTTTTTCCTTTTGTTAATTAGCACTTAAGATAATAAAAACAGAAACAGTAAAATGATTCCAGAGTAGCACAAGCCAAGGAACTGTAACCCCTATGGTGAAAGAAAGATGAACTTGTTACTCCTTTGAGGACTGCCATTTCATCGCAATTAGCTAATTTGTTTGAAAAAACAACTAGTCTAGTCTTTTGATTAGAATTTTGTAAAGCAATTTCCCTTGTTTTTCTTCCTCTCTTATTAGGCCCTTGCACCCTTGCAGCTTTTTCCTTTCAATATTTTGAAAGAGAACTGGTAGATAATTTGTCTCCAAGGAGGTGTATGTTTGGGTTTTTGGTATTGTATTCAATTTTTTTTTTTGTTTCAGATTTTTTTTCAAGATGGACACTTTTCTCAGCAATGACACATCTCGGTTGCCTGGAAGTACAGAAACATTTCTCCTCTCCCACTGCTAAGCCAATGTCCCATGTAGTGTAATTCGGGGCAGCCCGATGCCGAGTTACACTGCCTGAGGACCAAAGGCATCACCGCTCTAACTGGACTGGTAAACCTGCAGGACACACTAGGGCATCTAAAAAAGCTTTGGAAATGTATACAGTGGGTACAATGAGAAAAATTAGTGAAACAGTCGAAACAATCCAAATGATGATCTCATATTATATATATATGTACATATATATAATATAATGTACGTGAGATGATACTTTGAATATGCACAATTGCTGCAAGTAGTACAAAATAGCCCTCAAAGGGTGTAGGAAGGCCCCAGCAGTAGTAAAAACATGTGAGAAAAGTATAGATCATTTATTTATAAGTGCATGTGCTATAAGAAGGAAACTTTTTTGCATCACTAGAGGCTAGTCCTTTCCATCCCAGGGCTCTACATAAAGAAGCATTTAGGTTGGGGATGAGAGACAAGAGTGCACCAGCTGATGTTGTTCATATAGGGCTTCGTTTTTTAATTTTAGGCGGCTTCGAATATAATCGGATAGAAATAGGAAATGGAAGAAGTTATGGCACTTTATCATCAGTAGCAGGTACTGCTGCTCACACACATTGGATTGGCAATGAATTCTTTATACCGGTAGCAAAGAACCAAATTTGGTTGTTGGTCACTACTTGTGCGGTAGAAATGCAATCTAATCAGACTTACAAGGCAGTGAAAAGGGCTACCAGCATCTCTTTTCTGGTTCCTTACACAGAGCTTCCTCCAGCAAACACCCACATCAGTCACATATATATTCCCATGGGCTACTTGTACGAGTAAAGTCACTCCTCTCTATACGAGTGTCTGCAGGAGTAAGCCAATATATTGCCGTTACAAATAATGGCAGATAACACCAAACGTTACAGTGTATGTAAACTTTATCCATAAAAAGTAGTTTAACTGCAGTGCACACTTAATTTTCACCCAGGAAGATCTAGTGCATCTGATTTAAGCAAAAGTTCATTTATTTAAATTACAAAAATATTACTTTTTTTTTCTCCTCAAGGTTTTCAAATGGTGGATTTACCACTCCTGTCTGGGAGTGGCTCACGCAATAGATAATTAAAGAATTGTTTTCTTTTTCTTTTATTTTATTAATACTGAATAGCATATTTCAGCAGCATATTAAAAGCTCTTTAAGAAAAGACAAAATCCCCAAAATCTAAAAAGGAAACCCACAAGTTAATTACGGTTTTAAATAATTTTAGTTATAGATACAGAAGAAATTTAGACAGCAGTAAAATATTTTTGTCCTTCAGATCTGCCCTGTGCATTGTTCTGATTTCAACCATGTATTAAATAAACCACAAAAAACTAAGTATATATATATATATTTATAGATATAGATATATATATAAAAATAAACAGCAAAATGGTGAATGTATAAAAGGTATTAACACTCAAGACAGCTCTGGGTGGAAAGGGTTAAAAGTTCAAAACTTTCTCACCTTAGAGGTTTCCATACAATATGAAGAAAATACATAGTGAGGTTTGCTTTCACAGCATTGATGTGTGCAGAGTGGTTAAAAAAGTGAAACATGGGCACTTATACAATGTTTTACAAAAAACATCAAAGAGAAATAACAAACAATAACAATTTCAGGCAACAAGACCACAGGATAGCAAGTTAACAAACTTTTTAACCTCTTTTTTCTTTAAATATTAGGGATTTATACAAAACACATAATAAAATACCCATGTTATCAAATTACTTCACACAAGAAACACACTGAAGCTCTAGGAAGAAAGTACCTTTGGAATTTGGCACTATAGTTTCACTGATTTTTTTTCTTTAAAAGAAAAACCGATCACATTTTGCTGAACACAAACACATCTAAATTGTTCACAATAAAAAAATG
>VYZV01001453.1:227497-284004 GCA_013401275.1 Pandion haliaetus | reverse complement strand
AAAAAATGACATCAATGCGTCACAAGCCAACACAAACTTATTCTGGAATATTTTTTCATTTTTCACCTTAAATTTTTTTTTTTTTCAGCAAACAACTTTTTTTTTGTTTTTTTTTTTTTGAATCTTGTTTTTGTTCTTGTTGTTCAAGTAAACCAATTTTAAACTCGTCTTTTATAAACATAGAACACTTAAGACCATAAGACTCATGATGAAACCACAACTTAATTCACAGAAGCACCAACGTAACACATTTTACAGTAACCTTTCTTCTGTACATTGAAACAGTATAAAATATAGGTAATTTCATGTGCATTAAACCATGGATTGTCTAACTGTGAGTCAGTTCAGCAAAAGGTGACACAAGTAGGTAGCATTTGCCCTAAAACAGGGTAAATATTTTCTTATACTAATCTACAAAAAGTGGTTCTATATATATACTTTAATGAGAAAGTGAGCCACCTAAAATGGCCTTATCAAAAAACTTTACACTGCCTGAAAAATGTAAAAACTATTACAGACCTCTAGAGACTTAAAATCAGACAGTTTTATTTCTCAAACTGTTTTGGAAGTAGTCTGTTAGAAACCAACATTCTGTGCCTCTGGACACATATTGCTATTGTCACCAGTGACCAGGCAGAATGCCAATCCCTGTATAATACTTTCAAGTCTGGTTTTTTTTTTATTTTTTTTTTTACGAAATGAAAAAACAAAACAAAACAAAACAAAAAACCCAAACAAAAAACCCAAAGGAAAAAAGAAAACCAAAAAAAGGAAAGAAAGAAAAAACATTTTGCCACAGGTTGTTTTTAAATCCTATCATTAATTTATCTAATAATAAATTTCAGTCTTGCATGAATGCAGCAATGTTTTTTCACATTGACTTCCCAGAATTCATAGCTAGATGAGGTCACATGCAAATTTCAAAGGTCAAACTAGCTCAAAGGTCAGTAGGAGAACCAAATATGATGTGAGGTCAGAAAGACATCAGAAACAATGACGGGACGATGAAACTTTTTTTTTTTGAGACGCCACAGGGACATGCTAGGCAAACGATGGGCTAACGGGCATGGAGATGTCTAGGGAAAAAACAAGGAAGAGGAAAAAAGTTACATAGAATCTATGCAGCACAAACAAAATCACTTTTATGGGTGCAGGAGAAAACTAATGCAAATCTTTTATCAGTAGAGTCTATGAGCCGTTCACATAATTTGCATTAACTTACAATACTTGTCAACAAGAGCACAATGGAACCCCAAAAGAATCCATCTGAAAGGAGTCAGAGAGAATGGATTCCTTTTTGGGGAGAAAAGAGAGGAAAGAACCAGTTTCTACAAATGTAACAAAGGTATGGGGAGGGGGGGGAAAAGGTCAGACAACTGAACTTTAAACTAGGTAATGGAAACTACGAACAAAATAACCAGACGAATACAAACAAGAGGATAAAAGCATGAACTGTAAAGGGTGTAGGGTTCAACAGTGAAAAAGCGCCCATTCTTGGCACAATTACTCTAGAGACTACTTCAAAGGATCTAGCTAGCATAGAGAGCTGCTCTTTAGGTATCCAATAAGTTAACAATAGGCAATAAATAACTTCCATTATTTCTGAGGCAGTAAAAATTTTGTATAAAAATAGAAATGCTTTTTACAAATAAAATTTACAGGCCTGTGGCTTTCTTTTTTTATTATTATTAAATTTATCTCTCAAGAAACATCAAGTATTGTCACTCATTTTATTTTATTTTTTTTATTTTAAACCCTGTAGCTTTAGAAACAGATCTCTAAATCTTTTTTACATTAATCCTTTCCAAAAAAACAAGAAATTAAAAAAAAGTGAAATATAAAGACGACCAGTGTAAAATCAGACTAATATATAACAATACATTGATTCGAACCGAAAAAAAAAAGTCAAATCTTCTCAAAAAACAAGTTGATGTAGTGGAAAGACTTGTTTCAATTTTTGTTGCAAAATAAGTGCTTCAACTGGCATGAGGCCATTTTGTTTAACCTATAAACTGCTGGTGCCACCCTGGTAAAATATGATCCATCCATAGAAAACAACTTTTATTGTGTGCTAATGGCACCAGGGTTCACAGAGTTAAATTGCACATATTTTTTTTTTGTGTGTGTGTGTGTTGCTTTGAATTTCAAGAAGTTTATTTTTGTTTTAAAAAGGAGATAAATTATGCTGCAAAACAAAATACAGTAACACAACTCAGTAATTACTTGGCAAGGAAATGGGAGCCAAGTGTAATAAGGACAATTGGGGAAATGGAGGTGGTAACTGTAAAAATAACTGTCTCTTGGTGAAGGTTGGCTCTATGTTCTTTCTTAACCCCCCTGCAGAGGACAGGTTTGCTCATGGGACTTACCCTAAGAAAGCTAAAATAAGAGCAGTAAGCATCTGGGGTTAAGATCAGTAAGGTTTGCTGTCATTTTTGGAGCGTTTCAGCTGAACCTTCAAGCGTTTCATGCCAATCTGAAAGCCGTTCATAGCCTGGATAGCAGCTTGTGCAGAGACTGGATTGTCATAGCTAACAAAACCTACGAGACACAGAACGGAGGCGGGAGAGAAAGTGAACTATAGGTTAGAATAAATGTCAGACGGCGTTTTGCTAGGATTTTATTATTACTATTTATTTGACACATTTACCTCACTTTCAGTTAGTTCTTTGATCACACCTCGTATCCCATTTCCTCTCCCGTTTCCTTTGCCTTCCCCCTTACCGTCATAATATTTCTTTACTAGCTGGGATACAGTTGGCCAGTTCTGGTGCAATGCAGTTTCCAGTCTCTTATTTATCTACCTACCTTAGAGACTGAAGATATTTATTACTGTGACACTTTTCAGTGTAATATCTACATACCTCCCAGTCTATTAGGATGTACTATTAAGCCAGTCTGCAGATGTGAAGCTGAAATGGAAAGCCTGGTTACAGAAACAAACCCCAAACTTAGATGCCTATATGCATTTGCACACCTGAATGTGAGTTCATGTGCACTGGTCCTGTGTGCTATGAAACACTCTTCTCCTTGGGCTTAGCCTAGGACAGCTGCAATATTAATATTTTGCATTTTTACAGCTCCTTCCAGTTCAAGATCTCAAGGTACATTAAATGTTAATTAATTCAGCCTCTTGGTCCCCAAAGGGGTATGCAAGCATCAAAATTAAGCAGCATCATAAAGACAACGGCAGGGCTTGACGAGACCTCCAGATCTTCTGCTCCTCAGTTGCGAGCACTAACTAGGGGGATAATGCTTGCTCGGCTAATTCAGAATGGCTGCCCTGGCTCAGCTTTCTTTTCCCGGGAGACTAAAAATGCTCTGTTCATAATGGACTCAAATCTCCCTGATTCTGGAAGCTCAAAATTCATTTTCATATCTGGGCCTCCCACTTGTAATTGCAAAGCTCGCCTAACTGCTGTTCTGCCTCGGCTCTGGCTAATTACTACTGTACTCAGCCTGCTATTATGCCTCTGCTTTGAAATGCTCCCTCTTCTTTCCACTTGAATTTGCCTTTACACATATCCCTTCATTCTTTTAAAGCATGGATCCCACACACTTTGTTTTCGGTCCTAACACACAGGCTTTTCGGCGCCTCTTTTCTACCAGGTTTCTTCATTTGTGCTTAGTGCCTGCGTACTTTTATGATTCATAACCTCTTTTTACCATCATTTTAACCTGTTCTTTTATGGCTCTTGCTTACCTTGTACTGCTGCCCTCTTCCACCTTCAGTGTCAGAATGATACACTTTCCCCATTGTAAAGAAAAAGACCCTCTTATCAAGTCATCTGGTCCTTGTCCAGCTGCTCTCCTTCATAGGCCATCCCTATGGCATTAAATCAACTTCACCAAACTATTTAACTTAAGACTCTTCTCTGACAATTCAGGCTAACTTCTGTTCCTTCCACTCAAAACCACCTCTCACTTAAATCTCTGCAGACCTTCTCCTGGCCAAAGCCAATATGCTCTATTCATGTTGTTCTGTGGTTGATTATTTATTACCACCTTAAGAGATAATAAATACTCCTCCATATCTTCCTTGGTTTTAGTAACTTGTCATGTCCTCACTATCTCCACTAGATCATTTCCTCTTAATATTCCATATCCTGAGGAGCTTCATCACTCTCTTCCTTTCCCATATTTTCTTCTAGGAGATCTTATCTGTTCACATGACTCCAACCACTGTCTCAGCACTGCACTCCTGTGTCTACCTCCACCAGCTCACAGAACTCAGCCTTGATCTCTAGGATTGCCTCAGGGACAGAAAAGAGATCTACCACGAGTTGGAAGGCAGCTGTGGCACCTTCCAGGCAGGTGCTCCCTAGCTGACATGTAGCTACTCTTACCTACCTTGACAGTTCAGCATTTTGCTCTACAGCTTTCTTGACATTCACTTTGTTCTCTTAAGTGCATTCAGAACAGTCTTCTGCTATGAACTTCTCATCACCTTAGTTCCTTTTCTTCTTAGCTAGTTTTAGCCACCTGAAAGTTAAGCAACTGATCTAAACTAGTCACTTAAATGGCATCTATGAATGGTGAATGAAGAGAAGGCGGCACACCCAGAGGTGGCTTTTCCACCCACCATTCATGTCACCAATTTAGACACCTCCACTGATGACAGAAGAACAATTAGATCAGGCTATGCTTAACTTGAGGGGGCTGAGACAAGTCACCTCATTCTATGTCTATTCGCTTCTTTGACTCAGCCACAAATTCAAACATACACCTCTGTGCTGCATCAGTGGCATCAGCCTTTATCATTCAGTTGTTATTCTGATTCATAATTTGTCTCTTTACACAGAATGCTATATCTACATTAGCCTGTTACACTTTCATCTTCTCCCTTATTGAGAACCTTCATTTATAAAGCTTACAGGAATCTGGCATTCTCTCCCTTTATTTATCTTTTTCTGATTGCACCCATTCATCATTTTTTGTCTGAATCTTAAACCGCAGGTTACATGAGGATGGGATGATGTTTTTTATCAATTTTCAACGACCCTTTCATGACGATTCTGATTTTTGTTTTAAACCTCTAGGTATCTCTATAATCAGGATAAATATTTTTAATCATTCAAGTAGCAATTTTGCTATGAGGAAAACTGCATTTATGCACTGATGTCATTGGGTCCCCCCCCTCCCCTGTCTTACTTTTACATCTCTCATTTCTGTTATTCTAAGGCTTATGAAAGGCGAGAGATAAGCTTGAAGAGTGAAACCCTTTGTCTGCTGAATCAGCTAGAGCTCATGAGAACTCACGGAAGAGCACTTCCAGGCATAAACAGACTGTCCTGTCATCCTCATTACCATTCAATCTTTTGAACATTCATTTGAGGTGGACAGGAAAGCAAATAATGCCAAAGTCCACTTTATGCAAAGAAAAGTAATTTTTCATTTTGAGAAGCAGTGTTACACAAAAGTTCATCACTGTGTATCACTACCCTGCGACTCACTCAGAATGCACCTTCCCTTCCCAATTCTGCCAGTGGACAGCCTTGGACAATCTTTTCACCTTTCTGGTGTTCAACCTGTACTCATCTGTAAATTGACTTCCTCCTCCTTTGGGCAGGAGATTGGAAACTCCAGAGTAGAAAGCACGAAGCATGTGCAATACATCATCATCATCATTATTATTATTATTAACATTAACATTAATATTAATATTATTGGAAAAAAAGACCAAACCAACCAAACAAAAAACAAAAACCCAAACTGTACCAAGAGCAGTGACCATTTGTGATACAGGAGAGAAATGGGTTCTTCAGATGCAGTATTGTCCTAGTTTTTGGGTGAGAGGACGAAGAAAAAAATAAAGCTTTTTAAAACACAAATATGGGACCAAAATAACAAATAGACCATTCTTGCTAATAACGCTGAGGAGGTACATACAGAGTGTGCTAGTATGTTAAACTAGCAGGATTAATTCTGTCTTTGGCTGGGATTAGCAGCGTCACCAAATAGTCACATACTGAATCAGAAAAATCTCAACTTCCTCTGCCACTGCCGTACTTTTTGTTTTTAAAGCAGAACTCTCTCACTGGTGGCAGAATATCTGGGAGGAGGAATGAGAAATTGAAAAGTTAGTGAAAGCTGACTAATGCCAAAAAGACAGAGGACTCCTCCACGTGTTGGGTGTTGGCTCCTCCATTTTCCGTCAAGTAAGATAACCTTGGTGCATCACTCTAAGTTAGGTAATTGTGTCCCATAAATCCAGACAAACATGTAAGTAGGTAATCAAAGAGCAAAAGGAAACCCACAAAAAGCAAGTGTGGGAAGCGAGCTGATGAATTGAGCCGCCTGCCCAAACTAATCTACATTCTTTCAGCAGTCACCACAATTGCTGCATTTCGATTAACGTAGCTTGATTTGACATTTCATCAAGATTCCTGGATACCTCAACAATGATTTTGTCACCCCAACATACTAACTGAACTGCCTCCAGATCAACAGGGAGTCCATTTCAATTTCACTTTTCAAATTTGCAGGGATTGTTTTAACCCATTGCAGAAACATGCTGGACTATATTAGTCTAGGTATGAACAATTTTTTGTAAAGCTTAAAGAGGTGAATGCTTCAAAAATTAACTGAAAGACTATGGAAAAATGCAAGAAAGAATGTCACACCCTTTCTCTGAACTGAATTAACTTTCCAAGTGTATTAAGGGCTTGTCTTCAGATGAAAAACACTCAGATTATGGCAAGGCTTGAATTCCAGTGCAGGAGGTGTTTCTGAGTAATGTGATGAATTCTCTTCATGTTTGAGTACTGTCTATTTAGATAAAGTCAAACCCTCTCAAGATGGGTTAAAGCCCAATAGCTTTGGGGCCCTTCAATGGCCCTGGTGGAGACAAATCCTTAGACAGAAACATTTTAACAAAACCTAGATTTAAAAAAAAGTAATGATATGCAAGCTAAGAAACATGTATTATGGTTAACAGGGACACTTCAAATGGGGACACTTCAGAATTAAGGGATGGTGCTGGGCAAAGAGCAACAATGTGGGTACAAAGGAGTTTTGGAAACTAGGGGGCTGTCTGGACTCGTTACTCTTGTCATACATACAGTTGTGTTCATTTACTCTGGGAAAGAATTGGCGCTTTTATAGAAGCTCCAATATTTTAGGTCAAACCTTATAAAACTTATCTTTAGAAGATTCTTTCCTCCTCCTAGACCCTCCTCATGTCTTGCATAAGACCACAGTTATTAGACCAATGCTCTAATAGATTGCCACTTGCTTACATTCCATACTCTACTCCATGAAAGCACTGAACTGGTGCATCTGTGCTATTCAAAAGGCATCAGCCCACTTAATCAACCCTGGAACTTGTTTTATACCAACATACCGTCTTCTCCTCTGTTGTGATCTGATTTCCTGGCAGCTCAAAAGTGTTCTCTGGGAAACCTGACACTGATCTTGTGAGGCTCCCTTCATTCCTGCCCTAAGGTAAGGGGAGATGCTACTTTTCATAATACACTAGAGCCCACCCTCAACATCTGGAGCTGCATATCTAGACGTCAACTGTCTGTAAAGCGTTCTGAACTACATGTACACACCATTCAATCACTAATTGCAAAATCTTGTATTTAATTCAGAAGAAAGAAATTCCTGTAATGTAGAAGTAATGGGTTAAACATAGAGCATTTTTAAGTGGCTCAGCTGTACAATAGAGAATAATTAGGTATCCATAATAAGGCAGTTTAATAGTATACTAAATGACATTCCCCCACATAGGGTGTAATTAGTTTCATGTACTTGACACATTCATGCGAGATGTCAGACTGGAAGATTATTATTGTTTTTTCATATCCAATTTTTAGTTAGAACTAGTTTGTGCATCTTCCTGCTCATTTGAGGATTAACAGTGCGTTATTTTTGGAATGAGATTCCAGTATGACATTTCTCACATTGCTGTTAATTTTCTTTCCTGGCCCCTTTTCAGTACAGTGCATGTAGTTTTTACTATTCTATTTATTAAATTTGACATACCAAAGCACTTGCTCAGATTGGTCTGTTTGTCAATGAAGACTTTAGCAGAGATAACATTTCCAAAAGGCATGAACATCTGCAGAATGTCCTGGTCTCCAAACTCCTGGGGGAGGTGGTAAATAAAGAGGTTTGCCCCTTCTGGACCTTTAGGAAAACAAAACAAAACAAAAGTATGAAAACAGCTATTACAAATGCTATATATAATCTATTTTTCCATAATACTTACTGAAGGTGATGGTCAGAAAGCAATTAACTTTCCAACTTTGAAGGAATAAAAGCAAGTGGGTCATCAATGGAACAGAGCTGAACTGCAGCTCTTTAGAGCATCCTATCTTGAAAATTGTTTACTTGATAACTACTACAGAAGAAGATAAACTGCAGACTCTTTCTTCAATTTATACAGGTATCTTTCAGTATAATTAAGGTTAGAAAAACAGGTACACAATGTATTGTTCTCTCACAATACCCCAGGAACTGCACAAGGAGTCCTCTACTGCCTCAAACACCTGTATGGGTTTGCTGGTTTAATTCTAGTTGCGGGAACTTATGGAAATGCAATGAGCTGAGCTCAGCTTTCAGCATCACAGATGTAAACTCAAAGAGCAGGAAACTGGTGGAGATGTGAATTAAAAGGATAAGACAAAGCAAACCTTGTGACTTGGAAATCAGGGAAGTCAGAGAGAGAAAGATACTCAGAATTAAATTTGTACTGACTCATTTAAAAATGACAGCTTTTTTTAAAAATACAAATTCCCCATAGAAAGCTCTGTCTCTTGGAAGAAACTTTGTAATGTTAAGTATTTTTAAAAAGTTCAAAATAAAGTAGTTGGGTTGAAATTAAAGTGGCTTTAGACAAAGCTGAGTTTGCAAAGAAAGGTGCAAACTCAAAGGTGCTTTGAATATTTTTCTTACAGACAAAATTTGAGATACACATTATTAGTGCTGTTGGTTTAAACACTCATCCAAGCACTAATAGGTCTTTTTTTTCCCCTTAGCTCAATTTCTTCGTTACAATAACATACTGAAATGAGCCACGGTTGCCTGGAAGAACATGATGTGTAATGGAGCCAGACATGGAGCCTTCCCATGCGGACATCAGGAGCATAAATGGTACACAAAGGGAACAAATATTTCTGGTAAAAACACATCTAGAGTAACCTGTTTAAGTATTGCCTTGCTTAATGGAACCTAAGTGTGCCTCAGATGTGATGTCCTTGGTTTTCTGGAGAGGAAGAGGAAAGCATGCATCAGATTTATGGACTACCTTCCACAACAGAGTCAGGAAGCCTCACCTCCCCCATGCAGAAGAACCAGGCTGGCTGCTGTCTCTCAGCCTGAAGGAAAAGGTTGCAATGTTTGCCCAAAAGGAGAGGATAAATGGATTAGGAAAAAAAAATGTTTTTAAAAAGAAAAACACTTTTTTGGGGTGGGGAAAGAAAAAAAAAAATGGCCACCTGGAACTTATTTCTTCTTACAGCAAGTCAACTATCCTATGCAGAAAATAATATTTTTTAAATAGTGATAAAAAACTTATTAAACAATAGTTTAGAGCATATGCATGAGACAGTTCCCTGTGCTTCAGCATTTAATATTTATATAGCATTTTTCTCTGGTACTTGTTTATCCTCAACCGCTGCAGACTCTTCACCGTTCCATCAGAAATCATGTTAAGAGACAAAACGTAGTTGTCAGTATTCAGTGATGGAATTTACTCACTTTAACTTAACTCCTTACTAACAGACACAAGACACATAATCAAAAAGACTGTATTTTAAAAGGGACACTTCCAATTCATAATAAAAAGTAAGCCTACACTTGATACGAACATTCATAAGCAGAAAAAAATTAAAACAGTTAGAAAAAAATCAAACTGTCCTCTGATCTGTATCTGACAATGACACCAAATAAACAATTTCTTTTTGATGTCAAATAGTCTGTTGTCACTGAACAAAGTAAGCGAAATGAAAGATAAATGCAGAGGACATGAAAAAATGAGGGGAAAAAAGTTAATTAAAAAAAAATCCTTTCATTTTAAATAATTCAAGCTGCTAGCAGTAAATGAAGTGAGGAATTCAGAGAAAATATACATTTTAACTCCAGTGTCCCTATACAATAGCTAGCTGGGGGATTGCCAAATTTGCCTTCCTAGGAACACTTCCCATAACAATACAAGATACTATTTTAAAAGATGATAAAAAAATTTCTTATGAGGATATTATACTAGGTTTATTTCCAAAGCGTAGTCCTGGCAAGAACAGTAGTGACAACATAGATACAATCTTAGAAAGATACAATAGTTTCCTGTCCTTCTAGAATTAGCTGGAAATTAGGATGAGAGAAAGCAATGAAAACAGAAACAAACCCCCAAAATGCCTGGGAAGTGTGCAGGGAAACGGAAGAGGGGAAAAGGGTAACCTCATTTTCCTAAACATCTTGTAATTAGTATTCATTTATTCTTAGCAGTAACTTCCTGAGGTTTATTTGCTGTTGGCGCAGGGAGAGGGGGCAATCATTCACTTAGTTGTTTCCCCATAAGACCCACAATTAAGCAAAGAACCACTCAAAGTGAAAGCGGATCTTGTCATTAACTCAAAACCTTAAACCTAATCAGATTAACTCCATTATCACAGAAACTGGAAACCGGAAGAGAGAATGACACCCATAAAGGGATGATTTTTGTTATCGGCACCTTTTTACGCAGCAGTTGGTAAATGCTTTTATATAAGAAAGGATGGTCAGTAAAGTATAACTCGAAGGACAGGTGTTAAAAAAATGAATTACATTAGATGTTAAAGAAAGTAAACAGGAGAAACTGAAAAAAAAATCAGATTAGGCTACTCAAGGTCCTTCGTTAAGCCTCTGTGAAGAAACGAAGCCACACCACCACTTTCGTTTGGCCATACGTAGTTTGCTTGGCGTGGGGTTTGCTCCGCTGGCAGCGGGTGCTTACCTTCCTTCTGGCTGCCTGCAGCGCTTTGCTGCTGCAACAAGCTCTGACTGTACAACGTCGGCAGCGCGGCGGCAGCGTACTGCTGGATTCCTGAGTAGGCCTGGGTGAGCGCGTCCATCGTGCCGGCTGTACCGTTCGTCAAGCCTGTTGCGCCGAGTCCTCCGTTCAGGGCCGCCATACCTGAGAGCATTTGAGCAACTTTACAAAAAACCCAACAATAGAGAAAAGAAATTGCACTTGTTCATTAGTGCTTTCCGAAAGTCGTTGGTATTATATGACACTGACAATGACAGCAGTGCATGCAGCTCGGCACTTCACCAAATGGGACTGAAAACAAAGAAACATGACTTTGGTGTCAGGATCACTTTAGCACAATGGTTGCACAGTCAAACGGACTCGCATGCAGCCTGCTACTGGCAAGTACTACAGTTCGGTGCTCCTGAAAGCCTCTCTGCCCACCCTCCTTGACACCCGGGCTTCTGCTGAGGGTGTCTGAAGCTGGGAGAGCGGGACCTATTGTATCCTTGCAAGTTGGCCACTGTAAAAAAGCAGTCTGCGAGGAAACCCACTCTTTCTGACCAAGGTCTTTAGCAATAGGCCATGACCACACCATAACAGAAATGTTTTGCTTATACAGAGTTAGCAGAGAACCCCCATTAGCAGCATTTTGGAACAACCCTCTGTACAATTATGGGGTTCGTCCTGTAGGTTTGTGGTAGGAAGATGGACTGCAATGCTCTGTGCTTCCACCCTCCTTCTCTAGTTACTCCAGAAGAGATGAACAGCAGCACATCTAGAGTTACTAAAAGTGCTTAATCCAGACTAGGCATCTTTCATGAAGAAACAAAAGCATTTGGTTCTAGCAATGTCTTTCTTCTCATTGGAAGTAGAGTCAATCCATTTTTTTTCTTTAAAGCGATTCTCCATCCTGATAAATAACAGATTAATTTAACTGGGATGACTGCCAAAGAGGAAATTTTAGACTGGATTGCTAGCTGTGCAGAAAATGGCAGCCCTCATCCATGCAAACAGTGTGGTCTGCAAAAGAAGTTTTACTACTCTGACTTGATGGTGGACAAACTCCTGGGCTACAGCCTCTCTCCGTTGCTTCTATTCCTCATCACGGCTCCTAAATGAGCCCCACTGAAGTTAACAGTGTTAACAATTTTTTTTATCAGAAACTCCAGAAAAAGTGGATTTTCTATTAGAGCTACAGTCTCTTTGGCAGCTGGAGGGGTGGCAGAGTCCAGAGCCCTGCTCATCCCCCACACCTCCGACTTGTGTCAAGCAGAGCGGTAAGTGTTCATCAAGGCTGAGAGTTAGGACATGTTTTCTGCACAACTATCTATCCTGTGCTCCCCAGTTTTTAGGTGAACAGCTCACGAACAACTTAAAAGGGCTTAATGAGGCCCCTCGAGGTACAGTAGATCAGTCACCGGAAAAATGGGGCCCCCAGAACCACCAGTGACCATTCCTTAGACATTGACTGTGCAGTGTTTTGGCTTGCAAAATGGTGGGTGAAGCGGTGACTGGTGGAGCCATATTAAGACCCAAAAGGTAGAATATTGAAGAGAAAGAGAGGGCTTAATTTCAGAGCAATAATAAGGGGTGATATGTACATTGGAGAAAAGTGAGGAAATTAAGCAAAGGACATTTTATAGTGAATTAACAGTTAAATCTGTTAGACTGGGAAACAATCTTCAAGGAAAGTGGCATATACCTTATCACATGAGTAATTTAGAGATAGAAAGAATACTGCAAGGAATTACTCTGCATTGACAGAGGAGGATAAAGATGCTGACCTACTAGTTTTCTTCCATCTCGTATGTAGATTCGAGAAGTGTATTCCTATGAGTCTCCGATAATCAGGACAATTGCTCAAGTGGCACCTTTCTGGCTCCACCAGAGTCTGTGCCAATTAAGAGAACTGTACTGCATAAATTATACCTTTTGATATTACTATAATTTGTGTGACTAAACACTTGACAGAGATGTGATATTCTTAGCCTTTCCTTAATAAAATGCCTCGCACTTTGAAGATTTCTCTTTCCCCTCCACCCCACTTCAGAGCATCGCTGTATCCTAATAGGACGTGCTGGCTGCCACTACTTTGAACAAAAACCTTAGTCAGAGCACAAGAGAGCCAGCTATTTGTTGTATAATGGTTCCAGTTATAAAACAAAGCCTTGCAAACCAAGGCAGCTTGTGAAGCATCTATAATCTAAAAGACACGATATTTGGAAAATGAAGATTCAAAAAAAAAAAAAGAAAAATTTGATCCTGACCCTGACCTTAACCTGCTCTGATGTTTTTGTACTTAGGTTTGTGTCATTGCTTGCATGGGTGTACACACAGGACTGGTTAAAGTAAAGGCTCCTGATAAAGCAGCTTGCATCTCTCCTTCTATTATAGTGTTGAAGTAACTTGATAATGAAGGAAGCATTAGGTTAACATGTTATCTTTCATGAGTCATCAGCCTATTAGATAAACATGCTTTGTGTTGCAGTGGGCAGCATCCTCCCCCTTCTTTCACCTAGAATCAATAGCCCCTTCCCACCAAATGATTTCAGATTAGCAAAGAGCCAGACAGCCCTGGCTCACCCCACTGCTCCTGGGAAGGGCACGGCTAGTGCTACCACAGCACACGTGTCTAAAAACACTTCCCTACTGAGCAAAACAGATCTGCAGAAAGCTCGCGACATTTTTTCTATTCTCCCTTTTTACATTTTTATGAAATCTACAAGGTCCAGCTGCAGTTACACATCTCTGCCATCTCTTTATTATCTCTACTAATGCACCTCAGCCTGATATTGAACTCTGGTCTCTTCCTCACTTCTGTGAAATAACCTTTTGGAGTCTCTCATCTATGGCCTTCTACTTTTTTGAGTTACTCTACATAATACAGAAGTGACAATGCTTGGCAAGTCCAAAGGTCTCTCAAAGTGCTTTCCAAGCACCTTCAAATCTGTCACAAATAGTTTTATCTCCATTTTACAGATGTAAATAAGGGGCAGAAAGGCTAAGTGACTGCCCTGGGTTCACACACAAATATTGCATCATAGCTGTCTAGTATCCTGAATCCATGGTCTTCTTTCTTAATCGCAAAGAATCTCTTCCTCTTCTTTATTAATTTTTCCTCATTATTCATAATTCCTTTTGTTAGTTACATTATTTAAATTTACGTGCCCAAAGGAGACAGTCTAATGTTTTGTCATTTAAGGTTTTAGAAACTTCAAGCACAACTGAGGGAAGACTGGGTGAATCCCCACAGGTATGTACAGCTGTTGTCAAACCCTTGGAGACAGTTAAACTTAGCATACGATTTCTTTAATTTTTAAGGCCTCCAAACATCTTTCTACAATGCTTCTCTCTACAATGAGAGCACTATCAGTCTCCACAGACCAGCTTCTTTTTCATGGACCCAGCCAGGATCTAGTAAAAAGATAAAAGTCTCCTAGTGAGTTCAGCCTGGAAGACATTCTTCTTGTGATTCTCACATATAGAGCAGGACATGGCTTCAACAGAAAAATAACTCTTCCAACACCTCTGTGTAAATCAATGCCCAAGCCCAGTGCCACCTTCTGATCAATTTTTGGGTTAAGCTCTGCTTGACTTGCTCTTTGGATCGCTTTTGTTAATTCCCCAATTAGGAGCCTGTCACTCAATTCCAACTTTTCCACACAATTACTTCAGGAACCTCCATGACAAATGAATGTTTTTACTGGAGTGTTTATGACCATGGCATAGTGTGAAACATCAGACTCATCGTAAGTTTTCTCCGAAGGCAAACTTCTAGGCAGGTTTGAATGTGAATGACTGCATCAGACATGGTCACTAGGAAAAGCACTGGCTCGTCATTGAAATGCACAGGGGAGGTTGTTGTAATTTGAACAATGCTTGGCTATCATTAACATCACAAGTACCTGAAATTGATAATCAGTGTCACCCTTTTGGGAGAAACAGTGCCACAACGGTGTGTTTTGTTGTTGTGGGGAAGCAGCTTCCCCTCTTTAGCTCTCTCTCCTATATGTATATACATAGACAGACATATCCACATACATTTTGTAACTGCTATACATGTGCAGATATCCTAGGCACATGCCCTCTCTGTGTCCATAAAAACATCCATGAAGATTTGGGACTGAAGCCACCGTTGGTACAAGTCCATGGAAGTAATGGTTGCTTAAAACAAGCTGAAATCGGGTACTAGGTTGTGAATACATCATTAATACTTCAAATGACACATGCTGATAAGTTTGCACACATATCACCTCAAAATATTTGCTGAAAAAATATTGTAGCAAGAAGTGTTAAAAGGAGTGCCAACAGAAGGGTTCCCACACAAATTCGAGAACCCATAGGTGATTCATTCTTGCTTGGTCTTGATGAAGGGGACACTATCTTGAAGTGCTCCAGCATGCCTGGGTTCTTAGTACTTGTGGGAAGGAAGGAATGGGATGCCATACTCTGCTCTTGATATTGTGGCTTCTCATAAACTAAGTAAAGCACAATGACTGTTTATCAGGAAAGGACATTTAATGATTTCTTACTTGTGACAGGGTAGCTCTCTTACTACGAGAGCTCACAAGAGGAGGTAAGTTAGCTTTTCATGCATGCCATTTTCAGTAGCTTGCTTTAATACTAATGTAATAATAAGAAAGGAAACTAACATCTGCCATTTTGGGACCTTTCTTAAGTTGTTCCTGAGTCATATTTACTATGAGGTTGTTTGTGTGAAATACCCATGTCCTTGCCAGACGCAAGACCTGTTTTACACAAGACCCCATGCAACCACTCAACATTGCTACATGGACATCCATTAGCCCCCTTCCTTCCCAACTCCCAACAATGACAACCAGAGATCACAGAACAAAAAGAGTGGGTGAGCAGCCAAGTAACAGTGACAAAAAGGACATCATGCAGAGCATCAGAGTGAGCAAGAGATACTGAGGAGGACATCCATTCCTGAGGGTACGTTATGATGGGTCATGGACTGGCAATGACCAAATAGATTCCTTGCATTGCAAAAAGAAATGCAAGGAGCAACAGCAGCTAATAAAAAGGGAGGGGGAAAATGCAGCTGGACAAATCTCTTCCATTGCAGGCAAAGGTGAAGTCATCATAGCAGAAACAATAAATAAATAAAAAAATCCTTCTTCTTCAGGAAAATCTTGACCAAGGCTAGGAACAAGGAAGAATGTTCTAACAACTACTGGCATCTACTTAGCTGGAGATGCCAGGGTTTGTTTAAGATGTCATAGGATAGATGTGCATGCTCTGGCATTACAGGTGACTGACTGCATCATTCTCTTATACTTGCCAATTAAAAGCCAAAGACTTGCCTTCATTTTTAAAGTATGTTGTTCTCAAGTCAATTTGATAATTCCTTCAGATGCTGTAAAAGGACAGCCTCTGTGGCAAATATCTTTCTTATCACCACATTTCTGAGTGAGGTTTTGTACATTGGGGTGATATATCTGTTGTCAGACTCCCTAAATGAAAAAGGAGCTTCTCCTATAACCTAGATAACTGTTTTGGGTTTGTGTGGTGGGGTTTTGGTAGCGGGGGAGGGGCTACAGGGGTGGCTCCTGTGAGAAGCTGCTAGAAGCTTCCCTGGCTCCAAGTCACACCAGCCTCTGGCCCAGGCCTCTGACCCAGTCAGTGACAGCGGTAGCACCTCTGGGAGAACATAGTTGAGAAGGGGAACCTGCAGTGAGTAGTAGGCTTGGAATGTGAGAGGAACATCTCTGCAGATACCGAGGTCAGTGAAGAAGGAGGGGGAGGAGGGGCGCCTGAGGAGGCTGATGGCCCTGCAGCCGTGGTGAGACGGCAGGCTGTCCCCCTGCAGCCCAGGGAGGGGAATGGGAGAGCAGATGCTCACCTGCAGCCAGGGCGGGGGCCCACGCTGGAGCAGGGGGATGCCCCCGAAGATGGCCGTGACTCCATGGGAAAGCCTGTGCTGGAGCAGCCTGAGGCTGAAGATCGGCCCACAGAAAGGACCCACACTGGAGCAGTTCGTGAAGAACTGCAGCCCGTGGGAAGGACTCATGTTGGAGAAGTTCATGAAGGACTGTCTCCCATGGGAGGGACCCCATGCTGGAGCAGGGGAAAAGTGAGGAGTCCTCCCTCTGAGGAGGAAGGAGCAGCAGATACAAGGTGTGATGAACTGACCGCAACCCCATTCCCCTGTTCCCCTGTGCTGCCGGAGGGGGAGGAGGTGGAGAAAACCAGCAGCGGAGTTGAGCCGGGAAGGAGGGAGGGGTGGGGGGAAGGTGTTCTAAGGTCAGGGTTTATTTCTCATTATCTTTGTTTTGATTTGTTTGGTAGTAAGTAAATTGAATTGATTTTGTTTTTTCCCCAAGTTGAGTCTGTTTTTTACCCGTGACCATAAGTGGGGAGTGATCCCTCCCTGTCCTTGTCTCAGGCCACGAGCGTTTCTTTATATTTTCTCCTCCTCATCCCACTGGGGTGGGGGGGAGGAGAGAGCGAGCGAGCAGCTTTGTGGTCCTTCGTTGCCAGCTGGGCTTAAACCACGACAATAACCCAAATCCCTGAAGACATTTCTTTTACCTCCCATACTCCCTGAAAGAAAATGAGTCTTTGTGCAGGGACCCAAGGGACTTCACTTTGCAGAGCAAACTATGTGAAACTAAAAGACTCCAGAACTGCATATGTACCATGAATGGAACTAGATCAACTTGATCCCCTTATTTTGTATATTGATTAAAAATAATCATATCATCACTTTACAATTGATAGTTTTTGTGGCATGATTATTGGGGAAGGCTGTCCACCACAGCAATAAATACTCACTGTTTACGGTACCTGCTAGTGCATTAATATTATTCAGTCCAACAGTGGCTCCAGCCAATCCTTGGAGAGTACCCAGAGAAGTCAAAGAATTCATGGCCGCGCCAGCTGTGGAATTAGCAGTTGATGCAGCCACTGAAAGGAAAAAAAAGCAAGGCAAAATTAAGGCCATATTTTGCTTCTTTTAGTTGATCACAAAACAGCTTACAATAATGCTGAACACAACAGGGCTACTTGCAAGAAAAAGAAAAAAGAAAATGAGACCAATAGACAAACCTTGTTCAAGACATTAATAGTACGATTGTTCATGGGAAGTGTTGATGAGACTTGAACTGCAACGACTGGATCACAAAATTTAGCATTGTGCTATTATTTGCAAACATAATACAAAACCAATAAGTGTGGGATCAGCCACTTTCTCAAAAGTTTGTCAACCAACCTTGCATCCCAGGCTGATCAGCTAACCACGCTATTGAGATTTTGCCACATTTTAAACTCCATCATTGAAAAAAATAGAATTACTCATATTAATTTTGTCATACAACAGCTTTCTGTTCTGGGCCCCAAGTGTTCTAGGAGAAGTTTTAATTATTCTGCTCTAGGACACTGTATGAACATCATTTAAAGCCTTGAATTTTACAAAAGGAAGAATGACCGGCCAAATACAAAATGTAACCACTGTCCATTTTATTGCAGGCTTTTAGCTTGTCCTTTGCACATAACTAGTCACATATATGCACCCCATAAATGACAATATATGCACCCCGAAAATCTGTGCCAGAGGGGAAGCTGAGGCTCAGGTGGAGAAAAGGTCCTTGCTGCTACAACGCCAAGGGAATGTTGAAGGTGGATGAGATGAATCCATCTAAGCTACGTGCTTAGGAAGAGAAAGATATTCAAGGGCCTTGAATAATCAGTGTAGATTAAACACTTAACCTACAGGCAGGTAAAGTTGCACCAGGTGAATCACACTTATAAAAGCTGCAGAAGCAATTAGGTTTTTAGCTTATCTCCTGAGGCCTACTTTAGTGCATCATCATAATGACTTTCTTTCTTTTCCTTTAAAAAGTTGCAGTATCTTCTGAAAAGTGAACATTTAGTCAGAGTTTTGTTGATGATTTACTGGAGACACTTCATGTCTACATCATGCTTTTTTGTTCCTATTCATTACCTAGCTGTGAAATGGTTAAGACCACTTTTATCATGATGCTCTTTTGAGCTGTTAAACACATCAGACTACTCAGTGAACCCTCAAGAAAGTGAAGTCTCTACAGTTGGCAGGATCCAGTAAGGAAAGTAGGAGGCAACTCTTTCACTTTGTGCATAAACCTCAAAGCTCTAACCTACAAATAACCCACCTTTACAACCTTAAGACCCACCAAAGACAAGCCTTTGCACTCATGAGGCCTCAGAGTAAAAAAGACACTCCTGGTGTGGGTGAGGAGAGATTTGCAGGCTCTGTGAGTCATTCCTTGACCCCACATCCCTAGCATCTGCAATGTTAACTTGAAGTTTTATATGTTGCAGATAGAAGCAGCTTTGATTATTCAATCTGTCTCCACAAAGCAATAAGAAGCCAATAATGTCTTTGATTTAAAAAAAAAGTAATAAAAAAATCCCAAGTGAAAAAACACTTTTGTCAGATAATGTGGGCACCAACAGAGAAGAGAGAAAAAAATCAAAGTGAATGCATGTCAGCGAATTCCCTGTGACCAACACTGCTCTGTGTTTCTGCTCATGTTCATTAGCAGATCATTTAAATGAATTATATAAACCTCAAATCTGAAGGATCTGATTGGTTTTGACTAGGCTGAATTCCCTCTATTTCTGTTTCAGAGGATTATTACCTTTTCTCTTGAGGAAACACACATATTTAAGAAACGAGAGAAATGGGGGTTAGAAAACTGCCTGAAAATTACATTAAAGCTCTTGGGGGCAAATAACTCCTGCGAATGAGAGCCATACACTTATGGATTGTCAACACATCTGTTGGAGAAGGCAGAAAAACCTGATTAAATCCTTCCCTCTTGCACAGCCCACAGAGTGCGTTGTGGTGGCTCTTATCATAGTCTTACTGCTCAAACATATGCTCCAGGGATGGTCAGTATCTGGGGCCAACATCTATTTTCTTCTTTTATTCATATCAAGGTTCTCTATTCCATCAAACACAGATCAGGTTCCTCAGTGATTCTCCCATTTGAAGTTGTAACGCAGATTACCTAGTTTGCCTAAATAATGATTTGGCATATAATCGATGTAAAATACTAGTTGGAGCATTGAAGCATCTCAGAAATCAGCATTTTACTGTTGCAGCTATTTCTTCTGCTTAGCAGTGATCTGTCTCACAGATCCACTAGGACAATGGTTTTTCCTCTTTGGCTTATTATTTCTTTGAGGAGAAAGAAACTGAACAAATTGTGTGGTTTCCATCATCTTACTGAACATGGGGTGAACAGAAATGAAGGGATCTCCTTTTGTTAGGGCACTTGTAAAGGACAGATCCAGCATCTTGCTGTGTGAGGTTTGCTGAGAGACTCCAC
Source organism: Pandion haliaetus (assembly GCA_013401275.1). Classification (NCBI taxonomy): domain Eukaryota; kingdom Metazoa; phylum Chordata; class Aves; order Accipitriformes; family Pandionidae; genus Pandion; species Pandion haliaetus. The sequence continues at coordinate 263,718 of VYZV01001453.1, read as the reverse complement.
ACTAGTTATCTCCTTCCCTTTGACTGAAACCTGCATGTACGAAATGAAGATGAAGACAGTGATGAGCTAAAATACTATCATAAAGGGGCCATAAAAGGTCCAAGATATTAAGAGAGGTGAAAATTTCTCACAAAATGCTGGATAAAACCAACAGATGAAGCAATGGTATTCCTTGTCCCCCAAAAACTTAAAGGGAGATGAAACAAAAGTTAAAAGGTCCTACAAGACATGTGTGGAGGCTTAGGCCAGCTGAAAGTTTTTACCTCATGTGCTCCCAGAATGCGCTGAAATCCATCTAAAGACAAGGACTGTGCTTCTCCTGTCCTTTGCCCTTTTCTAGTTTCTTTCAACTAAAAAATTGTAACATATTGAACCAAACGGAAAAAAGAAAAATAACATGCTTTGTGGTAACAGTAGATGACTGCACTGCTTTGGGGGAACCTGTATAACTCTCCCATGTAAGCAAAGCTCTTGGGCTCCACAACTGTTCAGAGTAATGGCAAAGAAAGTATAATTCACTGCCGGAATAGCGTTATTGTATATTTATGATTTTTAGTTGTCCAGATGACAAAAACAGTTTGGATACCTACAGAATTTAGAAACTGTTTTTTACCAGGTTCCCCTGCCACCAAATAAATTAAAAGAAAACATTTCACAACTCCCTCCATCCTCCACACCAGAACATTACTGCTCTGAATCGATTCACTTCATAGTGCTGCTTAATAAAGAGTAGGCATCTGTCTCCAGGTACTTAGCTTGATGTATGGAGCTGTAGTACCACTAGGAATTGCCCTCTTTGTGCTACTGGTGCACCAGCATTTGGTGCAACAGTGAGGAACAACAAAACACACAAAAAAAGTGTAAATGACTTGAACTTCTGGTGTCAGTCTGTATGGTGCATCCTGTATCCACAACACTTGGTGTATTATTTTTAACTTTGCACTGGGAATTTTATCCTTGCCTCCTTAAAACCTATATATGTCAAAAACTCCATACATTTCTGGGACAGTATTAAGTGAGTTAGCTAATACTGAAGCTAGGGGGAGAGATTCAGCAGACTGGAGCTCCAGCCTGATGAATGCTAGCTGAATATACAATAGTCGGTGAAGAACAGAGATGCTTTTTACTAGCTGCACCAATCATTCCCTCACAATGTTAAGCCCTGGATAAACATCAGACCATGAGAGATAAGATTTTGCCTACTCAGAGAAACTTTTTCCTCTCTAACATCAGTCGTTGGAATAAGCTGACAACTTTCTCAAAGAGGCCGTTGCTCAATCAGAGACTATTGGCAGGAGTTAGGGGGTTGAACCCTTTGGCTGTTGTTGCAAGAGTCTGGACAAGATGTTCATCATACTCCTCACTGATCTTAAAAATCTATTAATACGTGAAAAGAATAGCACAGCATTGGATAAAGAGGTCAGTTTAGACTTGTAAGAGTAAAGAGTTGTCCAGTAACCTGTAGAAAAACCTGCTCTCTTTCCTGCAGGTACACTGCATGCTGGTCACCTCTTGCCTTCTCCATCCAAACCGCAACCAGAGACTTTACAGAACACTTTAGCATCTCCAACCATGAAAGGTGAGAAGATAAAAAAATGTTTATTTTACTATTAGAGACCTTACTGTTTCTTCTTCATTGACCCCTCTATTCCCACATTTCTGTGTCAGTCTCACAACCTTCCCCCTCTTTCTCCCAAACTCAATTCCACTTTAATAAACACCCAGAAGACTTCAAATAATACAAATAGTATTATTAAGAAGTTGTGAAATGCAGAAGGGCATGGCTGCAGCCTCTCCCCAACACCCCCAAACCAATTCCAACCCCAGCATTTGATCTTACTGTGCTTCCTCCATTTAATTGATGAAATTTTTGCTATCAGCGCCATTATGAATAAAGAGACTTAGCCTTTGGTTAATATATTCTTAATATATCTTTGATACAGAGAACACATTTTCATTTGGAGTGGTTGCTCTACACAGCATAGATATTTGTGTTTAACTAGCAATGTTGTATTCATAGAGATTTTTAAGGCTGTAAGGAGCTGGCATTTTCAACCATTCCCCTCAACACTTTTATTTCTGCCTGTAAAAGGTTATAGCACCTTTTAGGTCAGAGATTTTTTTAATAGAAATCTAAACTAGCAATGAGCCATTTCCCTTTTAATTTAAATAACGTTTCAACACAATTCCTAAAACCTGTGCCAACCTAGAAAAACTAGCGGTATTAGCATAGAAACTTTTGGCCATTCTTTTGGCTAGCTTATGTCCATAGAGACATGATAATTTACATCATCTGGAAAACTAGATTCAGGATAACAGCATCTAGGAAAGGCAATGATGTGTAAATATTCCTTTGGCTTTGCTGTGCAAAATGTGGATGGGATTAATTTTCCTACCTTTGGCAGCCTCATTGTTAGTTTAAGCCAGTCTAGTCAAAACTATTCTTTTGGACTGTCTCTGAGGTTAAGAGACCTCCAACTCAGACACCCTACCTTTAGATTTCTATCTCTGGATATGATGAATTGCCCTCTGAAGTGCCCTTGTTTCCACTGATGGAGATGGTGAACTCAAAGTAGATGTAGACCATTCAGAGAGGAAGTGTATTGTGGGATGGCATGCAGGATGAGATAAACTACCAGATGCTACTGATGCCTTTCCCAGTTCTGCCTCAAACTTCTTGTGCTGCCCTGGATAAAGCAGTCGCTATGTTTTTTGCTGCAAGATAGAACTAATTTTTCTTCTTCCCAGTTGCTGGCTTGTCTCCTAGAAAGCCATATCTTGGAGGCACAGGCACATTTTTGTCATGCCTATTTACTTCCTACACCTAAGACCAAGGAGTGACCTTGATAGGGCTTCTGGGTATACTGAAGTAAGAAAACCACAGACTATGTTCGTCTGGGCAAATCACAACTCTCTCATGTCTCAGGGCCAATTTATAAAATTAATCCTCTTCCCCAACAGAGAAGGTCAACTGGAGGGTCCAGAGAGCCTGCCTGAGCACCTGGTGATGAAACAAAGTACTAGATAAACACTCCCTCTTGGTGTTGCTCTGAAGAAAATGACCTACTCAAATTGCACATGTACCACTACGATTTAGCAGAGAGACTGTTTGCAGTGTGGTTGACCCCGTTCTTTCCTTAATTTTTTTGGTAAATATCTAAGTAATAAAGAACTCCAATGACTTCTCAGCGAAGTCACATACCACAGAAAAAAAGAGTCTCTTGGAAACTCCATACTATATCAGATAACTTGGTGCTATTTTATGGGTGGTGATATGCAGTAGGCTGTGCACTCTCTCCATTCTGCTTCACCTTGTCCTGTTCCCTTCCTCCTCTTCCAACATTAGAATACTGTCTGGAAATGATACACAGTCACACTGCAGGCCTGGGATTAAGGTATTAAGAATATCAAAGACGCATTTCAAAGATTTTAAGTAAAGTTTCTTTTTGGTAACATCACTTTGGTTCTAGGGCAGGACTAAAGAAGAGAATGGGCAAAGAAAAGCAAGGGCAGCTTCAGCTCCTTGCCTGCATAGAGGATTGCTGTAGACCTTCACCCACCCCATCCATGTGAAGAGCAGCTGATGTTTCTGGAGCAGAAGCAGCTTTCCAGTGCTGCAGGGCTTCAGGGCACCTCCAAGACGGGCTTAACTTCACTGGGGCTTTCCACATAGAGATTCACAACAGTAACTGTGTCAGCCCTGCTGACAGCTTTCCTTTAGGCAGCTCTCGGTTACACTCCACAATTGCCTGTCACTACCTAATGCACGGCACAACAGGAAGCTCAACGTTTACTTTGATATCAGCTACCTGCTTATCACTGCTCGGCTGCGAACCACAACTTTGTTCTTGTTGTTTTACTTAATGGAGGGTTTAAATAACTTGGTGTTCAAAGTACTTATTTTCCTCCAGTTAAGACGATATAGTAGTTCACCAGGGATCAATATTACCCACAAATTTAAGGTTCAGTATCTCTATAACTTTAAGGCATGAGAAGTTGTAGAGAAAACATGTTCTCTTTTGGGAGAGACTCCTGTCAAATCTGTACTGGCAATTGTCTGAGTCCAGAATGCTCTTTCTTGTACTGAATTTGGGTGTATTTCTGATTTTCTGCTGCCTTCCTGAGCTCACTGACTACAAGGGCTAGATAAAATAGGTCTGAATTAAACTGCTCCTGCCTAAATGGCTGCCATTCAGAGGAATGCAGAGACGGCCAACAGGAACCTTAGGAAATTTAACAAGGACAGATGCAAAGTCCTGTACCTGGGAAGGAATAATCCCTTTCAGTAACCCAGGCTGGGGATGGATGGTCTGGGGAGAAGNGGGGGGGGGGGAAGGAGGGGGTACTTCTGGTGAGAGGTGACCATGAGCCAGCAGCATGCCCTGGCATCAAAGAAAGCCAGCAGCATCCTGGGCTGTTAGAACAGGAGAAGAGCTAGGAGACCCAGGTGCTGTTTCCTCTTTACTCAGCGCTTGTTACATCACATCTAAATACTACATCCAGATTTGGGCCCCTCATTGCAAGGAAAACGTTGATCGGTTGGAGGGAGTTCAGTGGAAGGCTGGTAAGATGGTCAGGGGCTTGAGCACCCACCCTGTAATGAGTTGGGCTTGTTCAGGCTGGACAAGATATGGCTTCAGGTGGACCTAAAGCAGCCTCCCAGTACTTATGAGGAGGTCATCAGCTAGATAGAGCAGTAGCGCGTGGTGGGAGGATGAGAGGTAAATTGAAACAAGAGAGGTTCAGTCCAGATATAAGTAAAAACATTTGTACCGTGAGGATTGTCAAGCACTGGAATGGATTACCCAGATTGCCCAGTCTGTGTCCTTGGAGGTTTTCAAGACTTGACTGGATCAAGCCCTGAGCAACCTGATCTCACCTCACACCTGACCCTGCTTTGAGCAGGGTCTTGGGCTACAGACCTCCTGAGGGACCTTCCAACCTCAATTATTCTACGAACCTGTGAAAAGTAGAACAGTGTAGCGGAAAAGTAGAAAAAGGTAACACTGAGGCAGAATGAAAGAAAGCTGAAGAATGAAGATGTGTTGGCAGAAAACTGAACTGGCTTCTGTTCTTGGGTCTGTTTACAGGAATAGAGGTTGACAGTGAATATCCCACTTAACTCTTGGCTGTGCTTCTGATTCTAGTCTGCCACAACTACTTTGTGTGGGCTAGATTTCCAGGGCTAGATCTACATCTAACAAAAGGAGGTCCTGCCCTGGGATGATTCCTTGAGATTTTAAGATTCCTCTTAGTTTTCTTTAGATTTAGCAATGTGCAACAGAAAATAAAATCATAGTAGAAACATGGAAAGAGAGGATATAAAGAAATTATGCAAAGAGAGTAAATGCAGTAAGAAAAGAAAATCAAAATTATTTTAATACTTCTAACATCTCCCCAGTCAGTGACCTAGAAAAAAAATTATAAGAGTTGGGGAGAAAAGGAAAAGAAATATTAAACCCAAAGCAGGAATCTCTAATTTTAGTAAGTTGAATTTAAAATCTTTGTTTACTATCCAAAATCTCTTGGATAAACAGAATATTCCTTTGTCCTTTTGTTAGTACAAGAGGGATAATAAAGCTAAGAGACAACACTGGATTTAAGGATAATCAGATTAAGGCTGCGTTCTCTGTTTTCTTTCTAATCTTTAGTTGCAAAACCCAACAATGTTTGGAACAATGTCTTGCAAACTGTATCTAAACAAGACGAACACCTGCTGGCCCGAATGAAGGACTAAAGATATTGGACAAAGTTTAGTTGTGCTGGACAAAGTCTATGCAAAGCTTCCAACTTTGGTCTGATTTACAACATCTTATTTTGGTTGTGGTACTCTCTTAAACAGAGAATAATGGCACCCAACTGTAGGAGGTTCTTATGTAGCGGGGAATCTGGACCACTGATCTGGTGTTATGTGGGATTCTGGCCAGATGTGATCTTACATGTTTAAGGTCAATTGATTAAGGTGTATCCTCTTTATGTAGCACTAACAACAACTGGTTGTTTTAAAGAGATGGAGGCCCAAAACCTTTCTCCTAAACATGCGAATGAAATGACTCTAATGGAAAAGAGGAGCAATTCAAGTATAGTAATGATGGAGCTTATGAAATGAGGATTATAAACATGGGCATGGGGGAGAAGTGGGTAAGTCAATCACACAACCCATGTGACATTGCTCTCAGGAATTTGCAGTTGTGTTTCTGTCTGAAATGAGCACACTCTATGGGCTCTGACTGCATAAGGAACATTTTAAAGGGGAAGAATAATTAAGCGATGACAGAGGCATCATCATTATTAGATAATCACAACCCAGGGGCATTAACAAACATTGAGTGCCTCTAATCCCATGGGTTCTAATTATTCTGTGATAATAACCACACCTCCAAGTTTTAATTTATTCCTGTGGAGAATCTGGGGGGGGGAGGTGGGAGAAAGGGGGGGCATTTTAATATTTTTGCTGAGAGAAGATGCAGTTGGCCTTTCAAAAGGGCTCATCAGTATTCTAATCTAACTAGCATGTGTGATTGGCATGAAATTGTCTGGCCTTTACAGTGATCTCCAGCCAATCCGAGTATTCACCCTGGCACAAACCGGTGGTCTCCCAGTTGCTAACATAGCACCAGCATACACTGGTTCTGTTTCTTAGGGCATTTTTTGGCAAAGGAAAGGTGGATTTTCCTGGTCTGGTGTGGTTAATTCTCCATAAGGTCCTCTAACAAACACATTGCCATTCATGTGGAGAGAGAAGTAAAAACTTGCTCATTTTCTGATATCTTGGAAGTGCTGTCTGACATGTCAAAAAGGAAGATTCTAGTAAGTTTAAGTGCTCTGCTTGTGCTTGGATAGAATAAAATAAAAGTGACAGATGCACTCCAGGGAAAGAGCACCAGAAAAGCAAGAGAGCAAGAAAGAGTCAGGGGGAAAGAAGAATGACAGTATAGAAAGACATACATTAATATCACAGCCTTTGTCAAATAAGTCAGTGTCCCTCTACTTCTTCATTACTCACAGGTGAACAATTCCTGTAAAAGATTGTCCATATCTTCTCAGGGTACAGGAAAAGAGAAGCACCAGTGAGGAAAGGAGGAAGGGAAAGCAGCATCCACTCAACACCTGGTCGCTTCTGTGTGTCTGTGTGCATGCATGTACAAATGAGACTAAGCAAGACAAAGGGGGAGAGGGAGAGAAGGAAAGAAGTCTTTCCCCATGGTGATCCTTCTGGCTGAAGCTGGCTTTCTGAAAACAGTTTTATATTTTACAAAGTCCTTTGAGTATTTTGACTTATACTAGGAAAAAAAGAAAACAGAGAGAGGTGAACCAATTCATTCAAATTCTTGGCAAATTCAGAAGCCAAGGTCTTCAAGAACTGGAGACTAACTTTAGACTCATAAATCCATACTCTTCAGTAGTGCATGCGTCTTTGAGAGCTAAGCATGCCCTGTGAACATGTGACAAATGAAAATCAGGGTCATGTATCTTAATCACTTATGTCATTTATGTTAAAGCCTAACTTGACATTTCTGATTGTCTTGAAATTACAGTGTCTATACCAAGGACCTTCCACAGCAGTGCAAAGAAGGAGGAGAAAACAGAGCATACAAAGGTTCTATAGGTATGGCAGACAAACCTATCAGCTGGTTATTTTTGTAGTTTTCTAGTCTTCTGTTCCATAAGTTTCCTCCAAACCTATCTATCTAACAGAAGGCATTTTAGGAAACAAACATTTATTAATTTGGCATATCTTTGTGAATCTAGGCTATTGTGTTTAAGGGTACATTTTACTGTGAGATTATGAAGATGGAGAGGGAGAGAGAGTAAAAAGCAAGTTAATGTTCTGGGCCAATTCTACACTGATGCTTCTCTTTTGTTGAAATGTATTGCTCAGTGAAGACCATCCACCTCCAGTGGAAACTACAAGACATATATCCTATTTCAGCACTGTGCCTACAACATATTGTGCATTCTCCCCAGCAGACCACAACTATAAATTGCTTTTGGTTTTGGGTGGGAAGTACTTTAAATAGAGGCTAGGGAAGACAATAATAAGGCACAGCAGACCGGCTTGGGTTAAACTTCATAGCTGACCGTTAGATATTTCCAGCTGTAACTCAAACTGAAATCCCACAATATGAAGGAAACAAAGAATAATCACTGAGCGTTTATGACTCTGTTCTACTCAGTGGGGCCAAGGGCTGTGGCCTGTGTTCATCAAAGCACCACTGAGTTCACATCAAAACCAGAACACTGGCATTTCTACAGGGAACTTCCAGCTGTGCTCTCATGTTTATTACTGCTATCTCACACAATTTGGAGTGAGCTATTGTTCAGGGACTTGTGCCCCAGTGCTGAAATGACCTCCACATGGAGCCACTTCAGCGTACAACCACTTCCAAATCACTTTCTGAAGAATTTCTGAACTAGAATCAGTAAGGCTCTACTTGAGGCCAGGATCTCCTGCCTGGAGTACAGGTTCCTTCATATTGCCCCTCGTGTGCCTGCATCATCTTTGACATGCTTTCACCACTAAGAAATAACAAACAACAAGCAGTAGCATCTCTCCATAAAAAAAAGAGTGTCAATAGAGTCCAAGCCTATAGTTCAAGGTAAGCAATGTTTTTGTTGCAAGAGTGCTAATCACATGCATATGTAGCAATTCAAATTCTAGTACATGGAGATGATGGCCTGATTCATATTCATTTTCACCTCTCTGTTACATCTGTCTTAACATCAGGTAAATAGCCCTTAAGAGGTGTTTGTCTTTCCATTGCAGCAAGATGTGCCTAAAAGATTTGTATACTTCAGGCGCTTAGGAGTCCTATCCATGATATTTTAGAATAAAGATGAGATAAACTATAGATTGAAAATTTGAGTCTGTAGGTAAAGGAGTTATGAGTCCAGAAAGTGCATGAATAATAATCTCCACGGAAGAAGGGATTTTTAGTGGGGTGTGCAAGCACAATCTCATTGTAATAGCACACCACAGGATATAGTCATTCACCTCTGTAAGCCTCAGAACTCGAGGATTATCTTGTCTCATGTAAAATTACTCAGCCAGTTCCTTTGCAGACCGTTTGTAAAGTCATATATAGTTCAATGTGGCATTGCTTCTTTTCATTCATATTGCACATCTTTTTTCCGTGAACAGCAAAGGCAGTCAAGGGTTTACTTTATTTGGTTTTAAACTCATGTAGTTGTTGGAGATATTTTTGTTTGGCCAATGCATAAATAAATTAGCAGCCCCATATTCAAACAACTAGCTCTTTTCAGACAATGCTGAAACAATTAGGTTAAAGACATTCATAAACTCTAATTCCGATTATGTTCCACAATTTATCCTGCCTTAGGAAAACAGACCATGAGTATCCATGGACACGTGCACAATTCAGTAGTGTTGAAGGAGCAGTGCTGGCAGTAGTAAACCTTAAATAGTTGAAAGCTCCTTCAAGTGCATGAGTTTTGCTAAGATTTAAATTATTTCCTGACTATTATGAACTCCAGCATTTTCTGGGCTTGGAACTTCTTGTAAGATATATAGCATATAAACTCACCTATCTATCTGTGTAGCCAAGCTGATAGTATGATGTTTCTTTTGTAGAAAACAACCCTGAATGAACTTGAAATAGTATTTCCAACAGAAAGAAAAATAGCTTTTTTTACAAACTGGTATTCCTGTGGCTTGAAATAGAGTTTAAGAGTGGGGTAGAGAGACACTTACAAAATATAATGTATTATAAAGTGTTATTTGTATACTGCAAGCAAATTAAATCCTGAAATGTGCTAAGGCAATGGATTTAATACTTTAGGAAGATGAAAATGTACTAATGTTTAAAAAACAAACATGTATCCTGTTGAATTAGATCTGACTAATCCATGGTTTAGCACTGCACACTATTTCCTAAAAAAAAAACCCCCCAAAGAATTAGCTAGCACAATGCTTCACTGAAAAATATGCATGTGTTTCTGTCCTTCAGTATACAACTTTGATATTTCTGCAGTTCTGAGGAAACAGTCGGAGATTTCTGTGCCAAAAATGCATAAATTGATAATGTTGGTTCCAAAAAAGAGGAAAGGATCTTTTGCAAAACATCTCTTTCTGCAGCTGTCGGGCAACCTCACACTTCTTCACTGACAGCTTCTGCCCATCCCAAGCCCAGCCGTTTAGCAACTGAATTTCCTAAGATCCACTGGACTGAATTCATACACCTGTTCAGAAACCAATTTGCTAGGATACTATACAAAGACCTTTTACATTTTAAGGGACAAATATGCAAACAGGTCATTCCAGTTAATTGATGGCCTGTCTGCTGCCATCAGCATCCTTCAGGTTATCACTGGCTCGGTTTTCCAAATGAGGGGACCAGGGAGAGACAGTGGTGTTCCAGGGAGGCTCTGTGGGAATTCGTCACCCTTCACCTCTCCTTTTACTGTACGAGGATTCTGGGAGATTTGTAGCCACAATTCCTACTCTTTTCTTCTTTAGTCATTTAAGATATTTTGAAGCATTATTAAAAATACAAATATAGGTAAAAAATGTATGCCCAGTTTCCTATTTTTGGCTCCAACTTGTGTTTGGATGCCTGCTTAAGGGTGACCTAATTATCAGATGGGCTTAGTACCAGTATATCTCTCCAAGAAGCAGCATAGTCTCTGGGCACTAAGAGCAGTCAAAATCAATTCACTTATTTAGGAGCCTAAGCACAGACTCAGAAACTTAACACTATGTGGGTAAGCTGAGCTGACACACACCAGTTCAGAAATATACTTCTCCCATCACTAATCTCCTTGAACTATGCAGTCAAGTGACAGGCACTGGGTGGTGGGCATGCTAAGGCAAGATGTTCTTCCCTGGCTTCCTTGCAAACACATACTTTTAAAAAATTGGTGCTGAGATCAGGGTTAAGGCATTGAACTGCTCTGTGCTCTGAGCACTAAGGTAACAGTGATAATAATACAACTGGATTTAAATATAACATTGAAAATCATGCACTTGGGTTGTTTAAGCATCCATCCAGGGTATGTGTCCTGTATATATAAACCTTTATTTAAGATACGTGTTGTATTTATCAACTGTATCTTTATTGTAAAAATAATGAACATTATACTAGGGAAGTTTTCTATGTACTGCAAAACTAATAAAGCTTATTTTAAATAATTTTATAATAAAGGTACCTTATTTGAAATTATTTTATAATAATGCTACCTGCATTAATTCCACATGAAATGGTACAAAAATAATCAATTTGTACTACAGTATGAAAAGTGCCATTCTGCATTTTAAACTGATCTTTTCCAACATGAAGCATCTACCTCGGTTCGTTCTTTAGCAGACTGTCAGACTTTCCTACACATCTACTGGTAGGGTTATTTTTGGATCATCCTGGAAGCAAATCACAGCTATCTCAGTGGGTGTACTGGCCTCTAACAAAATGTCACGGTGGCAGACTTGCACCGCTGACTGGAGAAAAATGTATTGTACCGAAGTGAACAAAAAGAGAATCTTCTAAGAATGACTATTTGAACATTCTTCACTGCTGCTCAGCTGAAGCATCTTGTATATTCTATAAAATCTCTAATATTTCAACAATTGTGTTCACAACATGAATACCTTCAACTAACAAAGACAATCTTCATACTGTATTAGGCAGTAGAGAAAATAATGAACCACAGACACTAACTATAAGTTATAATTCTCTGCTTTTAGCAGGGGATAAGGATGAATTAATTCTTACAGGACAGGCACTGTAATAATTTTTTTTTCTCTTTTTCAGTTTATTCTATACTTCACAGACTTCCTTTTTGGGGGCTATTATTCTTCAGTGTCAGCATCTGCCTGAAAATGAGTATTTTTAGGCTTTTGTGCCTAGGAGAACTTTTTTTCAACATAAGAATTAATGGCTGAATTCTGATATAATATAGCAAAAGCTGGGCTGGATTTTAAGAGGTCGTTAAAGAAAAAAATCTTACTTTCTACACTGACAGGATTGTTTTGCAGAAAGATTTCCTCTTAGGTTTACACAGCAGATAAACCTGAAGAGCTTTTTTACCGAAGCATGAATAGCTAGTTAAGCTGTGTGAATAAATAATAGTTTTGAGAATCAAATAATCATGAAAATGTCATGGAAAATCAAGGCTCCTCAGTCTGAAACTGAATTAGCTTCTGGTTTAGCAATTCTATCCCCCCACAGCTCAGAAGTTATATTGTGTATGTTTATGCAGATAAACTTGGATGTATAATTAGATGTTTCGTCTCTTCATTTGCACATCGAAGGGCTTTCCTACTGGCTACTGAAAAAACATTTATGCATGAATTTTAAGAAACAAAATTGAAATCAGCTCACAGAGGCTGTGGAATCTCCATTAAAGAGTATATTCAAATCTTGACTGGTCACGGCTTTCACCAGCCTGCTCTGAGTAGTCCTGCTGTGAGCAGGAGACTGGAATAGAGACCGTGGGAAGTGTCTACCAACCTATGAGATTCTGTGAGTCTAATGTTATGGCATTAAACAATAAAAGTACAGGCAGTGATGGAGAAGGGCAAGATGACAAAGTAAGCTGGTGTCTGAAGCCCAACTTCCATATTCTCCCCATGAGCACAAAACATTTTTCTGCTGCTGCTTAACATCAGTTTGCAAAAAGATCAGGAGCTTCATAGCTCCTGATACCAGGAAATGTTTTACAGTACCATATCACCCTTGTATCACCCAGGACAGTCAGAATAAACATTATCCTGCGGAAAATTAGGGTAGGGGGTCATCTGAGGCAAATTAAATGTCAGACAGTGTTAGAGGCAGATACTCTGATCCTGAGCTTGTATGTCCCTCCTTCACATCCACCTGCAGGCCTTCCCACCACCCACTGAATTAACCATAAATCTCTGCAGGCTCTGGAATAGCAGCCTCCCTGCGAGCTCTTTGCTAGTCTATCCGTTTGCAGGACCTGTCAAGGACAGTCTCTGGAGGACAAGGTTCCTGACACTCAGCTGAGATTCATCCTGCCTAAACTGAGAAATTTACAGTGTTGATACCTACACCTGAGGTAGTCCCTCCAAAATCCCTTCCCAGTTAATGGGAAATGCAAACTTCCAGGGCCCAACAAAAAGGGAGTGGAGACAAACTGGCTCAGACAACCTGCAGTCAGGTAAAAGCTAACCCAGCCCAAATCCTTATGTTATGAAATATTATAGGTACCTGCCTTTGAAACAGGAAAGTATTCTAAGGGAGTGAAATGAAAAGAAAGTAAAGAATTAATTAACTAAATAGAGGTGATTAAAGTAAATAAAGGAAACAATTATCATATCAAAATAAGAGACAAGAAAGATGATTAAATGAGTCTTCAAAAGACCCATGAGAAACTCATGAAAGACATAATATGCATTTACCTGGTTTTTATTCTTTCATGATTTCATTTTCGTTTTTTATTCACTACCATCTGATAATTGCAAGAAACAGTTACTTTAACCATGGGCAATTTAAAACATTTTAATTTTTTTTCCAGGGCCAAGAGACAAAAGAACCTAGTTATTGCCTGAGGGGATTTTTACTGAAATGAAAGCTTAATCTTTCATGTTTTTTTAAGCAAAGGCTTTTAAAAAATCATTTCTAACAATGCTGTAGGGAGAGACTTCCATGGGTATGCAAAATTGAAATTATAAATTTACAATTATAAAAAAATTAATAGTTTGGGGGATTGCATTGTCTCTGTTCTTTCTGAATGAATACTGTTTCAAGCTTAAGAAAAAGTATTTAGCACATGGAGGAGAATGACTGTCCTTAGACTTTCTTGCGGTCAAAGGTATTTAGTAAGAATGTATGAGAGAAAGATCATTGGAGTTTGTTTGGAAGTATGTGATTGTATGAACCTTGAATTGAAGAAGGAATTTCATGCAGATTTAACAGTCACTATTAGATGCTTAATATTTTTCTCTTCTTTTTGAATATATTGCAGTTAGAAGCCAGCAGCAAAACTTGGCATCCTTGAAAATCAGATGCCCTGTTGGATCCTCACTTCCTGGCCTGTTTTTCTGTGTTGCCAGTGCCTCAAAGTTGGCCTGACCACCATCCCCTCCATAATAGTTTGATGCACTGAAGGTTGCTAAATCTTATCTATATAAAATTAACCTGCAAGATGAATTTTAACTGAAGTAACCACATTTTGGGGCTCTTATGACACATGTCTACAAAGGAAAGAGCAAGAGCTCTCGGTAAAAGATTGATTCAGGAGACATCTTCAGGAGATATATAGTTATGTATGGGTGGAAACATGGAAATGATTTATGTGGCTGCCGTGGTTTAAGGCATATTAGAAGTATATGCTTATGCCCATCCCTGTTCCATGTAGTATTTTGGCTTTAACAGCATCAAGAAAAGGATTAAATTTAAGCATGTACCTTTGCACTCTTCTAAATTTGGGCAGTTTTCTGAACTGAGAAATATTAATTTAATGCATTATCTGGAGAGACACAAACATTTCTTCCTGGGCTTAGTGCAGGCTTTGAAATCAGACAAAATAATTTACACTTCTGAAACACAACAAACTGAAGTGTTCTATTAAAAGAAAACTAGACCAAAAAAATACCCTCAAGGCCTCCAAATATACACACATTGAAAGGCAGATTTAAATGTTTTCTGCCAACGTATTTCAAGTTTTAATGGAAATACTTTGAGCTACTATGAAAAGCTTTATCGAACTAAATTCATTTTCCATAGAGCAGAGAAGAATCATTGAAGATATTATTCAGGTTTACAAAATATTTAATAGGGTGGAGAACGTGGAACCAGATAAGAAAGGTTAAACTGAAGGACATTTTAACAAGGCTTGATTTTAGGTTGGTTGTGCAACATAAATAGGTCAACGGACCTGTTAGATACAGACTTTCTCTTTGACACACCAAGCTGTCTAATACTAGAAACACTTGTGTACAGCTACTATCTATAAGACTTCCCAAAAAAATTGTCATGCTGAATACACTATTTCAAAGGCTAAATGTCCAAAAGTTTTTTAAAATAACATATCTTCAATGTGTTAGCCAAAATCATTAATCTCCTTGGAAAAACCTTGGTATCTGCTCTACAATACCACCCTGAGCAACACTAAGCTCCGGTTATCCCAAAGAAGTATCTGCCCAGCCCAGCTGAAGCACCTTTCTAACCATGTGCCTCTGCAGACTTGGACATCAGATGAAACCACCTTCCAGGTACTCAAGGAGCCTTGAGACCAGGTTAAAAGAGGGAACAGCAAGTCAGCCAGGCTGGATAAGAAGGTTGTGTTGGAGAGAGAGAGAGGAAAATTTAGACTGTAAGGATGAATCTGAGTCCTGTGCTAACATGGCAAGACAAAGAACACGAAACACACTGCTGCCTGAAGTTCTGGTGCCACTTTGCTGCAGAGCAGCAATGATGAGGAAAGTTCATTTCCAGCCCCTCTGCACCACAGTGCAGTACATTGAATTGCCCTGAGAAGTTTTGTCAGTATGGCTCAAGAAATGCTAGGCATGCTTTGAGACTACTCAGACATTTAACAGCTAAACTGCAGAGATATTACAGAGCATGCATGAAATGCAACATTTCTGCTTCTATAAATGGGTGACATTTAGACAGCAGTACTGTAGAAACATTGACACTGAGACTAGCCTTTTGCAAAGCGCCCCAGCTCTGGGACAGAGGGATGAGATTGCTCAGGTTTGAAAAAGAATATATCAGCAAACCAAAATTATTTTCACCTAACTTGCTTCTCGGAGATGTTGTGAATGAATATTATTTTTAGGTCGAGATGAGGCTCACACCAGAAAGAGGAAAATTCTGCACAAATTTAGAATTAGCCAAGCTGCCTTCCATTTAAGCTCTCCCCCAAACAAACAATAAAACTGTATAACGGAAAGCATTGGCCAGTTTTAACACCCAGCACCACACTCGGTCCCAGTTCTATTGTGCAGTGAAGACTGTTTTCTTTACTGATGAGCTCAAACCGTCTGCCATGAATTACTTTTTCATGGGGAATAAATACACACTTAAACAAGATTAAACACAAATGTTCTTTAGTGGTGTCTAAAATAATATGAATGTTTTTTAGAACAGCAATAAACACACTTCATGATGCAAATAATTACACCCTGCAGCCTTTATGTAAAGATAAGCAGCCGGATCCTTGACTCAGCTACATCACTGTAAATCCAGAGTAACTACACTGAATCAACATCTCTCTCCATGGAGTCTGGAGATGCTGAAGTGTTACTGAACTCTGGATTTGCCCTGATTTCTCTCTAGGGTTTTGCAGACATCAGACATGCATGGTTGAAAGTCTACATGGTGGTCATGGAGGCACCATCACCTCTTATCCTGTCCCTTATTCCCCCATAAATCTACTGCTTAGTGTAAGGAATTCAGAATCTGGCTGTGTATTCCTTGTGCATCTGATACCACTTCTGTAATCGTATTCTCAGTTAGGAAAAGCTCAGCTGACACTAGAGCAAGAAAAAGAGAAGGAAAAAAAGAGAGAAGGACTTCACAAAAATTCATGATGGGTGAAGGCAATACATGCATGATGCGCTGGGAATCAAAAATCAGTCTGTCAGGGATTAAAAAGAACCACCTCGGCTGATTTTTCTGTAGGATGGGAATAATTTGGTCATGTTCTGAATTCCTTCTGAGAAGTTAAATTTAGCTTAAGTTTCCCATGCAATTGTAATTTTCACATAGAGTTTTGTAAGATGGGTCCGTTAGGCTTTAATGGTCCCTGAAATGAGTCTGGAAAGGTGAACACGCACAAATTGGACCACCTGAAAAATTAGTTATTTGCTTAAAAATAACAGCAACAAAAACGTATTCAGCTATTAAAAGGGTCTTCAGAATTTATATGAGCATAGAATTTAGACACAATGTGGAATCACTGTTTTAACTATCATCTTCCCATTTATTCTGATGTTTGTATTTTGAAAGCAAGCTCTGCTCTTACCGGGACTTGTGAGGGCTCCCAGAGCACCAGTCGTTGTGGAGAGAGGATTTGCATTGGTGGTGGTAGCTGAGGTTTGGGCGGCGGCTGCTGCAGCTGCTAAAGTTGCCAAATTCTGTAACTGTAAAGCGTTCATGCCTGCATGGAGAAACAATAGGGTTAATTAAAACATGTAATTAAAAAAAAAAAAGCTATTTTCAATGGACATGGAGCTTGGGATGTACCTTGCCAAGAGATTCAACTCTTCTTTTCACTCCCAAGTCATCTATAATCTGGGAACCACCCCTCACAGTCCACGGATAGCACCTCTCAATTCTCTACCTCAGAGTTGAGAGGATACAGCAAAGGCACCAGCCCATGCTTCAGGAAAATTAAACCTGGTTTGTGCCTCTTCTATAAGGGAAGTGTAGAATTAAAAGTCATTTAAACTCTGTGTGAAGCCCAGGTGCAATACTATTTCCTGACACAACAGGGGGTGTAAAGAAGATAACTAATGTTTAAAACACATTCAGGACAGGGTCATATATTTGGGATGAATACAATTGTTTCCCGTGTCTCCTCTGAATGTATCTACTAAGGCTACACTGTGCAATAGCCAATAATTGTGCTGATTTTCCTTTTGATGGTTCATTTCTAAAAACACATATGAACTAAGCACATCAAATTAGTATCAATCTGATCACAGAGCCATCATTGAGGTAGGGGCTTTCAGGCCATAAGCTCTAGACTGTGATATCAAGTCATCTGTCACTTCATTATTTTAGAAGAAGTGGGGGAGATATACACCTGTGTTTCAATGAGGACCTTCAAGAAATGGATGCATTTAAATAGGAAAGGCTTTAATTTAGATGGCAGGTAAAAAAGGACCAACAATAAATAGAATTTATGTGAAATGGAAAAGATGATTAAGGAGCAGCAAATGACATTTATTTGACTTCAGTCAGAGGAACAGGAGTCTGTCTCTCTAGAAGCCTTCAAAAGCACCTACCTTTTACCTTGGACTACAGCAAGTACTTAGGTACTTACTCTAAGGTGAACTGCTTCAGTAAGAGACTAAAATGCAGATACAAGCTAGGTGCAAGGATTAACCAGACTGGATCCTTCCCAGGATCCTCTGAATAAGATACAAGAGTCCACAGGAGTGATGTTCAGACTGGGTGTCTACATACGGACGTGAGAGAGATTGTCTGGATGGCAGTGAGAGATCATCCTTTTTGGTTCAGACACATGAGGGAGATCTGTGCATGCTGTCTGAGCCCTCATTAGAATTGATGAAGTGCATAAAACCAAAATACTAAAAGAGTTTTACTATGTTCTTGTAGTCCTGATAACATAAGTACACACAAAAGGTTAGGTGGTAGGAAGAGCAATACGCTTTTTAGACCAAGTGATAGAGCTGGGAAGACAGCATGAGTTTTGAGGAACACCCAAAGAAGAGACTAAGTGCCTGGAAACTTGTCCAATTTTTTCTGAATGTTAGTTTGTCTAACAAGAGATATTACTTCTCCCTGAACGCTTTGTTTCTCAAACCAGGGGAACTTAATAATAATTTGGAGAAGATGAAAAAAAAAGAGGTTAAATATAATACTTTGTAAGTATGTTTGAGAAGAAAAAAAATGCAACGAAGGAGAGATGTTTTTCTAGGAATTGAGAACTCCTGCAATAATGGAGAGTGGTATTACTTTCAAATGCATATCTGGCACTCAGGTTGGTACAATCAATGAGCCCCATAAAGAGGTATTCTTACTGTGCATTAGGAACTGTGAGGTGAACCTTGATATAAGCATCTATTTGTGAATAAACCCCCAAATTTAAATACAGCATGTTCCAACAGGCAGATGAGGGGGGGCACTCCCCCCCCCCCCTCCTCGGCCACTCTACAATCTCAGGAATTCCTGTTAGGCCTTGGCCTTTGTATAATGAGTTGGGTGGTTAAGTGTCCCTTGATCGTACCAGGAAATCTTGCATAGCTAAGGTGGGGAGCGGCACTGACCATACCAAGAATTCCTGTTGCCTGGCTGAGGCGGGGAATGAGAGCAGGAATAATTAGTCATCCCTTGACAGCCTTGGAACATCCCTTACCTGGATTGTAGCTCAAGTGAAATGGTACCAGTGCTACTGAAATTCTGGTAATTTGCTGATGACCAAAGTCAATCATCTTGTGAACCTATAAACAGTGATCCTAAGTGAGGCCCTTTGAGCTCTCCTAGACCACAGCGGGCTGCGACCAGCATCTCCCTCTGAGGGGGACACCCCTCAGAGCTCATGAACTCCCCAGTTTGCAAAAATCAGAGGACCATTGCCAAAAGCTGACAATGGGACCTGGGCTGATACCCTCCACTCCTTGAGGCTCAACCCTTCACCCGTTGAGAAAATGGTGAGACATTTGATGTGAATATTTCACTGAACTTGAGGGGAATTTTTAACAGGTATACCTTTGTTTATATATAGCTTAGTGTCTGTGTGCTTGTGTGTGTGAATTGACCCGGGTATCCTATAGCAAGTATAGTATAAATATTGCCCTTTTGAATCTATAACTAAGTCTATAACTGTTGTGATTGTAGTAAATTCTATTGAATCGCTTTGTAAATATTAAAATGGTCCAATTCTGCTAAATCTTGCGATTCACCTCAAACTGGGAATGAACCTCAGACTGCTGCTACACACACAATCCCTTTAGACATAAACCATTGACACAGTCTGGGACTAGGAGGGGATCCAGCCACACCTAAGCTCCATCAGGATTTTAGAAAGCAAGGGGGTCTTCTCTGAACCTTGTGACTTAAAGGGAGGGTCTACCCTACCTTTTTACATCTCCAAGCTCTGTGCAAATCATGAAAAATCAATTCTAACTCAATTTTCCTTTGTATGTTTCTCTCTTACCCTTTTGCGTCTTTGGTCTCTGTATAAATCATTCTGGTTTGATTCTAACTTGATTTTCCTTTCTACGTTTCATCCATGTATTAAGTAATAGAGTGAACCTTGCCATCGAACCTTGTAAAGTCGTGCTTTTATAAATTCCTATTAAATCACTTTTGGTAATACCTTTGATGATGATTCTTTAAGCGGTCCAAACCACTCATTCGCGACAGCAGGTCAGCTCTCAGGTGAGCACCTAGCTTAGCTGAGGTTCTAACTTCTGTGCCTCAGTCAAATGCCCAAAGTCAGCTTGGATGTTGGTGCTTTTGAAAATGTGACACAATGACAATGTTATGAGTAGAGTTTTCTTTGATCTAAAATCCACCACCTTGTAGTCTGGAATTTGCACAACACACTTGGAGGAATTATGTGACCAAAAAAGCTCTTTCAGGTTTCTTTTGGAGGCTAATGATAATCTTAAAAAATAAAGCTTTTCTCAAACACTACAAACCCAAACTATTTTGCAAGATGCAATAGAGCTACCCTAGTCACAAGTCATTATAAACCTAGACAGTTAGGTGTAACTACTAAACAAGGTGATTGCGGGTCATTACTGCAATTTGGTCAGTCTACTAAAACAGCTCTCACAAAGTTTAAGTCCTTAAAATATAAAAATAACTCTGAAATGTCAAAACTGTACCTTAATTACATGGATATTTTATAAATACTAAAAAATTAAATATTAGATACACAAATGAATAGAATAAAACTGCTTAATACATCTCAAATCTTGAACAAGGTCAGCTTTAAAGCAGGAAAAGTTGACTGAATATTTGAAAAACCTTTTATTTTTACTATCAGTCTAAAACTAAGTTTTGGAAGCAGCATCATATTAACAAATAAATTTCTGAAACCAGAGGTGGTAAGGAAATTCATAACAGTTTCCAAATCCTATCTCTGGTTTAACTTGAGAACTTTTCAGTCAAAAAGTACAATTCAGATAGAAATTCAGATACAGAAGCATCATTTTAATTTATTTTTTTTAATTACTCAGTTGACATACTTGCTTGCCTTGGGTGTAAATTTTTTTTTATTTATTGAAAGATCCTCTTTCTTTGATAGTAATATTCTGCAGATTATTTCAAACAAGATTTTAGAGGTGGAGAAGACAAGCTGGGGTCCAGCTCTTTGCAAACAAAGCAGACAGTGGTTCTCAAAATGAGATATGGAATCCATTTTCATCCTGGATTGATATTTGGTCCTCAAATATCATTTACCTTCCTCTTTCATAAGAAGTGTAGAGTAATTCAGCAAACATTGCTGGTCTTCACTGAGGCCACGTTTCATGCCATTCTGTAACAGATTTGGGAAAGCAGTGGGTTGCTCTCCACCATGGCAGCATGGTTTTCTATTACCCACCGGTTAGTTATTCATCAGAAGAATCAGTCATAATCAGCTTATATTTTCTTCTGTGGGGAGGTTTCCACTTTGGACTTTTAAACAGCACACATGACAGGATTAACTAATAGTGAACAAATACAGAACAGTACTAGAGGAGAGACTGAAAAATAGCTTCACCTAGACGAAATCCTACATGCTTCTGGAAAATGCATGAACTTTTCTCCAAACCTCAGTTTAGACACAAATGGATTCTGAAGCAATTTAGTACTGCTTTTTTTATTGCATTTTATGTGCATAGCTTTGCCCATGCATGCAAGGCTGCAGAAGGCTATAAGCGTAGAGGGCTGTGAAGCTGGAAGGCAGCATAGGCACACTGTACAGTGCTCAAGGAAAAGTACAGCAGGCAAGACAAGGTCAACAGGCAGCGGAACAAACAAGAGGCAGCTCTCTCTGGGCTCATGAACCACCGTCGCGCCTGTGCGGATGCAAAACAAACACCAGCATTGCCTCATCCCACAAAAATGTTTTTTTTATAGCGGGACATTTCCTGTGGAAGCACAAGAGGAACCCATCAACTTGACGAAAGAGTTTCAATGCCAAAAGAAGATTAACAAACAAGAGCTAGGCAGTGACGAAGTTGTCTCCCCACCCAGTCTGTTTTACTGTAGAGGTGACTAAAAGACACTGGCCACAAACCAGCTCTGCAGATGTTATAGGGTGTCAGCTTCGGTGCCTTCAGGAAAAAAGACTGCTTGCTGTTGTCACACATGCGTAAGAGAAGCACAGCAAAGAGCCCTGCTGAATTGAGCACCCAAATGTGACTGTCAGCAAGGGCTCATGGCACTCGCCGTCATCCAGCACACTCTAGAGCTAATTGTGTCAACAGCTTTATCACTTAATATGCATCCTCTTTAGGATCCTGTGTCTGCTCAAACATGTAAAAAACAAGTCCTGTCATCACTGTTTCATGTTCCCCAGGCATTTTACCATCTCTGCTCCCTCTTTATTGGTTTCTCCCATCAACTTGTCAAATGCGTCAACATCCCACTTGCTAGGATAAACTTGGAGGAGGGAAACCAAATGCTCTCAAGTCCCCGAAAGTACTCTGCTTTCAAATGGGGATTTTTGGCTGAACTGAACTTCAGCTAAAGGTATAGTTTTGTGGACTACTCTGCTCTCTCATTCTCTCCCCTTTCATATACCGTCTTCACACAATTCACATCCTACAGCTTTTTCAAAACAGCCCCAAATCCCGCAACAGAGCTGGACCGCAAATGAGTAATTGTTTTTATTTGAAAGAGCTGCTCACTCAGCAAATGCACCTCTCTCTGAAGAAATGCAAATTGCCTAACACTGAAGAACAGCCTCATAGGCAGAGCTGCACATGAAAAATGAAAATCCCCCTGTAGAGGAAAAAAAAAAACCAACTTCTGGGTAAGGAGTAACTCTTGATCTTCATGATAGAAACGATGCTGGGAATTAAAGGGAAATGATTAAAAAAACCCAGAATCACAATACAGTTTGATTCCATTTTTAATAACATGTATTTACCAATGCGCTATCAGCTTGGCAAATATTCAAGATTGCAAGGAAATTCAACTTTCATTTTGTTATTTGGCAGATTAAAAAAACAATTAAATTATGTACAAAACAGATGCACAGTATGCCTTGCTTGAAACTTAAGATTTTAAAAAAAATATTTATAAGGATAGGGGCATGAAAATTTAATTTAATGTTCACCTTAGGTAATTTTGTGTCTTATTGTTCACAGCAATTACCATAAATCTACATATCAATAAGCGAGAACAGATGTCAGTTGTTACAAGTGCTTGCCAATCAGGCCTGTTAAAAAGTGACAGATGGATGGTGATAGAACATTCTCATAAGGCCTATTAGCACATTCACAGGAAATTTTTGTAGTGCTGCACAGTCACAGATGCAGTTCTGTGAAAACACGGGGAAATTTGAGAGCATGAGATTTACATTTTACAACTTGTGCTGCCTCTGACACAAACTTTCATACAATGAAGCAATTTGCCTCATTTCAGTCACCACAGCTTTCCTCCTGTGATAACTGTAAATTCGGAATTACTGGGTATTTGTAGAGGAGGCAACAGAGTCACGAGCTGTTTCTGAAGACTTCTTAGGCCTCATCAGTTCTTGGGTTTCCAAAACCATAATAAAATCATATTAGGAAATAGCTGAGATTTGCTTGCTGAACAAATTCCTAATAAAGGAAGGCACTGGCTACACTATATGCACGGAGAGTTTCGAAGTCAGTGGTGATTAGCAGAGCCAACTCTGGATAGCCCATAAGCAGTTCCCACTAACCTGACTTCATTTTCTTTGGAAATTTTATCCTTCCCAATTATTAGGATTCATTCTTTCTGAATCAAATCCTGATTGCAGTTTAAAAATCGTGGATTAAGGTAAAAGTTATCATCTCCAGGCCAAAAAGCAACTATTTGCTAGCACTGACATCAGCCATTTTGGATGCTGATGTTAAAAATGGTGGTACAGGCTTCACAGCCTGTGTCTGAAAGACAGTGATGTTCTTCCAGCAATATTCTAAGAATTAAAATAGACAGGAGACCTGAGCACTACCTCCATCAAACCGCATATACTCTGCACGTACCTTTAGAAAAACTGCTTATCTGGACATTGCTTAAGGTACCCTGAACATTTAGTGTTTGATTTAGCAAAGCCCTTAAAACAACTTTTAAGTCCACATTTGATTCTGCCCTGTTTTTTTTAAGAGTACGTGCTTAAACTGAAAGCTAGAGTTACTAGTTGACTTGTAGTATTTCAGCACTTTTTCAAGTTATGCATGCTCTAAACAAATTCCTGGCAAGAAATATTCTTTTCTCAGTTGAAACTTCCCCAGTCCTAGTGGGAAGGATTCATCTGATCGAACTTTACCCGAATAAAAGTTACTCACCTAGGTCTTGCTATAGTCAAAGGAGAGAGAGTGAGTGGATGATTCATCGATCCTAAAATAGATTAACCCCAGCCCTTAGTAGGATGAATTGCAGCCTGTGAGTGACTCCCTCTTCATTGATGTCGCAGGGAGACTGGACGCCTAATTTCCAAACTGCTGAGGTTCAGTGGGATGAATTCCACCCCCAGAGGAACGAAGGCAATGAAAAACCCCTCTTCTTCCTTTTGCCATTTATGGAAAGCCCAGCCAGAGCTACAGATCTTGTGTCCAGACTCAGCGAAACTTCCACGTCATGCACTTTTACACCTGAATAAGCACGTCTTGTAAACTGTCGAGAGTTGGTTTTCCTCTCAAGGTGCCTCTCCTTCTCCTGTAAGCAGGAGTGACATGTGGATTGAAGGCAGCTTCATTTGCTTCAAACTCTGCCTCTCCAAAAAATGGAGCTGCTTAATTTATTAGCTAAAAAAAAAAGCTAATTGTATGGGTTAAATTGAATAGGACTTTCAATGGAATTACTGTTACAAAAGCTCAATGTTTTTAGTCCCTGAGGTCAACATTTTCAAAACTGGCAGTTATCTTTAAGAAACAGCTATCTCCCTTGAGTTGGAAACAGTTTCTCAATGACCTTTACTTTTAATACGATATCCCTAAAGAGGTCATAGCAGGAGAAGCCCTCCTTCAGTATGGCTCTGCTGGAATGAAGCCATGAAAGAGTCAGAGGATATAAAGGATCCTTGGGCCAATGCGAAAGTATAGAGCTTTTGTGCAGATGGTCCTGGCTTCCAACTGGTCCCTCCAGATCCACTGAGCCAATCCAACAATTAGAGGAAAATATTCAGAAAGCAGAACCTCGCAGAGTTTCTCTCACCCATCTGCTCCTACAGACTCTGCAACAAGAGGAAATCTGGCTTGGGTAACAGAAGAAGGGTGAAATGGATTGAACAGGGCTGAGAAAGGGCCAGAAGTTCAACCCAAAATGCAACCAAACCGTGAGAGAGTTTGGAAAGGACTGGGAAAAAACCATACATTGGACAAATATAAAAAGTCCCAGCTGTAGAGGGTTTAGGAATCTGAAAGGTAAAGCAAGAAAAGCCAAAAGCATAATTTCTTCTCCTGCATGACTTCAGAAAGCAAAATACACTGTTTGTTCAATGAAATTAAGAGAGTCCCTTTGTGTCTTTTATTAGTACTGTACGTGTGTATATGTCCTGAATGGTCACACATATAGAAATATTTCTGTATAAGCGAGTATTTATTCTTGCCAAAACATTTTACATTAATGGACAATAGAAAATCTTCATAGATCATATCTTTTTAAACATTTAAATTTTCTACAGTCACCCTATGTAATATAAAACCTCCCTGTTTATACTGTCTGTATAGTACTTTCCAGGTTCTTCTTAAGCAGGCAGGTTGGCCTAAATAACCAAAGCTTTTAGGACCTGATCCAGTGCCAGCCAAATTCAATGCAAATGTTCAAATGACATCAATCTCCTTTGAACTAAGCTTTCCATGCAATTTGTATATATTTGAAGGGGGAATATTTTTTGCTTGAAAGGTTGCTAGTGCTTAATGTAGCTTGCATTGTCTTTTAAAAATAAGACAATCAAATCACATAATGTAATTCATCTACATTATTAGCCTTCCCCAAAGACAAAGCACAGGCTAGACACTGAGGCTTGAGAGGCATGTGAGAGAAAACATTGCCTTTAAATTAGCATTAGCAGATATCGGAGGAGGGGAGGAAAAGTGAGGAAGCGCTCACTATAAAATATACACGATGATGGGATGTGCTTGCATGTTTTACAAAAGACAGTGAAGCAGAGTTTGGCAAGGTAGGGTTAGCTCCTGTAATCAAGACCAGGGGAGTACTATAATACCAAAGGCAGCATTGCCAGCTCTCCCAAATTTATTACCAGTCTCAACATATTACATTGTTTTCTGCAGATTGGCTCCTGAAATAAAACAATTTAATGAAAATCTCATTTTTCAATAAAAATGAGAAAAACCTAAACTGGGGAATCAAGTGTGGAATCTTAAGCTTGGAAAGCTAAATGGCAAACTACAACCTTTTGTCTCTCAAGTTTTAATATCTCACAAATTTTAGTTAAACCAGTTTAATGACTTGCTTGGACTTCACACCTGGTTTATGAAAATAGGGCAAAGGCAATACTGAACATTTACTAGGGTCAGTGGGCTGCTACAGCAAGAACGGCATTCACTTTCAGAGTCTGTGCTCTGTGTGCTTAATGTCTGTATGTTAGTGAGTTCTTGAAAAAAAATACCCATTTTTCTAGGGATTGAATCCTCAGCTCCCAAACGAACAAACAAACTCCAGTTCTCTTCAACCAGAAATGCCTAAAAATCCCACTCCTTTCAACAAACCCAAAGAACCCTTGCTTTTGCCATTTAAAAACTACTTTAACCAGACTGAGGCATGATATTAGGGAAAGGGAATTTAAAACTTCATACTGAAGACCTGTGTCTTTGCCCTGCTAGCAAAGAAAATTGCTTTGATTTAAGAAATAGTAACACTGAGGAGTGCATGGCAAATATTTCTTCACATACGCAGCAGGGTGTGTGCTGTGTCCTTTTGGTTCAGTACAGAGACAACATGAGCTTTAGCAGTACAAATAAATACAGATGTAAAGGTCCCTAATTTTGGACAAGGGGGTGGCTGTATTAGGAGTCTTAACTTAGCAAACTGTGACTTCACTGAGACTGAAGCACAAGAGAGACGCTAAAGCCCTGACATGTAAGTAAGAGTGAAATTTCAATGGCTCGTGGTTTTTGATCAAACTTTTAGTGTCTGAATTATGTGGTAAGCACACCCATTGACTTCAAAGATAAAAGCTGGACCCCTCAAACACAAAGTTCAAAGAACTTGCAAGCTGCAATGACAGATCTTCTTTAGCATCTTATTCAATTGTGTCTAGATTTTATTCCTCACCTTGAAATATTATACTAATAGGCAAGCTATATGCAATATGGAAATACATACTAGATTCATTTTCGTAAAATGAAGGTACACAGACTGTAAAAAACTCTAGGCCTTTACAGACATTCAAGGATGGCTTCAGCAGGTAATGCAAGATCTTGCTGCAGACACAGCAGTATTTTCTATGCCTTTCACAAAACCTAATATACAAATTTTTAATACTAGATGCACTGCATGACATAGTACTGCATGATTTCTGAGGAGAGGATATGAGCTCTCAGGCCTAACAATGAAATAGCGCTTAGTCTTTGGCATTTTCATGTAGGGCTGCAGCTCGGAGAGAAATTTAGCATCACTAATCTTACCTTGAATATAAAGATTTAAGAGTAACATGTTTTGGGGAAAGAAAGGACTAAAATTCAAGCCGTTTTGATAACATGAATACAAGATAAAAAAATACATATTTTCCATGAGAAGCAGTCAGTCATTAATAGACGAGTGCATTAGCAACCTAATCTGTGGTCGAACAGGTATATCCCTCAAGTAACAATGATGTGCGACTACAATTTCTTAAAATGACTTTCTGCTAGTCTCAAGACCCTATGATTTTCAGAGAATAAATCACATTCTGGATTGAGAGCCCATCTTGAAATTACTTGACTAAAATTCTTAGTTTCAACACAGTTCTTGAAGACAAAGCTGAATCTACACTAACAGTGAGAAACAGGCAACAGAAAACTTCTAAGGTGCACATAATGCAATGGATATCACATTATTTTTCCTCAGTGTCTCAATTCTTTCATTTTGTAGACTTAACCAAATATGAAAACATTAAAACACAATCTCTGAGTGCAAAGTCACTTCCAAAACTGCCAAGTATAAAACTGTAACTGAACCGCTCTGTTCTGTTTATCATATTAAGATATATTTTTTTGATGAAAAAATGCTAGATTGCAAGTGTAACATAATAGAACCAGCAAGCACTGCCAGCAGGTCTGAGGAAGAGAGAATAATTCAGAGATATTGTCATCTGTAGGCCAATTTATATTGTCAGACAGCAGGTTCACATTAGTCTCTGATGTCACTGCAATAATGGCATAATATAACGATTGAGCAAAGAATACCTGTGGGGTATAGCTATACAGTGTGGTATATCTATACTTGTTACAGTATTTCAGGATTCATTCAAAGCAGAACCCGAAGAAGCAAAAGATCAGGATTAAAAGAAGAGTGAGAAAATGGTATTCATAAAGACTTCTGAATATTTTAGCCCTTGTTTTGTGATGATGAAGCAAGCACAATGTTGTATTTCATTGATTCAGTGGGTTCATGATTAAAATAAACAAATGTAGCAATTTAGGGGTTTTGTGCTTCCTTTTTTTTTTTTTCCCCCTCTAACAAGAAAAAACGCTTTCTAACAGTTTCTCACGGCAGGCATAATGTGCATCTGTGCTCTGATTTACTGCACATGCTGCCTTCTCTAGCATCATGTTAAGTTAGGGTATCAGCATGGTAGGTCACACAGTGGGAATGACCTTTTGCTAATCACTACACATCAGTTACTACTGGCACACAGCTCATTACTAAGATCCCCTCCAACTAGCTGGCTTTCAAATCCGCTCACACTTTGATATTTTTTTCCCTTTTCTTTCTTTCTTTTTACCTCCAGACTAAAGATTATACTTTTACATAAAATCTTCTGTTGTGTAATTTTGTCAACTAGGGTTCCAAAGTCAAAAAGGCACCCAGTTAATTTTCCATGATTATAAAAGAAGCCTGAAAATTCATACTGAAGGTAGGCCTGTAATCTTGGGTTTCATTAAAAAGGTCAGAACATTTTTACCCACCACCTATTATTAAAATGTTTGAGGGCTGCCATTAATTTGATTTTTCAGGGCACAGAAATCTCACTGGAAATTAGAATGTAACCCTGCTGTTGCTTTACTGACACTTTTCATAGGGTAGGATACGGCTGCAGGGACTAAGAGCTCTCCTGCAATTTACAGTTGGTTACTTTGGACAAATGGCAGGTGACTAATGCAAGACAAACTACACAACCTGGGAGCACTGGGTTTAATTTCAGTTTCTGAAAGAGGGGAGAAAATGTTTCTATCGATGTTGAACTGCAAGCTGTCCCCTGCCAATACATCTGCCACATTTAATACACAACACGCCCCCCCCACCCCCGACAATGTGATTATTAGAGGTACAGAATTCAATAGCTTAAGAGTACAAAACATAGCTGGAGCAAAATGAAATGTTTTTTAACTTACCGGCCATTTGCTGAATGCCGCTGAAGGCACCCAAGTTACTGGAGGAAGTTGCTTGCTGCAGAAGCTGCGAATTAACAACACAACACAGCAATCTATCTGACATTAATGTAACAAATGAAGATAAAACTAAAATGAGCTATCATTTCACATTTGGAGTATTTATGCTTTCCTTTACGTTTATATAGTCTCTTGCTTCTGTCTATTGTTGGAATGAACATCCCTAGAGTCAATGCTGTAAATCCATATTAATGTCTAATCTCTATTAAGAAACACAGAGACACAAGGGAAACTCAATAACATTGCTGCTTTAAAACAATTAATCAATTTATTCTTTTTAACAACCAGGTGTTAAATCTATTTAAACCAACATAGCGTGACTAATTACAACCCTCTGTAGTCTAGTAGTTACCATAACTCATCTCTGTCAATCACGGTCCATTCTCCCCCACCCCCTTGAATTCAGTTTTTTTTTTTATTATCTTTATGAATCAAGCACACAGATACTCATTAGCCTGGTATTTGTATACAACAATTTAGCCTACCTCAGTATTAATTAGCCTACCTCAGTACTAATATATATTTTGCCAGGTAAATTGCTGTTTATAATTATATCACTATACCAAAGCATTGTATGCATACAAATTATGTATTTATGCATACACAGTACATATATATGGACGCATCTATTTGTCTAACTCAGAACCATCAGGAACCCCCAAGTTATCCAAAAGCTGCTCAACCAGACGTCTCCACTCGAGAGCCCCAAAAGTCTCCCTCTCAGCTGTGCTGCAGGGGAGTCTCTCTTGGCCACCCAGGACCTAAGACACATGGCTGTGGATTTCAGATGTCCCCAACACAGGCAGCAGATAGTGTTTGTTTCGCATCTGACAAATGGACCAAGGGAAATACCATTTTAAATTTAGGAGAAACAAATGGTTTTCCCCTGCCATCTTCACTTTCTGTACAAGGTGGTACGAACCACGCATGTTTAGCATTGACAGGATCACGCATTAAAGTGAATGCCATTTCCAAAGGAAAATGTGGAAAATTAGAGGATTGAACCACAACATTCTAGTTTAGAGGCTGCATCATATAGATATGGCCCCTACAGTGTTCAGCTGCCCATCTGTCCTCCCCTAAGGAAGAACTTAAATTTTATTCCAGCTATAAAAAACAGTCTCTAACATTCAAAAGAACAATAAAAGTAATGGAATCAAATTTATTTTGCAGCACGAATAAACTTTAAATGCTTGCCTTGGACAACACTGACACATCTTGAAATGTTTATTCAAATTCTATTCCTTGCTATTTAGTTTTAGACCATGTGATAAACATACAGAGTTTTTCATATAGAAGAAGACATGCTATGTATCCTGGAGGACTTAGCAACTTATTGCAGGGAGTTTACTATAGCTGATTTACCATGGTTCTAAAATAAATGCAGTATAATACAGCCACCGCCTCTGAAATGAACTTACAGCTAGGTATTGTGGCGTGAGTCCTCCAAGACCTGTGAGGTTTCCCCAAGTGGCAGTGTTGAGCTGTTGCATCTGCTGTGCCAACTGCTGCTGCAAACGCCGCTGCTCCTTGTCCTTTTGGGTATCGGCAAACTTCACCACGATTGGCGAAGAGCAGCCCTGTGGTTAGACAGATTGGGAAAGACAGAAGCGTTAAATCACATCAAGTCACACTCGCATCGTGAGCTCAGCCGTGTCCCATAGGGCCACCGGCAATGGCACAATCTGATCACTCATCCTCTCTTTGTGATTGACATATGTAGGACTGCAAGGACTAAGATTTTCAGCTTCTTAAGAAAAGGGACTATGGAGAAATTGTGGATTCCCCAGTTCTTTTTATAAAGCACTGTTCCTCGGGCTCTTTTCCTTCCAGCTATCAAAATTGCTGCCAGAGACAGCAAAGTGTACCAGTCCTCTTTAATTAAGTTTCACAGCTGATGAGACGGACGTGATGCTTTGTCTGCAGTCTGTTTTCAAGGCACCGCCAAAGGGAGAGGTGTCCAACCTCCCTGCTGCCAGGGATCACACAGCCAACACCACCCTGCCACCATGGTCTGGCTGTGCGGGCACGCTTGGTGCAGGTGGCTTGTGTACCTTACGTAAGTAGACTGTGAGCAACAGATTTACTTCAGCGCCCATCATCAGTGGGTCACTGGTCCTTTGCATATCAAGGACCCCCAGTCTAAAGTGAGCACAAAGGGTGATGCTGCTAGGACAATTCACCCACCTGCGGTCCACTCCCAGGCACGCTTTATACCAAGCACCCTTGAGATGTGAACAAAGGGCAGAGTGCAGACCAAAAGTGACTAGTTCTGGTGATAGCAGCCCATTCCTGATTGCCACCATTTCTTCTATTGCTTCTATGAGCCTGTTGTTACATGATATGGGAGGGCTACGAGGTGCCTTAGGGAATAGGGAAGCTGTAAGAAAGAACTAGAGGTCTGGTCTGCAGCCTACTCCTCACCCATGTCTGAGGGACCCTTGAGAAGAAGTAGCAGGTCATGGACCAGATGGATTTTTGAGGTAAGCTGGATTTTTCCCTTGGACTTCAGGTTGGGTATTCCTGGACAAAGTCACTGAGAGAATGAGACACATGAATATGAAAGATGTCTCTGTTGCTTTCACTCTATTTTTTTTCTTGCTAACATATGTTTTCATATTTTAACCTTTCAAGTCTTCATTTTTTCAAATCAAGGGAGCAAACTGTATACTGCAATGATTCAGTTCTTCAAATTAATTCAAGCATTTTGTGAGTCATAGATACTGTCAATCTATTTCATATTGTTTTCCAACTTCATAGGATCCAATGAATAACTTCCCTCCACCCACCATGCTTTGTTATACTAATTTCTTGTCTAACTTCAATCTGAATACAATGGTAGGAGTGAAAGGTGACTCAAGCCCAAAAAACACAGCAGTGCTTTAGCCAGTGTATAGCGTGGGATGCGGAGCAGGATTATAGTTAACCTAACTCTTCCCATGGCTGCTCTCACAACACTATGAACATCTTCAGAAAAGTTCCTGTCCTCTATTATTTACAAAAATTGGTCATGTACCTTTTCGCTGAAGAACCTCACACCAGGACAAATTATAAGAATATTCACAATCAACAGATGAAATAAACCACAATAATAATATCTCTTGTGTGAAGATCTCGCATCAATACTGTTCCTTTAGAATTATCTTAGAAAATCATCACTTGTGATTTATTATTCCACCTCCAACTCCTTTCCTGCGCATTTCATTGTAAAAAATGTCTTTCAACGTTTCAGTGAGGAAGAAAGGAGATACGTACCACTCCAGCAATCAAATAAAGATTATGAAGGAGTCAGCTTGTTGCACAATTACCTCTCTCTAGTGATTTTTATACTAGTATTAAAACCAAGACCCTTAAAAAAAAAAAAAAAAAAAAAAAAGAAAAAGGAGCCAGGAGGTAGAGGGTGTGAGAGAGATTTTTCTGGTTTCGCTAATAAAAAAAGAAAGCTGTTTCTATATAATATGAGGATTGGTAGCAATGGGCTAAGAACAACCAGAACTTACTGCCTTCTACATAGATGTACAGGAGAATCAAGCCTATTTCCAAAGAAATAGAAAGAAATTTCAAAGGAAGAAACATTATATGGCTATTGCAGTACTCCGTTCAGCAGCTCAGCACTCAACACTACAGCTGACATCATATTTATGAATGCTTAAATGTCAGTAAATTGTATAAAAACAATATCTCTGCAATTTATGAATCTATAATTCATTTTTTCACTGTCTGCTCTATATTTCATTACTTCATCATTTTCAAGAGAGCAAACATTCTGAAGACTAAAATTATATGTAGCAAGTGGCTCTATATGAGAAAAGGGTTGTTATTGTTGCATCAAATTTACTCCATGATAACAAATTAGTGTCTTCTACTGGTGCTGCATTTGAATGCCTTAAACAAACAAAAAAACTCCACAGAAATGAGATAGAAAAGCAAAAAACTCTAGAGCAGCAATTATGTTTTTAAAATTTAACCAGGTCAGAAAGTCAGGTTGAAAGAGTAGTAAGAGAATTCATTATTCTAGGAGACATGTTCATCTGGACATTAACATCCCCATTGTTCTTTCTTAGCTCACTTTGAAAATTCATCTTGGTCAATGATGTGTGCCAAAGAACTGAAAATAATAAAATCAGAAAAATAAATCTATAGCAATTAGGTTGAAACGTAATTGTGTACTACATATTGTCCCCGAAGCCCACTTTTGGTTGCAAAAAAACATGAAACAGAAGTGTCCAAGGACCACTGTTTCAGGCTGAAAGTCAAGATTTAACACTAGCTAACCCAAGTTAACTTTTTACTGAAGAGTATTGGCAAAAGCGAGGAAAATTTTTTTGCACAAAAGGTGATTTGTCTTTTATGCTTTTCATTTTCTATTTTGAGAGGAAGCTCCCAGCACACACAAAAGGTGCACCTCCCTTCCTCATTCAATGGTGTGGTATCTCCACCCCATTTAGTGCCATTTTCTTCCCAACAGCTGGTGCTGCCTTCATACTTTTCTTTGTCTTGTCAAGACAGTACGTACAGACTCCACTGAGTCCCTCACCCATGGGGCTGGAGGGTGTACTTCTGCTCTCCAAGAAGGGACTCTCAGCCTAAGCTCAATTGGCACAAAGACCCAGATGTTCAAAGTGCAAAATATTTAGAACCGCCTTGCCAATTTGGGGATCTCATTGATGACATCTCTAAAGGTGTCGAGAGGTATTTTGATCTAAGAGTAACTATTCTATAGAATTAACGTCAAGAGAAGTAGCACATCAAAACGCAGCCTCTTTTGGAGTACTGCATACAACAGAAGAATGGGAGAATTTGTCTGGGACATATTATCTCTTTAATTTTACCAACTTCTGAGGTAGAGCTGTGCAAAATTCATTTTGCTAGACAGAAAAATACATTAAAACACATGGAAAATATAGGTAAAACACAGTATTACCAATAAACATTTCCTTTTTACTTGGAATCAAACCCAGCAAAACATATAGGTCTGAATTAATGGAGCAGTGCATGGCAGACAAATTACTACGAGTATTATTTCAGAGACTCAGAATGGCAGTTTTTTCACAATATACTGTCAGACTGCATAGATTGTATAACAGCAGCTTTCTAGTAAAGATCATTTCAATTATTCTCATCTCATTGGCAGATTCTCATCTAAAACTGTATACTCAGGGTCTAAAAATGCATTGCACTGAAAAGAAAACACATTGATTATAAAAGAAGCTCAACCAAATTCAAACGTGATGTTTGGAAAGACAATAGCTTTGCAATGCCGATGCCATCACTTGTAGTATACAGGAAACAGTTAGTGACATTTTCATGCACTGGGTTGATTTTTATCTTCTCCTTCTTCTTCTCCTCTGTGCACCCTCCCACCCCTGGTCTCCCCCCTTGGCTCGTTACACAAAGCAGCTCAACGACATGACGCAATAATGATTGTTTAGCACCCAGCATGCTTTGGGAGACTAGAGCATTGCAAAGAAAAATCACTGAGGAAAAAAAAAAAATTGAAAGGTCCTGGTGAAAAAATAAATGAAAAAAGAAACAAGTGCACATAACATCAATGCCACCTCTGAGAAAAATCATCACTACACGAAGATACAGTATACATAATACAGTATAACATGCACTCTCCAATGATAAGCTAGAAGATCCAGAGTAAGTAAAGACTTCATACTTGTGCGGTTTTTTGTGCAAAATTCTGAAAGACCATGACAAAAATCACAGACTGAAAAAAGTTTTGAGATTGCCAGACAAGCTGTGGCATTCGATAACCACTCCAATGAACAGATCATTAGCCTGCAGCTATATTCACATTAAGTGAACAGGTTTAAAGTTTTGTGTTGCTCATCATGATAAAATACAAGGCCGTAGAGGCAGTTTGGAAGGAAATAAAGAGCGTTGCTTGTGAGGGTCCAGCCACGACGGTGCTCTGCAGGAAGTGCCACACTTCGATATGCTCTGTCATCATTAGCATTTTTATTGGCTACATGAAGAAGGAGAAATTATATTAACTTAAAAAGAGATTCTATTTGCAGAAAAACACATCCACTAGTAACACAGTGTGGCCAGGTAAATCTCTTGAGCTTTTTCTCAGAGCAGCACAAACCACAACACTTAAAAATCTATTTAAAAGAAACCAAGATTTTTCTTTGGGGGTGCGTGTGTTAAAATTAAAGGTAATTTACTCATCAGATACACTCTGACTGAGGAGCGGTATTCA
Source organism: Pandion haliaetus (assembly GCA_013401275.1). Classification (NCBI taxonomy): domain Eukaryota; kingdom Metazoa; phylum Chordata; class Aves; order Accipitriformes; family Pandionidae; genus Pandion; species Pandion haliaetus. Next base: position 228,097 of record VYZV01001453.1, on the reverse strand, counting down.
CAGCATTTTTATTTTCTGCTGAATGCCACTGAAAACGGGATCAAGAGCCGTGTTTGGATACCACACAGCAACCTTATTGTGCGCTTTCAGGTCATTAAGAAAAATAAGCTTCACAAAGACAGGTAGAGTGAGTTGGTAAAATGTTTAAATCTGTGATTGTCATGTGTCTGATCTGGTCCAGGAGAGCATGGCTTTACCATTCGCAATCATTTGCACAAAGAAAACAAAGAAAGGGCAAATGATACAGTACTGTACCTCCATGGTCTGAGACTGGTGCATGGCTTTGATTGCATTCTGTGCCATTGCCCTTGTAGAAAATGTGACAAACGCACAGCCTGTGGGAACAAGGGGACAGGGAGCAGGAAAGACAAAAAACAACAAGACAAAAGGGTTGGACGCTTGTTAAACCAACACAGTCTACGAGAACGGCCACAAGACGACACTGTTCTCAGTAGTACATAAAAATAAACAACTTCTCTAGTTTATTTATCGACAGTGCTGACTTGCTAATCTGACCATAGATGAAAGAAAAAAAATTAGGTGGGGATGAGTGAGGAGAAAGGTTTTTTTCCTTTAATTTTTTGCTGTTGTTTTTGTTCT
>VYZV01001453.1:204783-215955 GCA_013401275.1 Pandion haliaetus | reverse complement strand
TGCTCCCCAACTCTCTCTCCCATACTAGCATGAGTTTGTCAAATGGAATAAAATGCAGCTGAGGAAGAAGAAACTGCATCTATTTTCATAGGATTTTATTTGTGTTATACTTCAACACTTTAAGTGCATTTAATAATTTCAACAATAAAAAGAAGAGGTTCATGTTTATTGATCATGAAAGGGGTTTGAAGTAATTTTTTCCTTAGAATTGCTGACTTTAAGAAGTATTTGTAGCTTTTATACAAGCAAGCACCAAGACTGTGCATTTTTCAGAATCCAAAGCAAAGACCCTCCTCTACAATCCCAGCTTCTCACTCTACAAGCTTGCAAGAAAATTGGCGTGAATTTAACACCCAGGAGAAGTTTTCCTCAGCAGAGATTCCTCAAGGCTCAACATTTTCATTCACACTTTATATTGAGGTTCCACATGCAGGTTAACCCTCCAGAAAGGATTAACAAGTGATGAATGCACGGGATGAGCCAGTTATATAGAGATCAGGAGCTGAATATGCAGGATTGCAAATAAGACCTGCAAGTTGGGATTTTTATATATAGATATATGTGTGTGTGTATTTATGTATATATATATCATCGTGCAGTCACTTTTGCCGGTGAAAGGATGCCTGTAACTTGGCTGCTTACAATTCCTATATTGTCTGGAGTAATCTCTTTGAGGAAGGCCCCTGGCCAGCCTGTCCCCTCGACAACAGTCACACACTATGGCCAGGGTGCAGGAAAGGGTATGAGGCAAGGGACCCAGCTGGGCTGCCAGGTATGGATTTCTCCATACTACAGACTGAGATCAGGCTGGGGGAAGCCTTGGTGCCAAGCACGGGTCCAAGCATTGCCTTCTGCTCTGGGTTATGAACCCCTTAACTCCTGCCTGTGTGTCAGCTAGTACCAGCCAGTTTAAATTTGGGTTGATTTTAGGCTTGAAATACAGTGTGCAGGTCTACCCTAAGGGTGACCAGATCCCACCCCTGTCTTAAAAATAGCTGCTGGCTGAGTTGGACAAATGCCTGCCATGCATTCCCAAAGGAGGTCCCTGGAGTCCTTCTTAGGTACAAGGACAAAGACTTAAACCAAAGAAATTCACATGGAGATTCAAAAGGAATGAGATGCAAACAGGAAGGCTTTGTTTTAATTTTCCAAAGAGTAGCAGACGACAAACTCCCCACCGGCCTCCTTCATTTTCACTAGTAAACCTATAAATATGCCATTTAACTAACATGATTTGCAGGTTTTCAGCTTGAGGGTGATTTTATAGTAAATTAAACATCCAGCTCCCGTGTACTGTACATCTTAAAAATGCAGATTTCATGAAGAATGCTCAGAGTACAGAAAACATATTGATATGATGACGTGCTCTGCATTCAGTGCTATTAGTCGTTGCTGATCAGTGTTGAAGCTTAAGAAAATTGCTATTTTTTTTGGCTAAGGGCCCAGCATAAAAAAACATTTAAAGGGACAATTGTCAGGATCAAAACGACATGTTTTCGCTCCATCTGATAGATCATCTGATATTATTAAACTGAAAGAGTTTTTAACGGTATATTCTCATGCAGAGAAAGGAATGCTTTTTCAGCTCTGTAAGACTGGTGGTCTGGGTTTGTTTCTGCATTTTTGTTCAGCCACTTCTCTTCTTTCTTTCTAAAATGAAATGGCATGGCATGGTTTGAGAAACAAATAGACAGCAGACTGCAAGAAGTATGGGTCAAACCTATTTAGAGGTTAGGAAACTTCCCTTTTGATCAGCCAAGCCTGATGATTTGCCTGTGCATGTTCGGTTGCTCCCACAGACTGTAAAATGAGGAGCCCAACGTTAAATCCATGCAACCCAACAAAGCGTCAAGATCAAGAAAGGCGCTACCTGCTGCTGGTTGGAGAAAGGATGTCTAAAGATATCTTGCTGAGCTTTAGTCATCTGCAGTTTAGGTGTCCAGATTTAGTCTCAGCTAAAATTTTATCAGTTGGCTGTTGTCAATGCCAAGAGATCAGTTCCTCCAAAGAGCGACTGATTTCACCTCTCCCAGCAAGACAGAATGGCTTGTTTCATGGGAGTCTCTCCCCAGCTATTGACAGTAGATACAGCTGTTACCTTCCAGCCAACTCCCAAAACTTGGTGATCATGATAACACATAGATGTCCTGAACTCCAGCTGCAGGGACAGGAGGAACAAGAGATCTCTGAGGGACTGGACAAAGCTTGGAAGCTGCAAGTGCTTTGGGCAATGAGAGCAGACAAAGGAGAAGGCTGGGGGGGGAAGGATAACAGGGCACGAGGGTCAGCACCTGTCTGCACATATCTCAAGCAGTTCACTGCTGCTTGATAATTCTCTCCTCCACACTAGGGGTAGGTTTCAATAATTCAAAATCCATAAAAGTAATGATTTTTTTTTGGTAAGCTTTTGATATCATTATTTCTGAACCTTGCACATACACCTAGTTCTACTTTCTAGCTGTTTTGCGCTACTCTGGGGACATGAAGTAGATACAACCATCCGTAAACAGCTAGTAGGACGGGTGGCTGAGTACCCCTCATTGATGGAGCAGAAGCAACTAGAAGGTCACTGTAAGCAAGGCCTGAAGTTCTAGTTACATGAAGGTAGGTATGAAACATCACAGTATCTTGATTAACTAATTACAGGGTTCACCTCTAATCCATCCAAACGTATTACAAATGCAGGTTAGTTATGCTGCCAAGGCAGTTAGTGCGACACATCCAGTGCTAAGCCTGCTGGATTTGGGGTGGGAATCTTTTGCCTGAATGCAGGAACCCTGTGTGATGAGGTGCAGATATCTATTTTAAAATGAGATGAGTTGTTCTCGTAACTCCATTGAGTCTTGCTCTGTAATCACTACTAGCACAAGTGCCTAGGTATCATGTTTGAATCCAGAGTGCTACATTAGCCATCAAAGGTTATCTGAGATGAAGTCTGCCTCTGCTGCGGGGTGGGGAGCTTTTTCAAACCGAGCCTCCTGCCTTCTGACAGCACTACATCCAACTTGCAGAATAACATCCTGAAGGGTCTAATTTTTTAGCTTTACTCAATTTGCTTCAGTAATGAGCATTTCTTGCAGGCTGCGTTAGATAGCTTGTGCTAACCCATGAGAATAAAGGAGTAGAGATTATTTTCTGTATGCTACAAAAGAATTAAACTGTGTAATAATCATGGGAAATCTCTCTGAAGATTCAACAAACTTTCCTTTTCTCTCTTCTAAATGCCCCAAATTCTGTCCTGAAAAATCAAAATTATATCCCTTTATTTTACATTTTTGAGGAGTACAGTCAGTTAAAGAGTGCATTTTCCATCCAGAAGTTGCCTTCTCTTTTGAGCAAATCAAGAAATAGTTAATTAGGTATAAAATGTTTTTTGTTGGGTTTTTTTTCATCCAGAAGGGAAGAGGGGGAAAACAGACTTTTATCCTTATTTGTAAGCCTGTGAAAAACCCTTGCATACAATCTGTCAAAGTCACACCTGGATTTGGAGCTGCCTGCATTAATTATCAACTTTTCTATGTGTTAGCGCTAACATATGGCATTTAATTACTCCCTCCAAATCAGCAAAGTTGTGCCACTTAGAATTTAAAAATTATTTTTTCAAGTTTTAGCTAATAAAATAAATAAAAATAAATTATAAGATCACTCAGCTACCCCCTCCCCCCCTTTTTTTTAAATAGAGAATTTTGTCGTTTTCCCTGAAGTGGTGATGCTTTGATCCATTTAAGAGCATACTGTCCACAGGATATATGCCTGAAAGTATTGACTGTATTCAAATCCTGATCCAAGACACATTAAAGTATTTGCTAAATTGTAGCATGTTAATGACCACAGACAATTTAAGAGTCAAGCACGTGTTTATGTGCTTTTTGGCATTAGGGTATAGGGACTCCCTTTGTTTGACAAAAGGGAAAATATCCTTAAAGGGACAAATAATGTGAGTGACTAACAGTCAAGAGGAATCTAGCAATAGTGGAGCCTTCAAACCATACTTTTCTGGCAGGTAATCCTTAACCAAAACTTTGTAGATAGGTTAAAATAACCACCTAGCAATGTAAAGGTGGTCAGACTAGACCTAATGGGTGATCAGACCAGGACACACTACAAAATTCATCATCTGAAAATCTTTTAGGGATGTTTCATTTCTCAACAATAAGAACCTTTTCATAATCCTCCTGGGTAGGCAAATTAATTAGATCTAAAGGCAAGTCTTTCCCCATCAACTCTAGCTGCTAAAAGCTTGGTGAAGAAAATTAAGCTTTTCTTCATTTGCATGAGCAGCGAGATGACTCAGACACATGAGATATTGTTCACAGGGAAGGAATGGAGATGATTGCATAGATCTATCAGCCACACAGTTCCTACCCAGAAGAAAACAGTTCTTCAGGTTGCTAATGAAGTCCCAAACCTAAAGAAGTGCCCAGGCACTCAGTCAAACATGTACAGGAGGTGCCTCGTCCATACCCATCTCCCAGTTTCCACAAGGTGAGCTTGGCCTTTTGTGCTAAGGGACAGGTTTCTGAAGTGATGCATATATCTAAAGACAGGAACAGTGATGGAGAAGGAGGATCACTTCATCCTGGTACTCCTGGGCTTGGACACTTATTCAAACCTTTTTGCCAGGGACTCAAGATGGGGAGGGGACATCTTATCACACAGCAAATACTGTTCTTTGAAAATGTCTGTAAGATGAATGAGAAGACCTCTCCTTTCTCCCTGTGGAACTTGAAAAGGTCTCTCAAGCCTTCACATACATGGGCAAGCTCAGAATTGTAATGAGTGTTCTCAACCTTTCCTACATACCTTTCCACAAGCTAACTGGAAATTTTGACCAAGAGAATTTCTTTAACCTCTTTGAAACTTGAGAAACACCACTTTACCTATAAAGTGTAGTGGGATCCTCCCACTACTCAGAAATCAAAGGATTTCAAGCATTCCTCAAAAGCTCAAACATCATGGATCATGAAAACCAAGTGGCGTTGGCATGCCTTCTTTCTTCTCCCCTTTGAACTTACCAATCTGGTTGAAGAGGTACAGTTTACAGTTTGCTGTTGGCACAGATTATATACCTCCTCAGATGGATAGCCTGAAGCATACGGGAAACACGTGCCAAACAGGCCTCCGCATCCCCCATGCTGCTGTTCTTTCTCTTTTTGGCTCTCCAAGCTCCTTGCAAACTCTCACCTCCTCCATGGATCCCACACCTACACCCCATCTTTCCAAGGAGTTGTACCATTGTTACCATCATGATGGTATTAGTTTGCCTTCTGTTTCCCAGTCATTAAAAATAAGACTTTACCACCCCCAGAACATGCCTACCAGAAGTACCTACACCCCGCAGGAGTCCAAATTTACAAAAGTGTTTAATTTGACAATTGCAACCTCTGATCTGTCAATGTGTTTTCCCCAAACTACAAGAAAGGCAAGAAAAAAAAAAAGGAAAAAAAGCCAGTCCCTTGTGATTTTCACACTAGGAATAGGTGCAAGAAAACAAGAGAGTGCAGACAGGACTATCATGCAGATAACCCTGGTCTAACAGCAGCAGCAAGGAACTAACCTACCCTGATTTCCAAGCAGGTGCTATTTGCAGAGCAAGATGGAATTTGCACAATTTCCCATAGCGCTTTGCCAATATGTTCAATCTCCATTAGGACGAAAAACTTCAGGCAATGAACAAGTAATTCATTGGGAGTCAATTTTGGCTCATTGCTTCTTACTTTTCTAATTTGTCAAGGAACTTGAGGTGAAATTTCTCTTTGAAAGAAGAACCCACAGAGGCTATACTTAGTTCAGAGGGTCCAGGCCAGTGTTTCTGTACCTAAGGGAAAATTGTGCCCACTGCAAGCACAATAAATACTAGGGAGCAGAGTTTGGATTCCCACAGCAAAGATCTCCTTGACCACAGTGGGGCCTGAAAAGTTCTGTCCTTCTGCCCATGCAGGTGCCTTGGCCTCTCTTCTGAGCATTCAAAGACAGCAAGAAATCACTGGTAAAACTCAACCCAAGAGAGAGAACACCACTCCCTTACAAATGGGTCACAGCTCAAATTTCCTGTGCTTGTGGCCAGTTTTGTTTTGAAAGTTGTCATAATAAGAAACTAAGCATAATGTGAAGTTCTAATTTCCTTCCAAACTTTATAATCCTTGGAGAAGCCTGAAAATGGGATGCACTACAATTAGCAAAAAAGAAGCCTTAAAAAAGCCTTGCGGAGAGATTTAGAGCCCAATCATAATTTACATTTGCAGGTATGTAGATCTCTAAGTGCACGGCTTCTGCCCTGATTACTAATTAATGAGGTGCAAAGATGCCTGTTGGAGGAACCAGCTCTGATTATGTGGGCCTTATGGGAAAATGAAGCTCTTGCAATCTAAGAAGGCAGATGATATCTTTAACATATATTTTAGAAAATTACAGGAACAAATCAAGGGGCAAAATATACACATGTATATATTTTTAAAGAATCACACACAGCCAGGTTGCGTTACCATCCGATTATCTTATTTCCTTGAATATACAAACCTGGCATGTTTAATAGATTTAGCATGCCATCTATTTTGCATGTCATATACATCCACTTAGGCAGTACGCTAGTATTCTGAATAGATATTACTGTCTTTATAGCATTCATTTTACAATCGTTGAGAGGAATAAGTATACAGAAAGCTGCAAGGTGGGTTTCCCAGTTCAGAACCAAGCATATGATTAAAACCTAAATTTGGCTCAGATTCAGAATAGCATCATTCTATAAAAAGGAGAAAAGGAAGTTTAGGCAAATGTTTAAGGCCCATCAGCTGCTTACATGGTTTGTTAACATGCGACTGTTTTTTGTTTCTTTTCTTTTTTATTTTCACCATTAAAATTTCATCTCCATCTTATTAATTCAAGTGCTCCCACATCACCTTGCTGCTAGGAGAACACAAGGGAAAGATGTATGTAGTGAGGTAGGCCGTGACATACAGTGGGTACAAGGAAGACCGTTTTTCAGAACGTTTCCTTCCTTCTTTACAGCAGAGGATAAATGGGAGTTCAGAGCAGGTCAACAACTTCCCCAACATTTCAGGTGTAGGGAAACTACCTCATCATTTTCACCACGCCAGGAATAAAACAAAAACTCTTGCAACGTTGTGTTTGCTTTAGTTTAGAGACAGACACAATTAAGTAAAAATAAATTAAACACATACCATTTGACTTTTCACTGTCTGCGGGTTTCATCTGAATAGGATGATGCATCTAAAAACAAAAATGAAAAAGAGTAAGGCAGGTTGGATAGTCACAAAAAATCAAGAATCACATTTTTAATGAAGGGCTAAAGAGATACATGATTAATATTAAACATGATGAAATGATATAAATTTAAAATAACACTTTATTATAGGCCTTTAAGAAAAAATAAAATGGTAAAGAAGCATTTTATAACCAGGAAGATTAAAAAAAGTAGATCATTGGGCCCACAGGACTCATAAAACTTTAATTTGCTGCATCTAGTTTCAGAAGACCTCTAAAGTTACAGCCCTCATTAGTTTATGGCATGCTTGGTTTCTGTTTTACCAACTTTTTTTCCTTGAGCACAACCACTGCCAAAACTGAGATGGAATTTTCAAGTAATTTAAGAGCTAGCAAGCATTTCAAACATACTCAGAGGAGTTGAGTTTGACGAATGAACTTTGCTTGTAATTAAAAAACCATGGTGATTCTTTCAGGACTGAAGAGGAAGGGACTCATGCTTCCAATAATAGCTTCCTATGAGTGTTTAGTATCTCTTTTTTTTTTTTTTTTTTTTAGAATACAATATACATTCATTCATAAAGCTTCCATCACAACATGGCACAATTCTGGCTTCCATAAAAGCTCCAAATACTTTTTCTTTTTCAGCCTCCTCCTCCATTCATGTGCCTCTTACTGCAAAAGAAACCAATCCCTGTGTGCAGCACGCTATGCTGAATCTCATGTGGCATCCTACCTTGGCACACTCAGTATGGTGTGTCCTCAGCTTTCATTACTAAGTGATGCTCCCCCCACATTTTATTGTTGATAACTGCAACAAAATTTTTATGAAGGGTGTTTTCTGTTGCTTCAGGAACAGCAACACCACAGCAGCTGAGCTCCCTCTGATCAGAGTGTCTGGCTTTTCCACTGGACAGTGGTTATAGCCAGCCATGTGTCCACCATGATGGATTCAGGGAAATTTTGATACAGCTTCTCAAAAGCCTTCAGAACTGACCTCACATTGAGTTTCAATGTGGGAGATGTTTAAGCTTGCAAAAAACCCCACTTTTACTTTCTTTCATAGGGCTCTGCAGGATTGCTGGGATTTGACTGCACAAACCTTCCCGCAGTGGCAGGGCCACTGCCTTTTCTCTCCTCAGCAACTCCTCGCCATTTCACGTAAGCAGGTAAAAAAATCTATGCTCTTTCTGCTTTTGTATCATTTTTCAATGCAGCAGAGCCGAGTATTGCCTGAAAATGTCAGAGGCAATTCCATTTCTGTTTTATAAAAGACTATTATGGCAAAGTTTGGGAAACAAAAACAGCTGAGCAGGAGAGAAGATCCATGAACTCATATCAAATACACTTTCAAAGCAGCACAGAAAACCAAATCTGCATTGGTTTTGGTGAAGTCACTTAACCTCCAGGAACACAGTTGCTAGATTGTTTAGAAAATATAAAATATTGCTGTGAAAGTTTCCATAAGATTTACTCAAAGTCCAGAATGCTCCCTGGCCCTGCAAATCAATGCATTCCTTGCACTGCTTGCAAACTTCTCACTGTGCCCTAAGGAAAAGGTGAAGCCACAAGGTGGATGTAGTCACCAGGATGCATAAATTTGCTTCAGTTTTAACAATTCTGTTCTCTTTGAATCATCTGTTTCCCAAATGGACTTTAATAGCCCAGCACTTGTCTGCCACCACTCTTATTTGATCTAATTTATAGAAAAAAGGGAACTTCTATTGTACTCTATCTTCTTTAGCTAGTGTTTATCTAGTTTATCCTGGCATCAACAAAACACTGGGCACTGCAGGAGACTTTAAATTCATGGGAATGTGATGCAGCGTGTCCATTCAGCAAGCAAAAAGTGAAAGAAGAAAAAAGGTGTAACCTGCTCCATGAGCCTGTTGCAAGTATGGAAGTCTCTGAGGAGCAATGGAGTAGTGAGAAAATAGAGGGAAGAAAATAGAGTATTGTAAATTTGGGAATATGCAGGTTATAGAAGAAGAACCCAACTCAAATCCAGACCTTTCATAGACAGAGTATCTATCGCTCTTTCTAGCTGCATTTATACGCCCCTAAGTGGAGATATTTTGAATAAAGGCTATTCTAACAATGTTACAAACCTTTCAATTTTCCAACTGCCTGAACCAGTGAAGCCAACTTTGGATCAAATTCATGTGAAGAAGTTATTTTTGCAGCCCAGCGGTCACAACATAAAGATCAGTGTTACCTGACAAACACAGTTACCACATCGGAAATCACCCTCTTCTGTTATACATAATTACCCCAAGTTCATTAAGTCAGTAATCTGTTACGTTCACAAAGGAAGAGGCAAGATTTAATAAGACACTTCAGCTGAGTTTTGACTTGATTTCAAAGTTTACTCCTAAAACCCCATGGTCCAAATTCTCTTTACACCAGCAAGCCGAAGTCAGGAGTGATGCTGTTGTGCTTAACAAAATTATATTGGTGCAAAACCAATACAAGATTCAGATCAGGCCTGGAGAGTTTGACCCACAGACTACCCACAGTAAAATGGATGCGATACACAAACATGGTTTCAGTGAAAAGGAAGGTGGAAAAATACGTTACTGATGGTTTCCTAACATGAGAGGGCTCATGTTGAAGCTTGTTTAACCCTGACCATCACCAACTGATACGTTAACAACCTTTAACACTAGATTCAATAAAACATGCCATTTATAACCTGCAATGGGTTTTACAGAGTCACTGGTTCGCATCTCATTATTAAACTCATTGCTGACCTCTAGAGACAACTGCCGTGACAATACATATTATAAGCTCTCTACCCATAAAATATTTAAAAGTAGGTGTAAAAAAGGAAAGAAAAGAAAAGAATGAGTCTCAAAGAAGTGTGCAGTGAATAAGAAAATTAAAGGGGCAGAGAAAAAGGCTAAATAGGTACTATCCTTTCACTTTACGATGAGCAAAAAAGAAAATAATCTATGCGTTTTATATCTTGCTTGTATAACTGCAGGCTGTAAAATAATAAAATAGCTGCGCTTTCTGAGGCCCTCCAAAAGATTATAGATGATATAAACCTGTTTCAAATTAGATGCCACCCACTAGAATCATGTCATCTAGTGAAATGAAGGATTTCATGTCTTATCAGAAAGCTGTTATTGTAGCTATACATCACAAAGCCATACACTTATGGATCTCAAGGTAAGTGATTTCTCAGTATGTCAGGCTGTCACACAGAAAAACAGGAAACATTTTCTTCTGTGCTTGAAGAAAGCTTTGCTTATAAAAATACAGTATTTATGAATGCACAGTTGCAATTAATAAATAGGCAAGATTAAGAAAAACAACTGCAGTAAATAATTTATAGACATTAACATCATCCTATGCTCAGACCATATAGCAAAAGAGAGCAACACAGGTCTAAGGCAAGGGTTCTTTCTGAGGGTGAGCAGCTTCCCCTGGCAAGCACTGTGTGCGGGGATATCAAAACCAGACTGGAGTACGGGCTGCAAGGAACAACCTCTACTTGGAATTATTTATGGAGCTCTACCAAATAGAGCTGTGCAGCCAGTAACGGCACGACCTACCTTTCCTATATGTGCTCTCTGTCGATAGGTCCCAAACCACACCATGCCACTGTTTTACAACCGAGGGCAGGCAAACGCCTGTTGCCCAAGGTTGCGTGGTGCCTTGAGGCAGAGCTGGCAGCGAAGCGGGGCTCCATCCGCTGCCCGCGCTGTCACCGAGGCCATGCAAAGCCCGAGGCCAAGCAAGTCACCATTTCTCCCTGGGCACATCCCAAGCAGGGGTGCTGATGTGGTCCACGGGAACCAAAGAGGGAAAGAAACAGTTGTCAACCATGCAATCCTGCAAATCCCCTCGAAATCAATGAGAATCTGGCCGCTGGCTATGTCAAGGGCAGCAGCAGGACCGAGCTGTGGCCTAGAATTACAATTGACTAGTTACATCTTCCCCCCC
>VYZV01001453.1:162308-204764 GCA_013401275.1 Pandion haliaetus | reverse complement strand
CCCCCCCTTTTTCCTGAGTACATCACACCGTATGTAAATATAACTTCATTAGAGAAAAAAACCACAGCAGAGCAACCCAAAAACCTCTCAAAGGCATGCACCCTCTCCAGCTTTAGAGCCTCAAAGTCATCTTTTTGACAATAATAATGCTACCTATTTAGATTCTTGTCAAAGCCATGTGACATCTGTATGGGAGAAAAACAAGCTGGCTAAGAGTCTATTTCTGGCAAAAATATTGCAAGGAAATTAGATTAACCTGGGTGGAATTCTATCTGGGAATTTGGAGTCTGTCGTGGTGATTAAGTCATCATTTCTGTCAGATTACTCTAATCGGCTGTCAAATATGATTCCACAACCCCATCTGTAACTTGGCATCCTCGTTATTCAGTCGATGTTACCTTCTGTATACAAAACAAACACTACACAAGGAGGTGTGTGTAGCCTAGCATTTAGCAGAGTCATTAGCTGTGATTACTATTGTGTGCTTGCACATTGCACAAGGCGGCTTGTTTTGTTTAGTCAGGGGACGCTTCAAATCAGGTGTAATCTTAAGCCCAGAGCACTAGGGGTGAATGGAGAAGAACTGTCTCCAGGCACAGCCGAGCATGGGATTGGCACGCTCTGAATCACCACTGCCTCACCAGCAATTGCTTAAATCTCATTTCAGAGTTGTCAGCATATTTGGTGGAAAGGCTTTTGGGCACTTGCTTTCTATCCATTTTCTGAAGACAATGGGCATTCAGATGTTCTAGGTAGGCTAAAGACTTCCTGCAAGCAGTAATTTCTGTGAGTGAAGCAAGGTTTGTAGGCTGAGGCAGTCAACACTTTATATGATCTGTATCGGGTCGTTTAATAAGAGGTATTTTGTGATATATGTGAGTATGTTTGTCTTACAGAGGACTTTGGTGATTAAAAAGCAGGAAATGCCTTTCAGTGAAGATGAAGGAGCTGATAGGCTCAATTTTCTGCAGCTGTGTTGACTCTGTGAAATTCGGGTGCCCTCAGCACCTCTGAAACTCTGGCCATGTAATTACACTATGAAAAATCATTATTTTACGGTCCATTGCAGAAACACCTTCATACATGATTACTACATCTATTAGCAGCTTTTATTCTCTGTTCCTGCCACTGCAGACTGCACGTGCCTTGCTCCTGTCATTCCTCGTGCCTTGAGGAAAGAAAACCACTCATCAAGGAAGGACCCCAAATGCACGTAAACCTGCCTATGCCTTCACTCAGCTCACTATGTCAGTCAAAGACCATCTCCTAAAACTCCTCTAAAGTTAAGGACAGTGTGACTTTATACCATGGGTGTTTAGGGGATGTGTGTGGAGGATTTTATCCATGACTCCTCACTCCTTACCATTCCTCCAATTATCTTTCTACAACCGTTTAAAGTCATCAGTAGATTTCTAGAGCTCTTAGTCCTCTTTAGACCTGTCACTTTCCTCTCTTCCCTGTCATCTCCCATGGCTATAAGCTTTTAGCCATGGCCCAGCTCAGTTTGTCCCTTAACTGTCACCCTTGCAGAGTGCATTGCGGGGAATCACAACACAAAATTGAGCTAAACCTTCCCCCAAGCAAAGGGTAAATTTGAAGAACTTGGGTTACTCGGGTAACGTCCAAACCAAACAAACTGCAGTAGGGTTAAATGATGACAGCTTGCATGTATCTTGTCATTTCTAGCACTTTGGGACTTGCTTCTTGCTAGCATTAATCATTGTTGAAGCCAAAGGGGACTTCTTTCACTTTTTGTACATCTCAGAACTGTAAAATGGCAGGAGAGAATGTGGGAGAGAGAAGAAGAGATGTCAGACCTTAATAAAATGCTGATATTCTTCCTGGGGGAAGGATTATAAATCCATAGAGTTTTTGGAGCCCATAGGAAAACCAAAGAGGAAGAAAATACTAAGGAGCAGCAGGGACAGGGCACAGGAGAAAAAAAGCACTTAAGGAGGAACCAGCATGAAAAACGGTGGGAAAGATTTACTTTCTTTGCCTGACTCTGGTCCGGGAATGAATTTAAAGTTTCCTCCAAGCTCCTGATCCAATTAGTGAGTGCAGCTTAATTAGACCAGTAGTCCAAGGAAAAGAAGAACCCAAATCTCTACCTGCCAGGTTCCTGAACACCTTCACTGAGTCTGGAAGTCAGGAAGGAATATATTGACCTACCAAAAGACTGGGGGTAGAAGAGAAAATGGTCCATAAGCACCAGAGAATTAAATGATTTTCAGTGTCTTTAGAGATCATTGTTTTTCTGGATTATTATGTGCAGACACCTCTACACACATTCCCCAGCTCCTCATTTCAGCTTTTAGCTCCCAAATATTTCAGTAGGATCCTTTTGGAGGGGCTCTTCAACATATTTCTTGCATTACTTCAATGCCAACTGGTTTTGCTTTTTTAAACCCTTGTGACTCACAATTAATACAAGTTTCCCAGAATTGAAAGAGGTGTATTTTCCTATGGAAGAAAACTGTTTAGAACAACTTCTCTAGGGTTAAACTAACTTGAATTACACAGTCAATATCTGGCTACAGCTTCAGGGAACTTTTTTGGGAACTGGGGACAGTCTCTGAGGCCAAATAAATACTACTGATTAAAAGAGGCGAGGGACCACTCTCTGGCTCTTAAGAGAAGTGGCGTGGCACAGCTTGCATTTACAAAGCTATACTTCTCCTTCCTCTCAAAACAGCATACCCTTGTCCACACTGCCTAAAGGGAACAGTGTCTAGCCCATGTTATTCCCACCAAATATGCCCACACGCCGGGCAGGAAAGTCCTAACCGGCATGGAGACCAATGCCGTGGGTGCTGCTTTACCGGTACAGGCAGAGCTTTGGATTCCCAGTATTGGTTTAATTTACCTTAGTTTATTCATGTGTAAAAGGAGGACAAATGTGCATCCATCACATAGAGTTTCACAAATAAATGCAAAGCAGTAGCTGTAACTGCCTGAGCGACGGCATAGCCAGGAGATTGTTTGCTGTCATCCTTTCATAAATCCCAATTTAAGGGATTTAAAATGTGTTAGGTATTCATACAATTTTAGTAGTAGAAGAATGTGGTCTGTTACTTGGCCTCCCAGATTACCATCAGACATGTATATGCGTCTTTTGGAGAGAGAGGAAGAGGGAGAGACGGAGGGAGGGAAGGAGGAAGGGAGAGAAGCAGGAGAAAATGAATATTGCTGGTGGGTGCCAAATATAGTTCATGCGGTAATGCATAACATCATTATTTTCTATTTAGAGCACAGAAACAAGCATATAGCTTGCTTAAAACAAGTTGTTTCTTTTACCGCAGAACACTAAAACTGCTGAAATTCAATGACTTTTGGAAGCCTTCCAACTCAGTCATTTTCAATCCACTACACTCCATGTTTTAAATTCAAGTTAAATTGAACATTAGCTCGAGAGACTAAAAACAATGCCGTGCTTTAAAATAATAATAATTATTAATAATAATAAATAATAATAATAATAATGATCATGATCATCATCATCATCATCATCATCATCTAGCCATCCCTCCACAGTCACTGCTGCATCCTGCTGTTCCTCCTGTACATTTACTAATTAGGGTATAACACTCGGTCTCCTTTAAAAGTTGTATCCTCACAGAAATGAAAAAGTTGGTGGTCTTAGAAGTAACAGCTTCACTTCCTAATGTACAAATAAATAACTACTGTTGCTCTGTTAGCAGTTCTAGTCCATTTATTTAATTCCTTCATTTCTCACCACCCACACAAATGGCAACAACTCCAGGACACATGCAAGCCAAACGGAGTGGAGATAAGGAAGGGGAGGTATAACCAAAATTTCTCTCTTCAAAATCACATGGAAACCAAAGTGATTAACTATCTTTTCTTCAAACAAATGAGCCTTTACAGAACCTATTCAATCCTAAAAATAGACATTAAGTGGGATTCTATATCTTGTTGGGAATAATGCCTTGGGGATATTTTGTATCATCCATGCTTAAAAAGCAAACCTATTAGACATCTGAGCAAAACATCAGATATTATTTTAACAGCGAGAGCTATCCATCTCATCTGCAGCGGCAATAACTTTTGTTGACATTTTGCCAATTGACGTTTGCATGCCAAGGTGGGTTTTTTTTCCCTTTGCATTAAAATGATAAGGCACAGGAAGATAACAAAAGTCTCCCCATGACGTTAATTGACTGAGTTTTAACACCCATTCAAGGTAACTCCGAGGAGTAAAAATTACTGCCCATGTTTCTGAGAGGAAAACAAAGCATGGTGAAGTGGCGATTTGCCCAGTGTCATGCCAGAGAGGTACTGCGTGGCCCAGAGTGACTATCCGAAGGGATGTAGCCAAGGTGTCCGCACCACAACAGAGCCTGAGCTCCTCAAGCTCTAATTGATTTCTCCTCCTAACACCATTGCAAGGTGCTTAACACTGCTATCTCTTTTTAGTAGAAAAGAAGACGATGGGAGAAAAAAGGCAGAGAGGCTACACGTGATTCATCTGGAGTGATGCCATAACCGAAGCCAATGTCTCAAGCCAAAATCTCATAGTTTTATCACCAGGTATAGGTAAGGCATTAATGAGCGGGTGTACTCCACACAGCAGACTTTTTTTACAGTATTACTCCCTAGATACCCTACTCAAGAGGTAACATAAGAACCTGAAGCAGTGATGAAGGATAGCTGGAGGAACCAAATGCCAGCCAAGCTGTTGTGGGTTTGGGATCTCAGCTAATAACAAACGCAGCCTTGTGCCACATCGGGTGGATTTGCCCAGCATGACCTAAGATGCCAGGACTCAATTCCCAGCATGACACAAGCCTTGCAGGCAATGTCCCACTGGGCATGAGTCAAGTGTTCTGAAGCCGTACTTTCTTCCACCTCCCTAGTTGGGCGTTGGTTTCCAGAAGTTAACAGGAGGTTGAGACTTAAAAAGGAATACTTTTCCTTCAAATCTAAGAGCACCACCCCTCTCCACTCCCCCNCCCCCCCCCCCCCCCCCCCCCCCCCCCCCATTAATATCTGGAAAACAGAGCCAGAGCAAAGCCAAAACACACTACCTATTATCTCACCTTCTATGAAAAGGTCTTCCCACCTCCCATGGGAATGAAGCAGAGGTCCCTTAACAATCCCACAAGGGGAAGGCAGCAAAGCAGAGGCTTGTGCTTACTTGGGTAGTCTGCAGAGACATATTTCACCTTTCTTCTCCTAGCAAAAGTCAAATCCCCTGCTTAGGAAGCACTGACCCCTGAGGGCATGTTCAAGGAAGTTTGCCCTTCTCATTTAGGACTTCAGAATCTGTGAAGACTCAAGATGATGTCCCCATCTTAAAAAAAAAACCTCTCCTGCTGCCACATGGAAACATTCAAGTAGTTCAGGCTGTGGGCATCGTTTTAGGGTGTTAATATTTGAGGCTGGTCCATGTGAACCCCCTCCCTTTCTACATAAATCCCTCTGGTTCCACATCAACATCTAGGATGATTTTTAGATACTTGTGAAGAAAACAAAGCAATCCTCTACCCCCTTCTTCTCCTCCCCCAAAAACACAATACCAAACAAAAATAAAATAAATTATCTTTTAGGCTACGGATGACTGTGAAGAAATTTAGTTTAAATGAAGGGTTTTTAAAAACATGCAATGGCTTTTGTAATGCAAAACACAAACTTGACTGTGACTGAGGGCACGGCTACCAGGATGTTAAATGCTTGTTTTGCAGAAGTTTTACTTTTAAGATTTATGCTGTTCTGTGCTTGCATGTACTGTCTCCTCTGTGAACTATGCTCTGGGAAAACACCATGTGATTATGCTCAGCAATATCCTCTACCTTTGCCAAGCTGAAATTTAGGAAATAACTCTTTAAAGGGAATGACCAGCAACAGCAACATTTCAGAAAGGCAAGAAAGCATAGTCAGGGGTCCTCTGCTTCTTTCACAATGTTATGTCATCTAAACTTAACTTCTCCATTTTTGGCTTTCATTCAATAAGAGAGAAACCAGCCTCAACCACTCCTTCAGTTTCACATCACAGATTTTCTGTTCATTTACTAAGCGGATCTTCTGCCTGACTCTTTCTGCAGCACGGAAGGTCACCTTGATCCAACAATGCACTTGGTCTCCTCTTCTGACAGACTAGAGTCTATTATTTTGTACAAAACTTCAATTCTAGGCTATGGGATTTGTATTTTTTTTTTTAATGTAAAGGTTTTTGAAAGTTCTTGTTGGAAAGCTTTCATATTTACATTACAAGATACCAGCAAGAACATCTTACAGCTAAAAAGTGTGATTGAGGTAAGTCTAAAATAAGCCCCAAAAGCATCCAAATTATAACTTCTATTGAAATCCTACCTTTTAAATTAGAGCAAAGGGTACAATTTATAGAAAGAGTTGGCAGCAATGATGTGGGGCTGCTGCCCTTTTCATTTAGCAAAGGTGCAAAGCAGTTCTGAGTCCAGAATACATGTCTTGATTCATGATTTGCACCTCTCCAGCAGTCAGTCAGGCTGTCAAATTCCACCCTGTTACCAAACACAGACTAATCCATATTTCTTCAAAGATCAGATATGTGCCCCAAACTACTCGTCAACATGCGTGCCTCTAAATATTGGAGGGAATAGCCAAAGCATTCAGGTAGAAAAGGGGTTTTGAATGAAGATGTCAAAACCCCTACTCTTCTGACTGAGATCAGCTGGGGTAAGTAGTACACTTTTATTGTTTAACCAGCAGAGCCATAATATTTTATGCCAAATGAGGATATGGCTCATAAATTCTATTTAAGCTCTCCATGAGCTGAAGTTACAGGAATTTTCCACAACTACCCAGTATCAGCATCCAAATAAAAGCTCTCAGTGTTATGCCAATACTCTGCAGTGGGGAAATAATCTGGCTGTGGAGAGAGAATGAAAAAAGATAGCTCGATATTTGATCCATCTATGAAAACATAATATTACTTCTGTCTCCAGCCACAAGCATACACAAACACACACTGTCCACACGCAAATATGGACATCTAGTTGTGTACACATACAATTACAAACAGCAGTAAGAATCACATTAAGCAACCGTGTAATTTTTAACCACCCTTTGTATGAACTCATTCTCTTTCATTTTTTACCATCTCTCTAGATAATGTATTTTGCCAGTGCTTTCTTTGGGATAAGGGAAGTATTTTTTATTCATACTAAACATGCAGTATACATTTATAATGCTAATCTTAAGGAATTCTAATGTATTTAAATATTTCACTCAATAGGTGCTTGGGGAGTTAAACAAACAAACAAAAAAATGGGCAACATTAACAGAAACATATATTTTTGAAGAATGAGTCAGTTCCAGCTGGCTGTGGTATTTGGACCGAGCTGTGATTAAGCTTTCATTAGTAAAAGGGACAATATCAGGAACAGTAAGGCCAAAATCAACCTGCCTCCACCCATTTGCAAAGCCCTGAACCAAATATGAACCTTAATGCATTTCTCCAGAGACTGGGCCCCTTGATTCCCTTGAAAAAAGCACCAACATGCTTCATTTAGTGACTATAAATGCCAGTATGTGAAAAACTGTCTTTTCTTACTTATTCTTTATATTGCTATTCTACTCAATTAGAAGTTGTCTCTGTGTTGTGCCCCATGAGTAGCATTTTTATGTGCAGCTTGCCTAAAGGTCAAAGAAATCTCTTTGCAGAGATGGCTTCAGGTGGAACAGCTGGAGGCCATGGAGAGATGTCAGGAAGGTCCTCTGACAAAACCAACTGAGCTCAAACCTCTTACATCATTCATCCTACCTGCTCCAAAGGTAGCATTTGGAGCTACTGGTAATTCTTGAACTCCCAGTTTCTTGGCATATGCTATTTTTTCTGAGCAAGGCTAATGCAGCCTGAGGGCTGTTACAGCTTCGGTGAAGCTAGCGGAGGGCAATGAAAGCACAGGGGAAGAGGGCATGGTTGCATAAAAAATTTTCACCAAGTCACACTCTCTATTTTTGGCTCGTGTATCTACAGGGAGGAAAACAAGTGCCCGACGTGAGAGCTGTTAGCTATCAGGCTACTTTTAAACCGGGGTAAATCCATGTCATTCTTTGCAAAATGAATAGGGTCACAAGAGGCAAGGGATATGCCTGCCTGAGCAACCCTCAGAGTCCCCCAGACCCAAGCATATAAGGACAGCACTTAAACTGACTGTAGCTCTTAGAAACATCTTTCTTCTTGGTTAATCATATATTTTTGTACAACTAGAAGGATTCTATATTCACACAAGCATAGCAGTTTCTTTCACTTCTTAGCAACTGAGGAAATGAGAGATGAAAAAAATCCAGTAGCTCATCTTGAGTGACTTAATGCCAATACAAGATTACTGCCTATCACATATTTTCTAATTCTTTTCTACCCCAAATGCCCCCAAGGAATTGGACTTAACTTTGTTTCTTTTAGAAGATTATTCTAATTGGACAGACACTGTTTTTTTCCTGATACTTGATGTAAGTTTTATTTTACCTCTTGCAATGGTAAATCCTCAATTCTGTGTCCAATCAAAAATAATTCCCATTTGTCACTGGCATTTGGGCAGTAATTGGCCCTGGAGAAAGTATATGCACCATCTACATCCATGCTGCTGTGGATGCTTGGTGAGGTACTCCTGCAACAGCATTCATCCTCTCTGTATTCCTCACAATATTTGAAATGAACATACTGTATAACAACAAAGCACATTTTCCTTTAAGGTGTTGTCATGAATTGGCCACAAAATAATATTAGTTGCTGTCTGGCAGATACTTGCTCAAGTGATGCTCTGGAACACAAACTCCCTTCAATCATTTGAGCCATTCACATTTGAATTGAAATATAAAGGTATCATGTACCTTGCATCTCTGCATGAGGCTATAATCCCATTGAGAGATCCTGGCAGCAGTAAGGAACACTAGAGTGTTTTGTTTATTTTCACGGTGGAATTACAAGCTTCACTTATGGAGCTACCTGACTTTCAGTTCTTAGTTTAAAACTAATCTTATCCTCTGAGTAGCATCTTATTTTCCACAATCTTATTTTCTTCAACCCAGAATCCTATGTTGTCTATCTTGAAATCAGTGATAAGGCTCTATTCATACTTTCTTAAAGATCGCTACAGACTTCCAATTACTCCTTCCAGACACGAGCTTCTCTTTTTCTTTTTTTTCTCTGTTTTTTTCCCTGTGTTTCTCCTTCAGAAGAGAAAATTTCCACTCGCTGCAACTTGTAATGGTTGCAAGTAGGATTGGGTGAGCATTCCTAGAATGAATGACAGAGGCAATGTATTCATGAGATTCCTTGATACATTGCAGATTCCATTTGCAAAGAAGCAACGTTGCTTATTCTAACCCCTGCTTGTGTATCCCCCTGCTCCTGCAATGGGAGATAGCCCATCTCTGAGTTACAATAGGGCGAGAGCTGGGATTGACTGCAGACTGCTTTAACGCCACTCTTAATGACAACTTGTGAAGATTAGGAAGTTGTTAGAATCAGATATCAGCAAAAGCTCCAGCTTGCTTTGTGAAGTCAGTCTGAATTAATTAATGGGTAGCTTTCCTTTGATACTGCTTTGATATTTGGCTGCAGCTGGATGAAAATCAACCACAAAGGAAGCTACATTTTGTTTACCACTAGTTAAGACTGTTTAGTTCAATGTTTTTTTCTTTTGCAGTTTTTGCTTTTTTAACTTCCCTGGCACAAGGCAACAGAGATAGGCTTTCGCTAATAAACGGAGTTATGGTAGCATGTTTTTCAACGACTGCTGCTCTCCGCTCCTGGAGATACTCAGGCTACATTCTGGGAGCAAAGCCATTACTGATTTCAGCAAAGCTGCAAGTGAAAAGATGGATCATTCCAGAGTAAGACTAACATTAGCCTTGCCTGCTCTGGTACTGCTTTTCCTGTTAAAAGGTATGTAACGCTTGAA
The DNA here is from genome assembly GCA_013401275.1 of Pandion haliaetus. Taxonomy (NCBI): domain Eukaryota; kingdom Metazoa; phylum Chordata; class Aves; order Accipitriformes; family Pandionidae; genus Pandion; species Pandion haliaetus. The sequence goes on along the minus strand of VYZV01001453.1, from coordinate 194,853 downwards.
TATTTGCTCTCTGTTTTAGAGGGTGCTGATCACTTCCTCCATACACTGACAGCCTGAAATATAAGCTCTGCAACTAGTGGTCTTCCTTAACTATTCAGGGTGGGAATCCACAGCCCATTTTAGTGTCTCTAAAGGTTTTGGATGTCCACCATGACAATCAGACGAACATGTCTGTACCCCAAAGAAGTGCTTGCACCCAAATGAATCCCTGAGTATTTCTAACAGCCCCAGTGACCCTGATGGCAAGAGGAGAAAGGATTGCTCTGCACACCACAGGGGAAGAGCAGACAATGAAGTGGCTCTTCCAGCTAAGCTGATGAAGATGATAATTTCTTCCAGAGAACGAGCAAAAAATCAATTATCTCTCTGGGTCTGCAAAGACTATTTTTAATTAGGCAGGATATAATTGCCCAAGGTGTGTTATTAGAGCAGGAGGCTCAATCAAACCACCCAGTTTCACCTGGTTTTCCAGGACATATTACGGGGTTTCTAATGGCCACAGTGAAGACAGAACTTAAGTTTTCTCTCTCATCATGTATGTTGTCACATACAACAGCACGGTGCACCTAAAGAGCATGGTTCATTACCTGATTGAGACGGGAGAAAGCTAGCTAGAGATGCATCAGCTTCCCGCACCACCACGGGAGTACAAACACTAAATGAGACAACATTGCATCCCTTCGATAGCAATGCATAGAACCACAGACCACACAGCAGAGGTCTTTGAAAGAAGCAGCACAGCTCACAGGGTTGGACACAATGGCAGAAAGATGCTGAACAAACAGTCTTGCTGTTGTAAATATGCCATGAAGCCCAGGCTCTTTAGTCATAACATAACTCAGATCCATGGGCACCAAACATTGCTATTGAGGCAGGTAAATGGCATCCAAGGGCATCTCTAATGATGTTACTTCCTCATGCCTGCAACACTGTTTATGATTTGCCTTTCTAATTTCACTATTGTAGGAGTAGTCAGACAGCTAGGAAGGCTTCCTGAACTAGTTTTTCATTATGAAGACAATTTTAATAGCTTCTGTCATGGTGCTAATGAGGCTGACTGAAGCACCTGTACTTTCTGTTCCGGATAACAGAAAACAGCTAACACCAGCAGGAGAATAAATAGCTGTTTAAGAGAGTGCCTGGGCTATTATCCTTAGCTAAGCATCCCCCCTAAATCTTGGTGAGCTTTGCAATACCCTAGAGTATTCCAGTGATGGCCTCTCAATTTTGTTCAGAGTTTTCCATTCTGAAGTGCACAGCAAAAGGTTCTCCAGTCAGTGATTTTGGGGTACACAGCTTGAAAGTGATATCCTGTGAAGAGATCCTCCAGCCTCACTGAATAAGATGTTCTAAGTTGGACATTAAATTCTGGAGGCATTTTGCAAAGTGATGACCTCAGCTGTCCGGAGTCATGGAAATCAGAGGTAAAGCCCAGTGTCACATGCCAGAACAGCTTGGCCTTTTGGGGATGGGCTTCACATCAGGGAATTTTTCTGAGGTTAAGCCAGTATTATGTGTTACTTAGTTTCCATCCCAACAACATTATATGGCAAAGCTGCACAAAAAAAAAAAAAAAAAAAAAAAATCCTGAACTACTCCAAAAGAGCTATCTAAAAAAGCTAGTGTGCCTCTAACTGCCTTTGCAGATGTGCTCTTTCTTCTCAGCAGACCCACTACACCAGGGAAAAGCAGCAGTCTGATATGAATGTCTAGGATCTGAAACAGCTCACTGATGCCCATACCCTGTGCAGCTCTGCACCCTCCTGACGTACCGCAGGGGTTGGGCTAGGGCATCACCCCCCTGAGTAAGACAAATCAAGGTTTAGCCTCCGTCTCCCAGTGCTTCAGGTCAATGGATCTTCATGCACTTCCCTATTCTTGGGGAGTATCTTTCAAACGTTTGAAGCCTTTCCAAATAATAAAAATACTTATTAGCACATGGACTCATAACCAGATATCGTGATTCTTCAGTCACTGCCCTCAGGACTCGGCAATCAAGTGTTTTTACTTGCTTTGTCTAAACCCCATGAGAGTTTAATATTTTCATACACAGTGGAACAGCTTCAAGACGAGAAACAGTCAACTAAGTCAACTAAGTCCAGTGGTGAAGGCTCTTTTAGGTCAATTCGAGTTAAATCCTTACAACAAACAAGCCAGAGAGGATATGACCTGCATTCTCCTGCATGTCAGAAAGCTATCCTAATGATCAGACTGTACGGGAAGGTGAACCTGCCCCTCATCCTTCACTGAGAAAAAGGGACAAAATAATTATGAATTAAATGTTTTTCTCAATTTAGGGAAGTTATTTTCACTTAGTCAATATTCCCCTCTCCCTACACATGCACAACACCCTTCATTCTGCCGTTAAGCTGCAAGTTCAGCTACTTACAGGGATTTCATTGGGCTCCTAAGTCACTTTTTACCATTTGATGAATTCAGGGCTGGTGATCCACTCTGTGTTTCACAGTAATGGTAGATGCAAACCCAACCTTTGTACAAAGGTAACTGAATTTAGGGCAAATTTTGATTTTTCACTTAAGTGGCAAAGTCAGTGCAACTTTTTTTGAGGGGCAGAGGTGGCAGTGGTGTATTTGCATAATAAAAAATCACTTCTGAGCTGGACAAAATGCATCATTATGTAGTTCCATTCGCATAGTATTTTAAAGGAAGAAATGGGCCAGATTCACTTTCTCAACATCATTCAATGTCTTATAGCTGAGTTCCTAGGAATAGGCACTCCCTGGGAATTCTCTGCTTTCCCATCTGGTTATTTTTATCATTTAAACATTTCTAGACTTTTCAGATCCTTCATTAAACAGCATGTGGCCATGCTATATGGGTACTGAATTAGTTCAATTTGTCATCATAAATCAATCACTCCTATCCCTTAACTAACTTAATTGCTCTTTGAATTCCCTTTCTGTTTGTCAAAATCTCTCAAAGTCACTGATATCTCATATTCAGGCTATTATTCAAGTCATATTGGATGATTACCTTTTTATTACAGGTAATTTTTACATTATGTTCATATAGTACTGACAACTCATAAAGCCTAAAGCAGAGAAGGGAACTGGATATTAAAACGCTACTCCAGGAAGGAGTATGCCAGGATATTCATTAGAAATGAGCTCATGATGTAAAGTGAAAATCAGAAATATATTTGTTTTTTTGCTTCTTGTTGGACAAACAGTATTTTATCAGAAAGTGAACGTGGATTCATAGTAAGTCGTCATGGATGCCTGCATTTTGAAACAGATTATTCTGAAGGTTAAATAACCTGCTAAACCGATTCAGCACAGCACTGAGATTTCTCTCCCACGTTACAACCCTTTAAGCCCCATGGCCCCAGAGGGGCTGTGGTGCTGCCTTGCTGATATGTGCGATACTGACACCGTGGCACGTAGCAAGACCAAGAGTGTTTTACATTCAACATGAAACCTGAGCCAGTCCACTGGGGTGAGGGGAAGCCCCAAAGCAGACTGGCATTGTGCCGATGATTGTCAGCCTGGTGTAGGGCAGAATGAACCCTACAGTGAACAGGCACCAAAAGAGAAGAATGATCTAAGTTCCTCTTTAAAAATCAGGTTTTCATATTCTACACCCCTGAATGGACCCCAAGGTTTCCTTACAGCCAGTGCAGAATACTTAGGGAAAAGTTCCTTCTAAGACAGTCCTGTTTCCCTACCACGTAAACAACATTTAATAAAACCAGTAGTGATTCTTACAATGTAAAAACTGAAAAATCCTTCCATCGGCAACATCTGGCAAAAAAGGAAGCCATTAATATTTTACAAGACATTTAGATCCTACAAACTCCATCTTGCTGTTAAAATTTTAAAAGCTTTCTCAAAACTGTGTATCTCCCTTGTTAAACCTTTAATTAAATTGATTCATACAGCTAATGTCCTAATTTTGTGCCAGAACTTCAATACAACAGGTTTGCTGCTACTTGGAATATGTGTACCCCATTTGAAATAAGAACCATGTAAACCATTAGTCTGTTGAACGCACAGGAGTGCTGAGACCTAAATCAGTGTGGGCTATTCATTATATCTGTGATAACCTTAGCTATGAGGATATATGCAAAAATATACATATAGGCAACGAATAATCATTACCATGTCAGATGAATCATAGAATCACTAAGATTGGAAAAGACCTTTAAGGTGATCGAGTCCAACCGTTAACATAACACTCCCAAGTCCACCACTAAATCAATCTAAATCTAACTTCAAATACAGAATAAAGACTCTAAAGACTTTTAGGTGTAGTTTTTACAAATGTATTCCCATTGATTCCTGACTTCAAATAGTTTCTGCATGAGATTAAAGGGGTATTTATTCAGCAACCGGGTTCCAAGAATCTGACCAACACATAGTGCTCTTGTGTTACCTATCTGCACTTAGCTCTTGCTGGCAAATCCTACCAGATTCACTCGTTAGGAAACAGAGCACATTCTCTTTTTAAAATAATGCACTTAAAAACTAAAATAAACAAAAAAGAAGTTCCTGCATACAGCTCTTTGAGGTTTGCTCTCTATACAGGAGCAAATTTTCACTAAGCAGCAAATTAGAGCATGGGGGGGGAATTAAGATTATTACGTCTAACTGAAGGTACAGACTAAATCTAGATGGGAGGAATTTATTGGATTATTTTGTTTAGGGAATAGAAGTTAAACAGCTCTAACAAAGCCATGAGATTCTTAATGAAGATGAGACTAGTTAAGGCCTCAGTTCTACATCTCATCCCAAAGCAGCACATTTCTAAGATCATTGTTACATTAAAATCGAACAGACCAATGTTCCAAGAAAAGCTGATTCTAAGATGAATAATACAAACCGCATCCCTATGAACTAGGATATGAGCTATGGACTTGCATGTTATACCTGAAAAGACACATCTGGAAATTAATGTTGTTCATTTATATCCTGGTTTCAGCTGGGATAGAGTTAATTTTCCTCCTAGTAGCTGGTATAGTGCTGTGTTTTGGATTTAGGATGAGAAGAATGCTGATAACACACTGATTTAGTTGTTGCTGAGCAGTGCTTAGACTAAGTCAAGGACTTTTCAGCTTTTCACACTGCCCAGCTAGCANAAGAGAGCAGGCTGGGGGTACACAAGATGCTGGGAGGGGGCACAGCCATGACAACTGACCCCAACTGACCAAAGGGATGTTTCATATCATACAACGCCATACTCAGCAAGAGAAGCTGGGGGAAAGGAGGAAGGAGGGATGATCAGAGCAAAGGCACTTCGTCTTCCCAAGTCACTGTTACGCGTGATGGAGCCCTGCTTTCCTGAAGATGGCTGAACATCTGCCGATGGGAAGCAGTGAATGAATGCCTGGCTTTGCCTTGCACGTACAGCTTTTGCCTTACCTATTAAGCTGTCTGTATTTCAACCCATGAGTTTTTGCACCTTTACCTTTCCGATTCTCTCCCCCATCCCACTGCGGGGTAGGGAGTGAGTGAGCAGCTGTGCGGTGTTTAGCTGCCTGCCGGGTTAAACCGTGACAATTTAGAAGACATAAAAGCTACTCATGATGCCAGCACCAAGTAAACAGAAGAGAACTGTCCCTATTTCATTGCTATGTATCATATATATCAATATGCCTGTATTTCTCCAACACTGTATATCTTCTCTGCCTAGTAGCAATCATATCATAACAAGTGATATCTGAATACTTTTTCGAGGAAAGATAAAAGCTCCATTATATGACAAGGAATATTATGACTAACAGAGATATTATACTAATCATGAGTAAAAAGAAGATGTTTGATCCTACTTATGCTGAAAGTTTTTAAAAATTAAAAAAAAATCTTTTAAATGAATTTTATCCTCAGGAAAATGATTAAAACCAGAAAAGCCTTGAGATGTCAGCTGGTGACATGTTTTTCTTCTTTATCTTTCTTTTTTGTTGTTGTTGCTGTGAAAAAAAATCTGAAAGAATACAGCAAAGTGCATCATTAACTTCTTATTAATTTTATAATACAAAGGCAATTCAGTTAAAATAGTGGTGCTGCAACTTTAAATTACAGAACTAGCTTGGTATTTAATGAGAGATTTAGCACAGCGGGGTTTCTGTTAAATTAAGTTGTGCCTTCACATCACAGTGGGAAAACAGGTGTATATTGGTTTAGAATTATGGAAATGTTGACTAATTCCAAGGCTTGTAATCAAACAGCAAGGCACCCTGCAATATTTTCTTCCAAGATTCTGCATTAATCATTTATGTCTGGTCTTATTTTCTTCATGTCCACTAAAAGGGTGCAGCTCAAAGGAGCAGATAAAACGCTCGTGTTTTCATGTCTCTGGGAAGGATGAGGTCCACGCAAAAAGCAGATATAGAAACAGAGCACTGCTCTGCTTTGAGCTTTGCTCAAATACCTATCTAAATTAAACTGAACATGCAGTCTTGGAAGGGGGATAAATTTCACACTAAAAAAACACTTTTTGGCTTTATGAATGCTGATCCAAAACCTGCTTACCGAGCCACATGGAGCAGGTCTGCATTTAAAAAAATGAAGAGTCTAAGCCCAGAAATAATCTGGCCTCTATCATTTAATGAACACAGAGGTATTCCCTTCCATGATTCTGCAGCAGTGCGGGATATATTTGCGCGCAGGTAAAACGCAGGCAAGTGTCAACCACAGCATCCCTGCAGGCCTCTGCTCTTGCATCTGCCATCATTCCTTACCTTACACTAATAAATCACCTGCCTTTGCCTTGGATTTTCTTCCTGGGCCATTTAAGGATGTCTCTTATCTGACACGTAGTGGTATTACAGTAAAAGTGGAAGGCATGGATTCTTTTGTTTCCAGGAGACACCTTATTACTGAACCTCCTACATACCATATCTCATTTACTGGAAGCAAGCTGACACTTGATGCCCAAATGAACCTGATCCCAATTCATCCCTTGTTGTAACTCTTGCCAGAAGATTGCATCCATTTGCTCTGAGACTGTTTCACACATGGACCTATCCACTACTGATTCCTCCTCGTTAGGTGAAAGCTGCTTAGTGGGCAAGAGCTAACAACATGGAAATTTGCTAAAATTCATATAAGGAGAATCCTGCCAACGTGAAGTGTTTTCAGCACGTGTGCCACAACTTTAAAGCGTGCTTAAATGACGTTATTTTGGGAATACACAGATGCAGCACAGCAGTATCACCATATATGCTGAATGTCAGCATACAGCACGTGCAAAATATAGAATCTGTTATATAATATATGCTGAATCATTCTCAAAGAGCAGTAACAGATCTGTATTTGAGTCGCTTCTGTGTATTAGAGGTGTCCCTTTAAGAAGTAGGTATAACAACTTATCTCAAAGTAAAATCTTAACAGTATCTGGCAGTATCTGTCAATCTCTGGCAGTATCAGGAATATTTTCAAAGCCCGGGCCCCAGAGTCACGGGAATGTAATTTTCACATTTCCTTAAAAGAAAAGTTTGTAACCTCACAGTCAGGACAGAAAAATACAGTTTGAAAAGGTAAGTTTTAAATGACAAAGAGCTAGATATAGCATTAGGAAAAAAGTATTATATTTTTGAGCTTTACTTTAAAAAAAAATCAAAAGGTATAGTAGTCTCTTTAACTGCTGCATGCTCGTTGGCTGTACAAAAGCAGAGGAGAAAATGATGCCCTGCTCAAGTAAGATGCAATGCAGAGCTGAGCCAGCTTTGCCATCTGTACATGGGGAGGTCAGGGAAGAAGTCTGCCCCTCCATGTCACCTGCTGGGATAACTCAAAACGCAGCAGCCTGCTCGCAGGGCTCAGGGAAGAACAGAGGAGCAAACAAAAGGACCCTCTCTGCTTCTAAAGAGAGAGATGTATAGATCTCGTGGTAAGGCTTGAGGGTCAGGGCCCACACCCTACCTGGACCCAGCAATGCTGGCTGGGCAGGGTGCTGCTCCAGCAGCTCGGGACCATCTCCACCAGGGGGTCCATCTTACCTAGCCAGTCAGCACAGCCATTTGACTCAAAGCATGTTGGAGAGCAATTACACAATGAGTTAGGTTAACTGCAACATTAGCTGAAGTGCATTAGAGAGCATTCATTTAAGGGCTCAGCATTTTATGGCAGAAGAGATGGGAACCAACAACTGGGGCTGCAGAGCTAGAGAATGCTGAGATTCAACCTGAGCTCTGAAGGGGTCTCAACGGGAATAATCCCTCGGAGCCTTCCTTGCTGTCTGAGGACGGCACATCCATCCTCTACACTCTCAAAAGGTGAGCCTGCCACTGGGAAGCTTGTAAGGTCTTGACACTATCCCTTGCAAAGGCCAGTTGCTGGAAAACATCACTTGAATCTGAAGTGCCACAATTTTTCTTTTCTTTTCCTGCAGCTGACCTACTTCTGCAGTTTTCCTACTGCCTCTTCCAGCATTTTACCTTGCAAATGACAGAAGCCCCCCTTTTTAGCAGGACTCACGGATAACTATCCAACATACTTCTCTACATTGGTCATTTCCATGACAGGTGAGGTGGTTTTCCTAACAGGAGTTGCATAAAGTGACGTGGCCACATGTGAATATTTCAGACACATAGTGTCCGGTTTCACATACAGCACATAGGAACTAAAGGAGATGTTGGCCCTATAACTGTTAGTCCAGTCAATGTTCTGTTTATTTATGCAGTGCTGTATACATTTATTTATTTTTCTGTGTGTAAACATACACTCCAACCATATACTTGAACACTGCCCCTACATCAAGAGGGAATATACCTCCATGCTTTATATTTTTCCTTTCCCATTCCCAAAGTATGTGGCCACATTCAGCAGAAGAAATGAAAACATTAGTACAAGAAGATTTCAGAGTTAAGTCATGCAATTACCAGTGATATACTTCTCTCTAGCCATGTAACTTAAATCTGAACTACCGTAGGATAACACAAGCTACAATTTGTACAACACAACCACAACAGTTGCAACCGCTGGTGTGAGGTATCAGTGAGAACACGTTGGTGAGGAGGGGTGGTGGCAGGGAACACGATGACACTGTGCAAGCAGTTACATGGTACCACACTCTACAGTACCCTGATGTGCAGCCACTGCACCAGTGCAGTCAGGTTGTTTAGAAACCATGTGGATAAAGGCTGCATTTAACAAAGTTGAATGTATTTTGTCTTTTCCTCTTCTCTCCTTTTACAGACTAGAAGCCCCAGTGGTACAGTGGTTTTTTTGCTGTATGTTTTTTTCTCCCTCCCTCCCCCTTAAATTAAAAAAAAAATTGAATCTACGAATCTACATTGCACTTCAATAGCTGCCTCTAGTCAGCAGGAATCAGCACTGTTTCCAGCCAAGGGACTTTCTACAGAAGAGCAACTGCCTTTTGAGATGATGCCATTGCTACAGGACTGGCACTGTTACAGGACAGACCATCAGGTTAACCACCCTCCCTTGAAGAGATCATGGTCATTTGGGGCATCAAGCACCATCTTGAGCAAGAGGGCTATTTTTCTGGCGATAAAATAATTAGGATCAAAAAGTAAATGTACTCACCCCAGGTAAAGTTTTAATATTGTGCAGTGCATTCTGTGCCTCAAGAGCAGCTTTTCTTGTATAAAATGTTACGAAACAACAACCTATAGAGAGAAATGAAAAGCTTTCAGAAATTAGTGAGTATGATTTGTGAGAGTACAATAGGGAGGGAGAAAAAACAGTGGTTGAACAACACATCATGAAAGCTGGAAATGTGAATTATCATGAGGCTGCCTGAATAACATGAATAAAAGAAAGCTTGTATGGTTTAAAATAAAAAATCACCCCCTGTGCATTGCCTCTACAGCACACCTACATTGTTAGTGAAATGTAATCACTTAGAAATTAAGTTAACGAAAATCCAATTGGCCCTGTACAGTGTAAATAAGGTTATATTTTTCTGAAGGCTCCCCATTACACTTTGAATATAAGCAACATGGCAAGCTCAAGCAGCAGGAATTCATTGTTCATCCCAGGCAGAAAACCAGGTTAAAGCAGGAACTTATTTAAAGGGCCTTATATATAAGAGCTAAGGTTTGTTCACCCCTATTTGAAACCAAGTAGGACTGGATGTAGGACACTCATCTCAGTTGCGAGAATGAAAAATAAGCTACAGGAGAATTCACCACTGGTGGGATAGTGGAGGCTGCTGATATTTGACAGCATTAAGTGAGGCTCTCTTCACCCTGAATCTGTCCAACCTTCAGTAAAGCAGACAGTTTTAGTTGCCTTAATCCTGTGGTTTTCCCTTTGGCGGCACAGTCCAACCGGGTGGTCTGTGAGACCAAACACAGGTTGTTGCCACTTTCTCCACTGCAAACATTTAAAGTAACTCTTCCTGCAGCACACGCAACCCAGGCAGCTCAACACCAGCCCCAGGGTGAGGTCAGGGCTCACAGGTAGATCCTCAGGGAAGAGCTATAACATGACAGATGTGGGACAAAGAAACAAGGACCTGCAATCTGTAATGTGCCACAGCAATGCAGTCTGCTCCTAGGCACACATGGGGCATGTGTGAAGATCTTACTGTGGGAGGACCTTGCATCCATGTTGCAGGTGGGATGCTCAATGCAGTATCCCAGCTTGTGACTTCAACTTTACTTCCAGAAGGAGGGAAACCACTTTGAGAGCATCGCTCGCATACTTATATGCATAACACAAGATAGCAGGTATAGACACAAGGAAAATGCATACTTAGATAGCTCCCACCCAGCACAGTAAATCAGTGATGTACAAACACCCTTAGAGACTAAACTGTTGCTACTCTGTCCACAGGGGAAATACGGTGGGGCTGAATGCAGCCCTTGTCCCGTGAACATGGACAGCCCCTGCTTTGGAGCCATCTCACATTAAGAAGAGACCCCAAAACTCCTATAGAGCTCTGTGGCTGCAGATGGGGTGCTCGGTGACCCAGCTACTATGGGGAGAGGGAAAATGTGCTGGGTAATGCTGAGTGGGAGGCAGAAGTGGCTACTGAAGTAAAAACCTACTTCGTATCAAACAAGATGATGCAGATTTTACCGATGAATCAGAAAATAATCCTATTCTTTTAATCACAGACAGTGATTTGTTGCAGCTCCAAAGAAATGTCAAAACGAAATAGTAAATAGAAGAAATGCCAGCTCTCGAGCCTCGGTGTTCCCTCGGAGCATGACGCAGATAAAATAATCTGTCCTTTTGGCGGCGAGCAAAGATGTTGCTTGCATTGGCTCCTTAACGTTGACCAAGGTGAAACATCAGATCCCACCTGATACACCTGCTTTTGTTCAACCTCGTAGCATCCCCATAACAGCAAAGGAGACCTAGGAGAAAGCGTGCACAGGAGAACACAGCTAGCAAACATTTTAAGTAACTGTATGGAGGTGGCCCATGCCACACCTTGGAAGGAAGGGCTGACTCTAGAATGTCCCCTCCGCTGCCTCTTGCTTGGTTCAAGCTGTGCATTGCACTGTGAACACTCCCTCCAGCTTTGCAGCCGGGCCAGCGACGACCATTACCTTTATAACAAGCAAAGATAATCATGTATTCCCAGGTGGCATACAGCGAGAAACACAGAAAAGCACTTGCAGGCAATACAGTACACGGGCAGGCAGGTAACGCAGACTTAACACAGCTGAGAGAAACATTTTTCATATTGCCAACAGGTTCCTTAAAATTTCACAGGTTACAATAGAGACGGTTTGGTAATTATTTCAGTGAGCCGAATGTTGTTCAGCGGGGATGAGTATTACAGACAGCCACAGCCTGTTAAGGTTTGTGCTTCCTGTGAGTGTTTCTAAATCTTCTGTTCCACTGGAAAATTTTGAAAATTTAAATTATTTTACTGCAGAATGAAAATGGGAAACAAATCTGAGTTTGTGACATTTAATAGTGTGACTTTGAGAAAACACTGTGACATTTTTCTATTCTGCCAGCTGGCTCCAAAGTCTATCTGCTATTGCTTCTTCATTTGGTTTATTAGCTTTTTAATATAAAGCTTTTTAACCAGGAGAGAGGATTCAGAAGGGAAAATATCAAGCAGTAGTCATGACTTTGCAATTGCGATGTCCTTTACCATGGGTCCAAAGAGTTTCGTTTTAGATTTCAGCTCTGTGGGTTTATTCTGATAAGGAGAAGTTTGAAATCTATTGGTTTATCATTCTTGGCACTACTTGAAAGAACTGCACTTGAAAGATGAATATGCTGTGAAATACCCTTTAACTAGTCATTTTTGTGAAGTAATAGCACAGGAGAGAAAAATGTCTCTGTGAATGAGGACTGGGAGAAAACAGTAGCTTAATGGGAAACGTGCAGATGTTTCAGGCAGGTCACTAGACCCGGACAGAAATGGAGACTTCTAAGCTCACAGACTGACACATCTGAAAATGGACATGGATAAAATCTTTCTCTGGACTAATTTTGCTCATATCTTCTTAAAAAATCACAACAAATCAAGAGATGGTTTGCTGTGGTTTGAGGAGACCATAGGCACCAGTTGTGGACACCTGATTTTGAAGCTATCTGCTGAAGAGGTCAGAGCTGGACTAAAAAAAGAAAATAAGAAAACACCGAAGAACAGAAAAGGCAAAAGTGCCCATCGTCCTGAAGGAAACACTATAGCTCAGGCTATGGACTTTCCAGAGGTGTTTGCTGCCAACTTATGCAAACCACTGCAGCTCCAATGGGCCGGCTTTGAGGATGCCTCCAGTGTAAAAATCCCTTTGGCTCAGTACTACATCCTACAGCTGAAAGTACCAAATTCAGTCCTTTCTGCAGAAATATTGGAAGGAAAGACGCCTGTGCTTTAGGACTGGTAGCTGGCCCCTGATGAAAGACTAGGAAACAACTTTCCTTCCTCCATTTTCCCTAAGAAAATGCAGTATTTCCAAAGACAAATCAGTGACACTAGTGGAAAAGAAAAATTACGTTTCCTACTAAAAGAAAAGAAAAAAAACCCAACTCTCCTCTCTAGCCCCCTGCACACGTAATTTTGGCTTCATCACCAACAAACTTGACAGCACCTTGAAAGACAACTAACCTTTTCTGACATCCAAATAACTCAAAGCCTGACAGTGATAACCTTCTCCCCTCCCAGTCAGGACAACTTAAAATTTGGTTTTTGGACAAGGTTCTGCTGATCCTGAACAGCCCGAAATACAGTCCAGTTTAACTCCATGTGGGTTAGTATCTTCTCCACCAAAAGAACAGGAGCTTCTGCTGCCAGTCAGTGCCTCCAAAGCAGCAAACCTCCTGCATTTTGGTAAGCTGGTTGTGCTCTACTTGGAACCATATTTACTACAGTGTAAGACATTTCTTCTTTGTACATACAAAAAATACTGAATGAATCATGCAGATCCCTACAGTCCCTTAAGGACATCGGCAACAACTTCATGGCTATCCTGCCAGATGCTTGAACAGACTGAATAAAACCTGCCACCTCATGCTGCACAGCATCTAATAGCCACAAATGGGATGCCTGAGAAACAAAGGCAGAAAACAGCCCTACTTCTCAAAGCATCTGACGAGAAAACGCTGCAGTGTGTACACTACAATGCTCAACTTCAACACCTCATTAAAAAAAAGGGAAAAGATCTCTTATTTTAGCTTGTTTTCTCTCTCTCTCTTTTTTCCTTTTTCTTTTTTCAAAGGAAATTTAGTGCCAGAAAAAGACCTCAAGGTCCCAGACATTGGGAGAGAGTTGACACGTTCAATTCTCCATGACACATTCAATTCACAAGCCCCTGCTCAGGCTGCCAAGGGCACCAATTAGCACCAGTGGTGGAGATCTTATTTATTTAATTTCTACAGAAACCTGTTTAGCAAGACACCAACAGGGGCAAACAGCCTTGCATATTGGCTAGAAACAGCTTTACTTGAGTCACTGTCAAAGATGGCAGCAACGGATTACATGAGGATCATGCAGGCACGGCTTCACTAAAGCAACCATTTAGAAGTCAGGGATGGGCAAAAAAAGAGCAAATGGTGAGTACTGTCATATCACTGTACCCACGGATTTCTGCTGACAGCGAACCTGGATTTCTGGAGCGCATTTGCGTATTGTGGAATTATGACAAATTGCAGAGTTTTCACCATAAACTTCAAAAAATGCCATTCCTCCTATGAGCACTAGGATTTTTTCAGAGAGCTGTTAGTGATCTCCCACAATGGGACTTCTCCTCCCGTGTGACTTCTGCTCCACAGCCCGAATTAGCCACCTGTGAAACCCTTGCCCCCATCCACCCAGCAGTGCAGACACAACTTTGCTAGGCTGTAAGACACAGCCATATGACATCGCTAGGAGCTCCATCATGTCATTATTTTTATCGCTTTCTCCCAATTGAAATACAGACTAATTACTCTGTGAGAGCTGTTTACATTCCCAATTTTGAACAACTAACAAAAGGAAGCTCTCCTCCTCTTGGAGATGTGGCTTACACGGTCCTCACTGGTGTTTAACGGCATTGGATCTGTGTAAGAGGCTTAATCTCTCAGACAGGATTTCATGCTTGAATGAATACGGCAACCTCCATCTTGCTTCGGGTGTGAAAAAGTCTCTTACAGCTCCCTAAACTGACTATATGGTTCCTAGGTTAAAGTTACCAGGAATTATGCATGTGCATCAGTATGAGAAAATAACCCTTGGACATGGACAGGAATTAAACCACGCTGTTCTACAAGATGCTCTGAGGTTTTGATTTGCTTGAAGAAAAAGATGCTGCAATTTCCCAGGCCTGAAAATATAACTTTTGGGAATTAAAAGAGAACAGATATAGGAGAAAAAAACCCCTTATATTCTTTGGTCTGATTTATGAGTTTCTATAGTTTTCAACTGTCAAAATTTGTCAGTTTGGATCTCTCCTGCGTTGTGCATATTATCACCTACTGCCAGTATCTGAACCCTAACCATAGGGTATAGAAATACAACATCTTATCAGTGCGCCTGCAAAGCCTGCAACAACTTAAAAGTATGAAATTTGCTTTACCTTCTAGACTAATAAAATAAACACTTCAAAACAGCTATAATGATTATCTGATGATTGAACTCTGTATTCTTTTAGCAAGTAATGGAATCCTGGCAGACAAATTCAATTCAAAATACATTCACATTCAGGACATCAACAAAGTCATCATGTTGTGAATTGAAAATTCCTTTAAAGGCTGTGTTTGAATTCTAAGGGGCTGACAGATCAAGGGACTGAAGGCCCTGGAAGGCTAAATGAGTGAAGTCCCGCTATGTTGCTTTCTTTCTGTGAATGAAGCTCACTTTTGTGTGTGCATTTGCAAGCAGAACAGGTGCTGGCTTCATACAAGCTTGGAATCTCAATGGGGACAGTAGCTTCTTTTCAATCACACACAGTTCAAGCCAGTTTAAGTTAAGGAGGATTTCTTCTTCTTTTTTTTCCCTCCAAATGTTCCTCTCCTGATTTCCACATTCACTCTTCCACTACCAACATTTAAACTTTAAACTGTTATTTAACAGGGCTGCCTTTTAAAGGGGTGTCCTGGCTTTGGCTGGGAGAGAGTTAATTTTCTTCCTAGTAGCTGGTACAGTGCTGTATTTTAGATTTAGTATGAGAATAATCTTGATAACATGCTGATGTTTTAGTTGTTGCTAAGTAGAGCTTATCCTAAGTCATGGATTTTTCAGTTTCCCATGCTCTGCCAGTGAGCAGGTGCACAAGCTGGGAGGGAGCATGGCCAGGACAGCTGACATGAACTAGCCAAAGGGATATTCCATGCCATAGGACATCATGCTCAGTATATAAACTGGGGGGAGTTGGCCCGGGAGGGGCAGATTGCTGTTCTGGGACTGGCCGGGTTGGTCAGCGAGTGGTGAGAAATTGCATTGTGCACCACTTGTTTTTCTTGGGTTTTATTTCTCTCTCTTTCTGTTATCTTCCTTCATTATTATTATTATTGTTGTTTTGTTGTTGATGTTGTTTTGTTTTGTTGTTGTTGCTATTGTTGCTATATTATTTTCTTTCAATTATTAAACTGTTCTTATCACAACCTGTGAGTTTTACTTTTTTTCCCCGATTCTCCTCCCCATCCCACCAGCTGCCAGCAGCTGCATGGTGCTTAGCTGCTGTCTGGGGTTAAACCACGACAAAGGGTCTCTTGCATTCCAGCTGTTCACCTGAATGCTGAAATATGTGCTCTGTAAATCACAAACAGCTGCCTGAACAGTGTGATTTGCAACCAAACCCATCACGACCTATACTGTCACTTTCCAAAAGGCAATGAAGACATCAAAAATTCTCTTCCACTAAAGCCACTGAAAAGACCTATTGATACAGGAGTTCAGGTGCGTAATTGGGCAACAAGGTTTTTCACATGCGTTAAATTTGGTGCAGTGCAATGGGAGCCTTGTCCAGCATTTCTTCTGTGTTACAGATTTTAGGGCAATTAGCTAACCAGCATGGAAGACACCAGTCTAGTATTAGGAGATGTGTTTCAAGTCTTAGAGATTTTGGTTGGGTGATTCCATACAAAACGAGAGAAAAAAATGAACTGCCTGAATAGCAAATACAGACATTCGTGACAAAGGAAAGCAAAAAACATTTCCAGAAATAAAAATCCAACTATTTCTGTAATTCTACTGAACAGAAAAAGAAGGTGGCTAAGGCAGGGATGCATTTTGATTCCTACCTGCACTGTCCTCTTGCTCTATTGTATGTGGAGTCACTCGAGAGTACGATGGCAATGATTCACTCCCAAAGCAATCCCTGATAGAATTGCCATATACTGCAGAAATCAACCTTTAACAATGCCGCCTCCCAATTAGCTCAGGTTTGCTAATAATTTGATATAATTGGCACCCTGATGGAAACCGTATTACCAATCTTGTCACCAGCCAGGAAACCGCATTGCCACTCTAATGACAGCACATATTATAGCTATGCCACTTCTAATATTAATACATTAGCTGAATGTAGGCAGGGGCTCATATGCGAGAAGGATTCACAACCAGGATGTGCCAAATTTCACCCTGTGCTCTATTTTTCCTCCTGGTTATAACATCCAGGGCGGCAATGCACCAGCCCCAGTGTGCCCCGAACCGCCCCTATCGCATTAAAGCACAAATGCTCCAGGCCGGTAACAGCCCTGTAAATGGCCAGTGAAAAATGATCCCATGGAGCTCAATTTTTTCTCTCCATGCCTTGCAAGTTATGACGGCCTTTCTGTTAATTGGCCACAAGTCCTAGTTTGCTGTCAGCCTTCAGCTGCACCGGGGAGCTCTTTTGGAGGAGTCGCACTCTGTCATTCCCATACCCTTGTGAATACAAATGCTCTCTATAAATGTCCTCTGCCTACAAAATGGAAGTGGGTTTTTTCCTTTTTTTTTTTTTTTTTTGACCTAGATTAAATCTGCTGCATTTTCAAGCCTTTTGGGAAAGCAACTAAGAACTAATATGCACCGGTTTGTGTGCCACAACACTTCCCTACCCATTATTATGTAAATTTTGACTAAAGTGAGACAGAGATAGAAGAGATATCAAGGACAAAATTGCCAGAATCTGCTTTTCTTGCTCTTCGAAATAAGCCACTTAGATTAAACATTAGTTTTAAATGGCTAATAGTTGTAAAAGTATCTGAAGAATTTCAATGTACGTTTTTTCATATAGGACAATGACAGCTTTTGCAAATTCCTGAACTCTCCTGCTGACTGCATAATGACCAGGAAGTGAATGGCCAGCACGCTGGTACTCTGGTTTACTTTTGAAGAAAGGGGCCAGCTTCCACATCTGCAGCTTGGCAATACTCACTCGATATTTGTGCTAGATGGAGATAAAGGAGGAAAAAAAATGCAGAATGAGATTATATACATGGTGGCAGGGTAAATAAATACATACAAATGAGGTTTATAGCATCAAGGCAATTTCATGTCATTACTAACTAATCTGTCCCTAAAGAAACCACCACTGCATGCTGGGATGTAGGCTGAGCTGTAATGGTCTGGGCTGACTAGTGGATGAGACACGTCCAAACATAAACTCAGAAAATGCTGTGAAGATATAGGTGAGCAGTCAGTAGCATTGGACGTGCACATCGGTACTGTGTCAACACCCTGACCTTCAGGTTGAACGCTGGCCTGGTTTGTTCCTTCTCAGCTGGCCCCTCCAAGCACCCACCCATTGTAAATCCCTTGGGAGAGTCATTGCTTTCCCAGCCCTGTGAGATGGAAGGCCATCAGTCAATCAACAGCAGTGAGAAAATCAAAGCGGCTGCTCAGCGTCTCGTCGAGTTCATGTTTTGTCCGTTCACATTTCTGTATCTCAGGGGTAAAGCATAATTGGGATCTTACACATCAGTCTATATGGCTTACAATAAAAACTGCCTGTCAGAGCTTTTGGAAAATAAATTCTCAAGTAAGTAGGACAGCAGGGGAGAGGCTGGGGAGATGCTATTCCACTCTCTAGCTCTGTGAGGGGTGTCCCATGAGAAGTCACTGTACTTCCCACCTGTAAAATATAGAAAAGAATATACACAAAACACAGGAGAAAAAAAAAATATTTCTTTTCATTGGAAATAATTCTAAACAAGGCCTGTCACTATGTATATACATTGTATCACAAAGAAAACTTGAATTTGGAGAGTACATCTAAATGAAACTACAACACAAATAATCACTTTTTTCTTATGCTGCTTTCTCCTCATTTCCCATTTCCCATTTCTTTTCTTCTTTTCCTTCTTATTCTCACACTAATTCCCCTTAATCTTTAATTCACTTTCTTCTCCCCTCACACAAATCCTTACTCTTTTCTTCCTAGCAGATGGTCATTGTTTCCTTTTTTCTTGGCCAGGTAACAATTACTGATTTGAGTTTATTTGCTTTGAAATGAATTAACATGTCCTCTGTGCCAGTTAACTCCTAAGTTTGTCCATCTGCTAAATGTGTCTTCGGATATAGTAGAGAAAGAGGGTTCAGAGCACAGATACTAAAAAAAAAATGGAAATGAAAAATTAAGATGTCCTCCCTTATTAATCCTCTCTTACAACAGAAATGTGGTGTGACACTGTATTTCAATTCAAAGAGACTCTACAAAGATCGTGTTTACATAAATTAATGTAGGCAGGGACACATCTTTCCCTAATGACATTTCAAAAGCCCTACAGTCTCCAACCCCGATATTCACTAGTAGCAAATCAAACTTCCTAGTACACACGTCTTATAGTCCTGGATTTCCTTCTGTTTTCTTTCACTTGAATGGTCGAGAAAGATCATTACAGACCAGTTTTCTTCGATAAGACTTCCAGACCACTGCTCTGATGAAACCTCTAATTGCACTGCGACTCCTGAGAAACCATTCAAGTCCTAGTTCAACTAGGAAGCCACTCTGTAGTGAAAAATACTCAGAATAGCATAGCTTTACCCTAAAATTATCC
This sequence comes from Pandion haliaetus, assembly GCA_013401275.1. Lineage (NCBI taxonomy): Eukaryota > Metazoa > Chordata > Aves > Accipitriformes > Pandionidae > Pandion > Pandion haliaetus. The sequence continues at coordinate 175,501 of VYZV01001453.1, read as the reverse complement.
CCTGAAAATCTTCAAATCTTTGACTTTGAGAGTTAATTGCAATTTATAAACCTACACTGTTACTATGAAAAACCTCTGTTCTGTATTGGAAATTATTTTCACTGGTTAAATGCCAATGGTATCCTGGGCTACATCAGGCAGACCACTGCCAGCAGGTCAATGAAGGTGATCCTTGCCCTCTGCTCAGCCTTGCTGAGAAATATCTGGGGTGCCGGGTCCTTTTCTGGGCTCCCCAGTACAAGAGAGATGTGGACATACTGGAGGGAGTCCAGTGAACAGCCGTGAAGATGATGAAGGGACTGAAGCATCTCTCATATGAAGAGAGACTGAGAGAGCTGGGACTGTTCAGCCTGGAGAAGAAAAGGCTCACGGGGTATAAATACCTGATGAGGAAGAAGTAAAGAAGATGGAACCCTCTCAGCGGTGCCCAGTGACAGGACAAGAAGCCATGGGCACAAATTAAAATACAGGAAATTCCATTTAAAAATAAGGAGAAACATTTTTACTGTAAGGGTGATCAAACGCTGGCATGGTTTGCCCAGAGAGACTGTGGACTCTCCATCCCTGGAGATACTCAAATCCTGCCTGGACACAGTCCTGAGCAACTTGCTGTAGGCGACCCTGCTTTGAGCAGGGGTTGGATGAGAAGAATCCCAGAGGTCCCTTCCAACCTCAGCCAGCCTGTGATTCTGTGAAATGGCAATGAAGGAATTTAAGTGGCTTTTCCACAACATCGCTGCTAACACAGCTTAACTTCCTCAGAAATATATTGTGAGCTTATTTAACATTAGCAGACAACATCAGTTAAATTACTGTTTTATTGTTGTACTCATCAGTTGGGAACCAGCTCTCATTCACCAGCAGATTTCATACACAAGATGAGTTTTTTTCATAGCAAGAACACAGGAATTAATCTTTTGGGTTTTTTAGAAACAGAACCAGAGATATTAAAATCTCAGCATGGCCCATGCTGCCACAGACATGCAAGACACTAAGAATGCCTTGTGTCACACTTTGTTTTCAGAAATATATCAAAAAATTTATGATTTTAAAAGCTGGTATTATGATGCATTGTTTAAGTTACAGTTTATCCAGTCCTGTTATATCTGACATGATGAAGTTTTGTTTAAATCCCACACATTTCTTCAGTATTACAAGATCACCTATCCACCCATAGCCCTGACAGCTCTAAAACTCTGAGCTTGTCTCTTCTAAAGACAGTATAGGAAAAGCCAGATCTAGCAGTACAAAGAGACAAAAGAGGAAGATGTCCAGGGAGAAGGAGTTATAAAAGAAGGCATGAGGTGGAAAGATTGCTATTGCTGACACTTAATGAAAACCCATTAAAAAAGAACAACAAAACCCCAACCCTGGCCCTTACTCAGAAAATTGGTAAGAACATGGTGTATGGGTTGGTTTCAACACTTACCTGGATTTGGAAGACTTGGATACCATTTTTGCATGAGAATCTAAAGTCTGACCTTGGATAACTCATTTCTAGGAATAGGGTGTTGAAGTTCTTCTGAAAATAATGTTCAATGCCCATCTGAATCTTTCAATGCCTAGATGCTTTTGAACAATCTAGCCTTTTAACTCCCTGTGCCCTAGCTTCTCCTTGTAAAATGGAAAGAATAAANTTCCTAGCACTGTTTTTATGATGTTGACAATCAGATCTCCAAGTGACATCGATAGTAGTGGGACAAAAAAAAAAAAAAAAAAAAAAGGTGAGGTAAAAAGATACTGCAATAATAGTGACGTGAGTAACAGCAGAGCAATACTTGCAAGCACTGCTTCCATCTAACACACTACAGTCTGGCATGCTTCCTCCAAAAGTTTACTTATAGAAAACAGAAGAAATCAATACAAGACATTCGAGCTGGTTTAAGGGGTGCTTAAGCAGCATGGGAAGAAATTCTAGGTTTAATATTGCCTCAGAGTGCCCTGAACTTGAATCAACGAAGACCTATTTCCCCTAACCCCCCCTCCAACTCCATATTTTACTGCTTTTGGCCAAGCCACCTAATAAGGTGCTCCATCCTCTGTGGGTCAAAGAACTGACAAAGCCTCCACTCTGAGTCATGATTTGTTACAATATACACACTATTTTCAGGGAGCTAATTTTCATCTGTTTGAAAACTTTTTTCTGAGAAATGTGCTACTTTTCCCCATCTTTAAAACTTGGGTCTAAATCCATTGTCTGAACACATCATACTCCCTGCTCCATTCGCCCAAGATGCAGTCAAACACTATCAATTCTTTCTTGACTTCAACATTATAAACCCTTACATATCTTGTATTGATTTCTAGGCATTCACAGTTTCACTCTCACAGGGTCACAGCACATGTCATATCTTTCCTACACTGTGTACACCTTCAAGCAGTGTTTCATCTAAGGAGATTCACTTTCCCTGACCTTGTTAGCATTGACACATTTATTCCCCAATTAAGCTTTTTTTTATAATAATAATAAAAAAGAAATAGAAGAAATTCCTGGCAACTCTATCTTTCTAGTTGGTTGAAGCAATTCTATGCAGATGAAGATGCAACTCCACAGAGCCTTTGAACTTTAAACATCATCTTTACTTGGCTTTGAACTCTTAACAGGACCCATGATCTTTCAAAGCAATATAGTCTGCCTGTGGAAGCTTCAAACAAGGGGGGAAAAGGCATGGTTATAAAAAAAACCGCAAAAGATGGGTTTTTTTAAATGCTTGATGCTCCTGAAAATAAAATACCCAACTGAGTGGTATCTGAAGAAGTGTATTTGGCACTCAAGTGTTTCCCTAATTAATTGTTTAGATGAGTGCTAAAATAAATGCAGCAGCAGTGAAGATAAACAAACCACTTTAGTAATAAAGCCATATATTTGTGCAGACACAAAAATAAATGGCAGCACTTAATGAGCACAAGCAATGAGAAAGAACAGACTTCGTGTGGGAGATCCATGCTCAGAAAGCTCAACCTCAAAGATATTTGAGAGAGATCTCACCACAGCCTCCCAGCCTGACTCACGTTTGCCCCTTGTACAGCATCTTGCTTTGCACAGACTGACAGTTTAAAAATAAAAAGTGCCCTGATGAAAAATTACAGCTCATGTTTCACCTTGCCTGGTCAGCCTCATAGGAGCGAGGAAACGACTTGTGGTAAGAGACTGTTATGCCAGTTTATTATTATTATTCTTTATTTTTGTCTGATGATTAACTAACATAAAATCAATGAAGGGAGATGCAGAACAGACGTGTAACACATGTACTTCCAAAATGAGAGAGAAAAGCTAAGATGATTCATACAGTCTTTTCCTTGTGACTGGAAAATGAGCTAATGAAGTAGAAATACAGGGGGAAAGTGTTATCTTGCAAATCTAGGAAAGCAGTTTTAATAGAATTATAAAACTTTTAGAGGCAGGAAAATTCAGCTAAGCTCCCCTCCCAGAGAGGACAGCATTACACTTCCACACGTAATTCTTCCAAAGTTTTATCTGGTCCTATCTGTAGATTTCCCAGAATCAGGCTTCCCATAATTTCCCCAGAAAACTATTTTGCAATCTCACAAACATTAATTTTAAAGACACTTTTCGCAGTAAACACTTTCAGCTTTGCTTAATTTCCTATTGCTATTTATTTCTTGAAAACCTTCCTAAATAAAGCTACTACTTTGCAGTCTTTGTGTAAATGATTCAATAACCAGAGCAAAACAGTGAAAACCCATGCATCATACAAATAAATATGTTATTCCCCCCAGAAGTCTTCATACGATTGATGGTTTCTTTCTTGCTATTATCCACCATGTATGACCTGGAAAATTGATTAAAAAAATCTATTAACCAATATTTAATATCTATTAAGGGATGGGAATGTTGAGAGTGTGTTGGACGACCCATGGGACACATCTCAAGTCCTCTAATTAATACCAGTTCAGAGCAGTCCAAACAAGATAGTACCATGACATATAGGCCCTATGGCCCTCCAAAGATCAGGATGTGGCATTTAATCAGATCAAGATTTACATTAAATCTCCAGCAGCCTGTTTCCAAGTTATGACATGAGAAATACTTGGCTAGAGTGGTATAGGCTGTATGAAATGATTGGCAACTTATCAAGACAAGAAGAGAAAGAAGCTGGATGATTGGCAACTTAATCAGAGGGAGAAGGAAAAATAGAGAAAAGGAACAAAACGAGTGCCTAAACAGCTATGTGTTGGCTCCTGTGGCTGTCAAAGGTGGCCTTGCACAAGCAGTGGCAGGAGGGCTTACACTGAAGCTTGTCTGCAAAGTAGATGAAACTATTCAGTGTTCCTTGGCATCAATAGCATGCGGATCCTGAATGTATCTAATCACGTTTGGAGTAGCATGATTCTGTATGGTGTTCTCTGCAGGTCACCATGGCAGCCACAGGAACGCGTCTAACAAAACATCACGGATGTGCAGCTTAACCGTGCTTCGCTACCAAAAAACTCATAGAGCTTTAGAACAAAGTCCCCAGTCTTATATGAAAGCTAAAAAAATACAAAATAAAAAAATCCAAGGGCTCCTTGTACATTATTTCATCTTCAAACTTTGCTCCTTCTCTGACAAAAGGCTCTATCTTTTAATCAGTCTTCATTTCCCATGAAGACCAACCTGAATAATCATAATATTTTAGTAGCAGTATCCTTTAGTTAATGTGACAGTGTGCCGTCATCTTTTATTCAACATGTTATTATCACTTCAAATATTAAGCAAAAACTATGCAAACTTTTCCTGAAGGAGCACTGAGGAATGGTGGGTTAGAGGTTAGTTTGTCAAATGAGCTTTGCAACCACCAGTTACTACTGGGAACAAGCATTGCTTGGTCTTTTCACAACCCCCCCACCCGTACTCATAGATGACTTGTACTTAACCACAGAGCGCAGTGGGTCAACAGAGAAATTGCAAAATGATGGTCTTAAAAATGCGAGATTTGTTTTGCCACTGTGATGGGGGATAGGGGAATAAGGATGCGCTTGGAGGGAAGTCCTGGTAAGACTGGACCCATATCTTGCACAGTATTTTGGCACCTGCTAAGTCTTATTAGGGCAAATCTAAAGATATTTCCAAGCCATTTGAAATCCTTTATCAGACTGCAGCATTACTCACTCTTACATTTTGTATGCAAGAAAGATAAACCTTAATGTATAGCAAAATTATTTCTGGAACTGCATATTGCACATTTTCACTATAATGCATATCATAAGCTTTGACACAGAGATAACTAAGTGATTACTTGTTAACCTCCTCTCATTCCATCAGTCTTAAAAGATAGGATAAAAAAAGCTTTTCTTGTGCAACAACAGGCTACATATTAGTCCTGCAGAGTTATAAAAAATGTGAAACTAAATATCAGACAAGCCCAATTTAAAATGACGAAACACTTCTGAATTTTAAAACAATTAGTCTGATTTACAACACATGGTCTGATACACTGTAGGTTTGAATCCTTTTTTTGCTTTTTAAAAAGGGACATATTTTTTCATGCTGTTCAGAAATTAGGATAATCAAGATTTTTTTTCTTTTTTTTCTGAATACTATTCAAGAGCAACTCCTACACCTCCCAAAAACGTTCATGGAAGATTCATATTTTACCTGGGAAGATATACACAGAAGTGGGTTACTGACCTAGGAAAGGCAAACCATGACTGTAGCTGAAAAGCAGCATCACCTCCTTTTTCTGGGGCTTTTCAGTGATGCTGTGCTACAGATTTACTCAGTTTTCATTGCTAGGTCCCTCATTTCTGCTTGTAAATCCAGGACGCTGGGGTGCTATGAAGATTAATCAGGTGAGGCTTGCAGTTTTCTCCCGTACTCTTCATGATGGCAGCTCCCAGAAAACACATGCATCTTGAATACTTCTGATCCCACTGGGGTTGAGATTTAAACTAACACTGACATTAGCAATGCAACTCTGCTTGATCATGGTACTAAAAAGTCATTATCTGTGTTTCCATATCCATTTGATTATTACCTGTGTTTTAAGACAAACAGAGGACTGGAGAAACTCTTCTTTCATTTACCAGAAGACAATGCTAGGGATGGCAGCAATGTTGCTCAAAACCTACTCTGAATATTTTGGCTCTTTTATCACAGAATACTGGAATTTACAAGCTAAAACATAAAACAAATGGTACAGGGCACTCACAACACTTTTTTAAGGCTTTCACTTTTGCAACACACATGAACAATGGATTTTAAATGAAAGTTCTGTTTCTCTATACTTAAGGGTATTAATATTTTAGTATTACTGCATCTGTGAATGAAGACATTCAAAAAGCCATTATGTTTTCAACTTAGGTTAATAATAAGGCTATTTTTCCACCCACTCTCTGGCACAGCTGTAATGTTCTTGGCCTCAAGTGGGAGGCAATGTGGAACAAGGATTAGCAAGATGGATGATATAAAACATATGGTGCCAGTTCATATAAAATATTACTGGATTGGAAATGACTGTTTACTGTCTCAGTGATTACATGACCACTTTTTTCCCTTCCAAAGAGCATACAGTATGTGGTGCTCCTCTATGCCAATAAAGCTTAGTGCATAGCACCTGGGTAATGACAAATTAATTTTTGGGCTAAGCCTGATACGGGGTTCAGCCAAAATCTTAGGCAGAGTTTATCCCCAGTACTATTTTACATTACAGAAAATGCATCCCTCCCATTCATCCATATTAGCACAGAACAAGGATTATACAACAGAAAATAAATAAAGCGGGGGGACCAAAATACAAAAAAATTGTNGGGGGGGGTAAGTTGGAAACAGCATCCCATGGTCCACTTCCAAATAAAATTGGACAAAACATTTAGGAATGCACCAAACAGAAGCATCATCGATTTGGCAGACAACAAGCTGGATGAACTAGCAGGTCTTTTTTTCAGTTAAGTTAGATTTCCAAACCCGAGACCTTTGCATCCTGGAACATGAGATCTCTTATGAGATCTCTTGCCCGACCTAGAGACGCATGTCTCTTGACCAAGGCCATAACGGCTCAGCCATGAGCAGCCAGGGATGCTGAGCCCTGCCTCCCAGCATGTTCAGGTACCATCGTACCTCAAACCCAGAAAACCACGTGGGTCCAAGTTTTATGTCCTGTCCAGGCATAAAATTTCTTTTACCATAATGTCAACACAAATTGTTTAAATTCTGAGCACTCAGCAGTTCCCATCACTTGGACTACTGACCACAGCCGTTGCCAAAATATCAGCAATACTTCAGAGTTGAAAAATGTTTTCTTTAATAATTTCATTGAGAGAGCACTTTCTTGTGAAAGAGAAAGAGAAGTGTTTTGAAATGGCAAAATTATTTCTCGTCCCTAAGCAAAGCTCCTCTGAAAGAGCTGTTTGCACAATCCAGACACCTCCATTTTCATGTAAATAGTTTATTGATTTAATAAAACATATAAACAGGCTTATATCATTATTCTACCAGCTGCAGATGATCTATATTCACTGAGCAATCTATTCCCACAAAAATATTTTCATTGAAATTAATCTTAATGTTCGCTCCCCCTTCCCCCACAAGCTAATATCTAGGCACTTTGAAACGCACATTAGCTACTTCAGTAAATAAGATGAGCAATTCTTGGTTTTCTTAACCACACAGGGCATAAGTGGATGATCTCTTTACATGCCCTGGATGATGAAAAAGACATTAAGTATTAGAATTTTTCCTGTTTGAGTAGCCCAGTGAAAGCAAGCCAAGTTTGCAAGCTTGCTCTCGTTGTCATTTCCGGAGTGTCAAATTTTCCATGAGTAGTGACTCTCAGAGTCAGGTCATCAAAGCCTCAGCCCTGCACGCCCCAGCTTTTTTTTTTTCAGGGCGTTGTTCCAATACCGTGAGCAACTACCTAAAGTTTGAAAGTCTGCTCCTTTGACACGCTTGGTTTGGCAAGCGTAGGAGAAATGCTGTTAGATGAGAACAAAAAAAAAAAGAAAAAAAAAGGGAGAAGTAGGCACATTCCCATCTCCTACTCACTCTCCAATGATCTTTGTGTTATTTTCTTTTAAACCTTATTTAAAATTTCAGCCCGTTACAGTAAGATCAGCAAGAACAGATCTTTGCTTCAATAAAGATGCACAAAGCCCTTTTTGTTGAGGACATGGGTCCAAAACTCTGGCGTCTGGGCTGTGCAGCTTTCAGTGCAGGCATGCTTTCAATCCTTCTTGTTCATCTATGCCATCAGTGTTTTAGGACAAAGATCATTTTACCAATCTGTTTGTACAGCATATTTTACAATCTGTTACGTGCATCTGCAATACAAACAGCAAACGATAATAAGAGCATGTGGACAAGACTGGAGCCCCAGATTTCGGGTCCCTTTGTTATCTGTGGCACTCGGACCCTGATCCAGAGCAGAGGCGGCTGCACTCCTGACTTGCTGCATGCACACAATGTACCATGGGCACGTTCTGTGACATTAAATACTGTATATTGCCTATAAAATAAACACCATTTTTTATCCCCTTCCTCCTATTTCAAATGACTCATTCAAAAGTTAAAACCATGACCATACCAATGAGAATGAGACATCAAATTAACTTTTGTAATATCCTCCTTAAATACAACACAAAGTCATGTAACTTAGAGAGAAAGAGGAATAGTTCACGGCAGATGCTACCTAACGAATGTTGAATCATAAATGCTACATACAAATGTATGAAAAAAAAATTCCCTAGTTTTAAACAGATTGTTCCCCAAAACCACATCTGGCTGCAACAGTAATAATGTTTCTCATCCTTACTAAATATTTGTCTTTTTATTTTTTTAAGGTAGCAAGCACTTCTGTCTTGCTGCACAGAACATCGCACTCTTGCTCCTTGCAGCACAGATTGCTAGTCTGCTGCTTTACATGCTCTTTTGTGAACTGAGACCTTGAATATTTTCACAGGGGAAAAGCAGATCAATGATTTTTTAAGAGAGCTAAACAATTCCGTATAATGAACATCAGTTGACATGGGCAATTACTCTTTCTTTTTCCCCAAAAAAACAAAACCACAAAAACAAAGAGGAGATTGTAACTCCTTTGAATGGCATGTGCCTTCCTGATTGTACCAGAATGTCAACTGCATACATAAACATGGTGGGTGAAGTTCAGGAGTGACATGTGGATCATTAAAATGTAAGATGCGTAGGTGAATAAAAACTTTTGCCATTTCATTCGGCCAACAATAAAGAAAGTTGCTGTAGAAACTATTCCACTGTTTCCCAATTTCCACAAAAGAGCAGTCCAAACCCTTTTTTTTTTTTTTCTGAATGAATGGAGAATAAAAGATTTTTTTGCTAGATTTCATGTATTCTCTTTTTAAAGAATGTATATGAAAGGACAACAGAATAATATCAAACATAAAGGAGACGCATACTTCAGCTGTATTTTTGACATTCAAAAATATTTTGCAAAAACATCCAATTTATCACATTTTCTCCTTAATGGATAAAACATAAGAGCAGAGTAAGAAAACTGTGGATATCTTTATTACTGACTTGAAGCATGTCTCTGGCTATGTCACCGTGTTTCCATGCGTCTGAGTTTTCCATTTATATAATGTGAATATGTTAAGGTAGTTTATTTGCATTTCTGCTTTTATGTAGGAAGTCACACAAAAAACCTTCCTGGATGTCACTGTGGCATCTCTGTATAATGCAAGAGTGAGAATCCTGCATTAATAACGGCATTAAAAATAGCACCAGGATTATTCAATGAAATCCCTCTGCCATCACGATCAGTTACGGCTCTTATTAGCGGAGGGCTCCGAAGCCCCAGAGCGGATCACCCCGACATCCCTCCTGTTGTACACCCAGACTTGTGCTCGGGCTGCTCGTCTCCATCGCTGGTGTAGCTGTTATCCACAACAGCTACACTCAAACTAGGAAGGACACGTGCCAAAATCACACCTTCGTTAGACACTTGGAAAACCATCTGTAAGAGGAATCTCCATAAACAGCCTTCTTAAAGGGCTCGGTGATTACGTGTTATGTACACACACCGATACCTGTTCCTAGCTTCAAGCTTATTCCTATTCAGCAAAGCAGCAAAGCACATGCCTTAACTTTAATCACTTGCTGAAGTCATCAGGACTGGGTGCTTAGTCGAACAGGGGTCTTTATGAGCCAAATATTATTCTTAGTAATAAGGAGACCTGGCAATACACTAGATGGAGCATTTGATAGTAAGTAACATTAATTCAATTAAATCCTTTTAGAGCATACACTCTCCAGCTAATGTAGTTTACAGTGAAATTTTCGCCAGCACTCATTTAAATATAATTGCTGCACTTATCTTGTCATGAGGAAATTTCTGAAGGTTACTTGTACTGTGCATGTGTAAACCTACAAGCTACACTGACCTTTAGTTGTGAGATTTTTTTAAATTACTTAAACCGCAGCATCTAAATAATGATGATGATGATGATAATAATAATAATAATAATAATAAATAATAATAATAATAATTTCCTACTTTCACACAGCACCTTTTAACTCAATATATAGTCAAGCAAGAACTAGCAAGCAACAAAGCACAGAAAGACATTCCACGCTAACAGCTCAGGACTGGAAAGGAAAGCTAACGCTATTGGAAACGTAAAGACTGGGAGATGACACACTCGGAAACGAGAATTTTGATAGCGTGTTTTGCTCAATTCTTCTGAAAAACATGAAGGGGTACTCTATGGAGATAATTTCATATTTACCTTTCATATACAGGCTGTCATTATTAATAGCTCTGTGGCACTCCAGCATCACGCTGAGGTATCGTCTTCTGTCTGAATCAGAAAAGAGGTTCACTTCTATTGACCCAATTGACTGGTTTTGGTGACACTTCCAGGTGCTTTCCTGTAGGCAGCCCAGTGGTATACTGGAAAGCAGCCTAAATCATTTGCAAAACTGGAAGCTGGGAGGTGTCAGTCAAAAAAACCCTAACAAACAAACAAAAAAATTCAAACCCAAAGTAAAACTTCAGTGTTCACAACTATCCATAAATCTAGTATCTTGAGAATTTAATGAAATATTGGAAGGACAGGTCTAGCGATAGGAAGAGAAACCTGCTAAGCATGATGGAAACAAGCATTATGGTAAGCCCCACCTACACACAGTGGATGTTTCAGATGTTTACCTTGTCCGGTAAACATCCCCCTACAACTCTATTGTAGGCTCTTTTCCTTGTCTTCTCTTTCTCACAGGAACGATAAGCACCCTCAAATTAAAGATCATCTCCATTTTTCCCTTTAACAATAGGGAAGAAGTAGTACAGTTTGGGCTACTTGGGCAGTGTGCACCAAGCAGAGTGTAACTGAGCAATCCACACCTAAGTGCCGACGACCATGGGAGGTGAGAAATGCCAAGTCTAAAGGGGAAAAAACAACTTCTCAGGCCACTCAACCTCTGCCCTGGACTCAGTATTGCAAAAGTAAACCCTGCTTCTTAGTTTTTACTTCTCTGTGCGTGTGGCCAGGTGGACGTTTGTAAAGGTGAGAAACATTTGACATAATTATGTCTATTTGGCCATCAAGGCTCTCCAAGGCTTTATTTATTTTTTTTTTTCAGTATTAAATAAAAAGAGGGAACCAAGGATCTTGCTCTCCCTATTTCCATCCTCCTGCTCAAACTCAGCTGCCTGTCACATTAAGAAACATCAAGCAATTTTGTTCAGCTCTTACGGCACACAATAGCAGACGTTCAAGGGAGACCGTGGGACTGCGAAGCATTTTAAAACTCTTAAATAAAATGTGGGCTACAGGAGGCTCTCATTCAGAAGTAACATTTTCCCCTCCACAGAGAGTTCCCCCACGCTCCAGTGAAGTGAATTAAAATTGACACTGAGAAAAATCTAATTGAGCCAGAGACAACACAACACTTTTCACTATAGAAACTGAAGCCCCAGCGGAATTACTCAGGTTAATATAGTCCATTTTAAATCTACAATGATTTTTATATCCCATGATCTGCAAATAATAAAGGAAGCCTGTTGTTTAATACTCATTTTTTTAATTAGGGGGGGCATAGAAAGAGTGGGAGCCGGTGCCTATGGGTCTGCTCCACACTCATTTTCTAACTGCAGTCCTCATCAGATCCGATTAATACGTGAATAAACTATTGCAGCTCTCACCTGGGCAGTGTTAACATAACAAAATCTTTGTGTCAACCAGCTCAGGGATTTAAGCACCGAGAATGAAGGAAGCAGATTTGGTTTAGGCAACACAACAACGGCACAGGCAGAACATTATTCTCTGCCTGCTCAAAGTGACTCAAAAATTTGGGGAAAAGTCCCCCCAGGCATCTGTATCTCACTTCTTCCAGCTGACAAAAACTGAGCGATGATATTTTTCTCCCTTTGCAAAACACTTGGAGATCTACGGCTGAAGCAGCAGTGCTGCTCCTTATGGTGCCGCGCTCATCCTTGCAGCTAAAAAGTTTCATGCAGTACATTATATTAATCTACTTCCTATTGTGGTACAGCTCCCTAAAATTGCAGTTGAAAGCATGACATCTTGATCTACTAGGACAGTTTAATTATTGTTTGAAACATAAATTTTCCCAATTCAGTTAGGCAAATAAGAGACATGGTGTATTAGAAAACATCTTCCATCTCTTTCCAGCTTGTCTTATTCTTCTAATAGAATGCATGACTCAGATGTAGTAGTTATTTTAAATTAAAACCACAAGGTAGTAGACATTGAAGTTTTTTCCTCCACAAATAATAATGAATTTATGCACTGCAGAGTTTAATCTGCAGAGTGAAAGTCTAACATCCCACTTAAAACTGCATACTCATGGGCATAGATTAGACAGTAATTAGGTTCAGTGAAAAACTGAAAAAATCCACTGGAAACTTTCAAATTTAATTTATTCACTGCCTTGTCTCAGAGTGTTTTTATAAGCAATTAGAAAGACACAGATTCCTGAAAATGCCTTCTTCCCTGAGATAGATGGACCAGGAGAGATTTATATGGCATACGCAGCCTTCCACTCACAGCTCACTGGCTAGAGTTAAGCTCAAACCAGGCTTAGAAGCCACTATCAGACTTTATCCTTAGGGAGTTATTTGCTGTTCTTTTGAAATGTGCTGATGGTTACAGTGCACTATGGAACTGATGTCTAAAAAACCCTAATACTACAAGTGGCACGGCACACCCTTTCCTGGCATCTGTATCACAGAAATGTGAGAGTAAGTTGTGGGTCCTACCAG